>CM045461.1:22190338-22697659 GCA_024666655.1 Dascyllus trimaculatus | reverse complement strand
ATAACCGCTGTGAAGGGTATAGTCTTATCCTCCCAGGTGAGCTCCAGAGACGGTGCCTGGTTGCTTTAGCTGTAGTGGTTTGTAGCTTCCTAATGCCCTAATTAGAGTTTTAATTCTGTTATCTTAATGTTTCCTTTAACTTGTGCTCATTTTTCCTTGTTTGAATTTCGATACACACCACCATACATAATGATCTATCTGGGGTCTTCCCAAATGTCCAAACTAAATTTGTCCTTTTCATTACTGAATAACGGCACAATCCAGGTAACTTAAGTTGCCTTTGTTTCTCTTATACTCCTCTCTGCTTCACTGCTTTTAGAACTCAAACACACTTACTGCTACTTGTATCTTATACTCTGTCCAAAATGCTGTCTGCAGCAACTTGTTATGCCAATTATGATACGTTTCCTTGCACTTGCTCTGGGCAAGCAGCCTTTGAGGTGCAGCACGCAGAAGCAACTGAAAGACTCTTTTAGTTATGCTCATGTCATAAAGTCGCTAATACTTTACACTGACAATACACCGATCAGTCACAATATTACAACCACTGACAGGTGAAACATTGATCATCTACAATATTCTGCCGGTTAACCTTGAATTGCGCCATTTATATGGATGTTACCTTGACACATATAACCCACCTAAACATTGTTGCAGATCAAGCATCTCCCCAATGGCAACTGCACTCCCTGACAGTAGCAGCCTCCCCCAGCAGGACAAGACACAACACGCGACCCCAAACCTTACCTCAGGAACAACTCAGCAAACAAAACAAAAGAGCTTAAGTTGTTGACCCAGCATCAAAAGTCCTCAGATCCCAATCCAATTGAGCATCCACAGGATGTGCCAGAACAAATCTGATCCACAGAGGTCGCACCCGAAGGACCTGATGCCAGCCTCTCAGGGCCAGTCCAATGGTCTTGTGTCCATGCTGCAATGGACCACAACTGTTTTGGTGTTTTGGGGGACCTACATAATATTAGGCAGGTGGTTTTAATGTTGTGGATAATCTTTGTATATCATCATATCATTAAATAAGGGATTAGACTGAACAACAGCCTCTTTTGTTTGGTTTTCATGTGCTTCTGTGTTATGTTCTTATTGTCTGCAGATCTGGAAGTTGATGTGATGGAAACTGGCAATTATTATAATTTAGATAAAACAGAAAAGTAGCACATGGCGCATATGGTTTAAGCTAAAACAAGCATCAGTATGCTGAAATGCTCACAGTCTCAATACTAGCTCATGATAAACAGATATGATGAAAAGACAGATGATTTATGTCTATACCAATTTTCATGGCAATCCATCCAATAGTTGCTGAGAGTTTCCACTCAAAACCTCAAACATCAACCTGCCGGTGATGCTAAAGTCAGACAGTCAGAAAAGGGGATCAGTATGCTTCATCCTCTGGGAACCATTAATGTCCACAATTTGCATAAATCCTTAAAGTAGATGGTGAGATATTTCCTTTGACAAGTCAAAACTTTTACCTAATGCGAGAGCAGAAGACAGAGGATGGCTAACATCAGTAGTATTCTTCTTCTAGGGACCATAAGTGTCTGTACAAAGTCCCATTGTTATCAATTCAGTAGTCATTCAGATATTTCAGCCTGGATCAAAGTAATGGACCGACCATTTGGACTAGCCGTAAAGCAATGCCACTGGCATGGACTGAAAACAAGCAGCAAAACAAACTGACCTCAAAGAAACTGTGTCTTCTGTTTTCTTCTTCCCGTCAATATGGGAAAAAATAGCTGGAGGCGGCAATATTGTTTGATGTTATGCAGGTAGAGAAGCTTGAAAATATTCTGTAACGGTATGATGATTTTCTCAGAAGATAAGGTGAAAAGGTACTCTGACAACCCATTGTCTGACTGCTTCTGTCTTGAAAAAACTGTAGCTCTCAATAAGGATTGTAGGTGGTATGTAACAGTATTTATGGTGGACAGTATATAACAACAGGTAGTGCATGTATTTACACAAACCTACCCTCAGTGTATTATTGAATACCTCTGATTACAATCTAAATGCAGTCAGCATGGATTTCATGTTTCAATGTAGCAGTGTGTCTCCACTGACAGAAAAGCAAAGCATAAAAAAATAAAAGTAAACAGATAGGATTGGGACTGAAAGCGTTAGTACTGAAGGCATGTCCCTGGGTGGGAAAAACACAGGATGAATCAATAAAGTAACATGTTAGTAAAAGCCAACCTGAGCACAGCTGCCTGCCAGTGCAGTAAAAATTATGCAGTACTCATTAGTGTGGCTAACATCAGTAGTATTCTTCTTCTAGGGACCATAAGCATCTGTACAAAGTCACTTATGACAACTGTCGAGACCTTGAATTTATGTTGGAGAATATATTATGTGAGACATAACCATGGAAACTTTTTTAAGCCATCAGAAAGACCTAGAAGAAAAGTATGCAAGTTGCTGCAGCGTATTTATACATTTGTCCAATATTCCCAATATACAAGTCAGAACCCATGTCTAATACAAATCAAATATAAACTGAACTGTGAACTGCTCAGTGAACTTGGAATATGCTGATTATTTTGCTGACTTTCGATTACAATTGTGATCGAGATAATAATGTGAGAGCAGTTAGGCTGTGTGTGAGGATAGCTGCTCTGGAAACTGCATTCACTGACAGGTGCATAGAATTTTTGGGGGGAAAAGCATATCTATTGATATGAAAGCGTTTGATTAAGGGTTTATCTACCTTAATTTATGGAAGACTGTGAAAGAGGGAGATTGACAAAACAGAAACAGGCATCAGTGCTGCTTTACAAATCTGAGCATGAGTATTTTCTTTAACTGTGAGCACAATTATTAGTCTCAAACCTACACTTACAGCGACTTCTCTGCATCTGGCCCCTGGTGTTAGGCAGTGATTTCCTCCTCTCTGTCTCCCTGTCTGTTTGGCAGCTTGCTCAGTTGGATATGCTGTCTGGCTAATGTATGATTGATTGTTGGAATAAGAGACACTCCACTGCCCCTGACTTTCCTCCCTCTCAACATGGTTAATGGGCCAACCAAAGGCAGGTGCATCTCTGCTGCTGCATGTATGTGTGTGTGCATAAGTGAGTGTTTGTGGGCGTCGCAGACAAAAATCCGTGCAAGCTTTTTTTTTAGGCTTATTGCACGATATTGATGGATTTATGCCATTGGCGCCTATGTGTGTATTCATGTGAGAACATGCAAGCGGGTGCTCCCTGGTTCAGAATGTATCAGTGATGTGTTTAAGTGTAAGTGGGAGTCACAGAGTCTGGCCTCGGCTGAGCTAAATGAAGCAGAATGAAACGTGTGTTTGACGTGGAACGTGATTGAATCAAACGGCCCACTTATCGCATTACACCCCCCGCCACCACCACCACCACCACCACCACCCGCACAACCTCCCCCAACTCATAACCTCTCCTTCCCCCCCTTTACTCGCCACACCCACCTCTCTTCAACCCGTCCTTGAAGCGCCGGACATGCCGTCCGTCAGCGCTCTTTCCCTCCCTTCACAAATTACTTGAATATCCGCCTTCCTCTATCCATCTACACAGCACACCAACTTTCCCCTTCATCTGCACCCCATTGATATGTTTTCTATAATCCGCCTTCCCATCCTTACAATAAACACTGAGGTCAGTGCAAAGCTAAGTGCTTCCTGGCAATCATCATCGGTTTAGCGGTGGAATGTATGTGTGTGATTTTGTGTGTGTGTGTAGAAAAAGGGGGACAGGGAGGCCTCCTAATCATTTTATCCCTATCTTACAAAGACGCATAATAAGTGATTTACAAAGGATTATCTGTGTAATATATATATATAAGTAGGTTTTTTCCTTTTTTAGTCGAGAATCTTGACCCTTTTTTTTGTCTTTGTGTTTGTGTCTTCTATCTCTCCCTCTGTCTCTTCAGGCACTTATGTAATGCCGTTAACAAAAGCAGGCCGCTTCACCCCGGTCGCGCAAAGGGGAGAGGGTTGGGATGGATAGAGGGAAACTGAGGGAGAAAGGGAAGAGATGAGCGGAATTTCAACGAGCTGTCCTTGATGACCGACCGGAGTAGCGTCATGGTAACACTGCCATTCTGTTGCAGGGCAGTCCAGGAATCCAGTATAGATGAATGTGTGTGTGTGTGTGTGTGTGTGTGTGTGTATGTGTGTGTTTGATGCGTGGGAGGAAGAGCGTGGGAATGAGAAATAGGTTGATGTGATGAGAAAATTGTGCATTTCATTCAAATTTGAATTAGCGGGGGGTGGGGGGGGAGGGGGTGTGTTCATAAATCATGTGCTCAGATGATAAAGATCTTTTACCCACCGCCTCCCCCGTTTCTCTCTTTTCATTTCCTGACAGTGCACATCAAAACGCTTCCTCCTGACATGTGCTAATCACATGTTTCTACAACATCAGCACTTGGATGTAATTGAAAGCATCAACCTTGCTGCAGACGATTCAACATTAGCTACTTTATTATTCTCCATAATCTGATTCCGCGCACTTCTTTTATCTAATCAAAGTCATCCAGTGCATCCAATCAGAGCCTGGCGAGCGTGCATCCCGGCTCTGCCTACTGATAGACTCGGAGATTTTTATGACTTTGCTTGTTTCGTTTCCCTTTGTTGTGACACATAAATTGTGGCAAGGATTTATCATCAGCACCATTTGCGAAACAATAATGTGACGCTTTTTATGTCATAGACTCAAATCAGTGGAGCAGGTCAAATGTTTGACATTGGCACTGACCATCCCGTTTCGCCGAGTCTTGCATTCCCCAACGGGCCCACTGGCAACACCCCTCTGGGAGAGGATGGAGGTGCCAGCAAGTAGATTTATGGGGACCCATTACCCTTTTATTACTGTAAGTAACAATGAATAATTGTTTGTAATCAGGACATTGGGTTGGTGAGAACAGTATTAGGTTCACCTCATATATCATTGGACAAATACTAGTGGTGGGGGCAATGAGGGATGAGGACAATATTGGGGAGAAACCTCTCTTATTTGTAATTGTTTAACCCCCAAGTGAATATGTTCATGTACAATGGCATGGAGGCACAAAGGCTTGGCATGGAAACTTACGTGTGCACATGGAGATACCGACACTGCCAACACACACACATACGCAGATAGATTGTCGCTTACTCTGGTGTACAGTTGTTGGAAGAATTGCTTATTAACAAAGTGCAATTAATCACAGCAATGTACCGGTCACCTGGGCAACTGAAAACCAGAGTGTATTGAAAGCAGTGGGGAGTGGGCTCCAGCGGTCTCTCTAAATGGCTCTAATATAACATGCTGCGCTGTAAGCACCGCTGCCTGGTTGTTTGTCAAAAGAACGCCTGGTGCACGCACATGCCAGATATTAGATGAGAAGCAGACTGTTTCATCATGCTGACAGGACTGTGAGCACAAATAAATAACCTTGCTCTGTTGTTTAGTTCCCTTTTGTCTATCCACTTCTGGCCACATCATTTTACATTTGACAAACAACAAATGTACTCCTGACTAATGTATTTATAACATATACTCTGCCGTGGCACTCCTTTCAATTTTCCAGCGTGACACCGATGTTGGCTAAAATGTCACATTTCAGAGGAATAACAATGAGATTTACTGCTCACAATAAAAACTGCAATTCCCATACCAGATGCTCCCTAAGGGGTGTTAGCAGGTTGGATGATGAAGGCTGGTGAAACTACACCTCCCGGGGGGCAGAGCTTCATTGCCAGTGCTCCTTCTGGGGGTAATAAACTTCCATTGATCCAGTGACAGCCCTGATTAAAATCAATCCTGAGTCCATAGTGTCCCAGTGTGGCAGACTGCAGGGACTGTCACATGAGAGGAGACAGTGTGTGTTGAGGAAGTGTGTGTGGTGAGGTTCTGCTGGCAAATGCGCATCAGGAAAACAATGCCTTTCTAATGAAGTTAACTTGTTCCCTATTGCCTTTGACATCCTTTTCACTTGTTCCTTCTCTTTATTGCAGTGCACCTGTGTACTATTAGTGGGTGTCAAAAGAGCTGAGTGTCAGCCATCATGCAATAGTTCAGACTTTTATGTCTCAACAGCTTTTTTGGATGTCAGTTTTAACATTTCTCTTCAGATCTGTTTCCATAAGCAACTATTCTGCAGAATTACATCTCAGGTAAGAATACACTGATTAGGCATAACATTATGACCACCTGCCTAATATTGTGTTGGTCCCCGTTATGTGATCAAAAATGCTCTAAACTATTGGGCATGGACAAGAGGACCTCTCAGGGTGTCCTATGGGGTCTGGAATCAGGATGCTGACAGTGGATCCTTTGGATACTCTGGATTGTGCAGTGGGGCCTCTGTCAGTCAAACTTGTTCTACTGCATCCTGTTGATGCTTGACCAGAATGGGGTGTAGGAAGTTTGGAGGTCAAATCAACATCTTGGGCCATTGTCATGTTCCTCAACATCTTCCTGATTGTTTAATGTTTTTTTTCTATGTGGTGGGGTGCATTTTCCTGTTGGGGTAGGCCAGTGACATTTGGGATTTCCATTTGGATGAGGGAGTGTGCTTGTTGTGGGACAATGTTTATTTGGGTGTCTAAGTCTCAAAATTCAAGGTTTTCCATCAGAACACCACATAGTATGTTATTCACAATGTTATTCACTTCACCTGTCAGTGGTCATAACGTTGTGGCTGATTGGTGTATATCAGTCATGACTATGTTCTTGACATATTAGCATAATACAGTTCTTTTTGTTGTTGTTGTTGTACCATTTATTTTCACCATATAAGCAAATACTTGCTCACATTTCACACTCTGTGTATGGCTTATTAGACTGAGAAAACAAACACAGCTTTCATATAAAACCACAAGCAGCTGCTCTCACTTTAGTAAAGTCCACACAAGTATGGTGAAGAAGGATGAACATATTTTCAGCAGTTGGTGAAGAAAAGGGACACCGATAGGACACAATGGTGGACAAACTAAGGCATGTTTTCCTAAATTTGGTTTGAAATATAAGTGATATACATATATATTTACACTTTATATATTTACACTATATATATTTTTACACTTATATAAATATAAGTGTAAAAAAACTAGCTTAAAACCCCTCCCCAGTCATCGACTTAACAACTAAAAACTCATCTCTATGTATGGTAAGTGACATACTACTAAAGGTGTTTTTCAAGAAAATAATCCCGTCCTACCTTGAAACTGGTTTAGATGTAACTGTGTACCATTGCCTCCTCTAGAATGTGTAGATTCATGAAGTCTCTGCTTCTTTCTCCATTCACACCTCTCCTGTTACTGCAGTTCGAGCACACCAGCTCACCAACAACTTGCCTACAGTTTTGCTCAAACACTGTAAAACTACTCAAGTTGTAATATTGGAATAATTCAGCCAAACATGTTTGAACAATATGAAACACCAGATGTCTGAATCTGAGCTGATCACTGGTACACTGCAGTTCCAATGTGGAAATGTTAAGCTGCCTATTTCCCTCATTGTGAGTCTTCCAGCATATAAAAGAACACCACACAGACATGCTAACAAAGTAAAACTGGAGGAAGTCTTTTATCCGGCTGTATGGTAAGTAAAGATGATGGTCAAATGAAACTACAACCATGTTTTTGCTTGACACATGGGATTAATAGTGACCGGTCACAGAGTTTAAGTTTTGATTCATATATAAGTGTTAGATTTTACCTATTGAAAGCAGCCTTGCAATATCAGACGGATACATGTAGACTCGCTGTATTCATATTAACTGCTTTAACAATGTCACTTTGCTTTGTGATACAGAGCAAACGGGGCACATCCTGTGCTCAGTAATTGAAGTTCCATCAGGCAAATTATATTTTGCTTTTCTTTGCTGAATAGAAGATCACTCCAATGCAACTGCTGCTATTTGAATGGAGGGTTTTTAAAATCTTGTGCTAGATATGTGTTACAGAAAAAGAAGAAGGCTACTGAGTCTTACTTCCACTTTGTTAATACTGTTGTCGCTATCAGCACTATCTCTACCAGCATCAGACACTTGTAAGAGGAAATACAACCCAATATGCTATCAGCCCATTAAATGACCATTATCATCCTATATCATTCCCATACAATGGACCAGGAGGGACCTCCTCCACCTTCTATTAGGCTAGAAGCATGGTATCATCCATTCTAATTACTGACACACAGAAAGTGCATGTAAAACCTCCAGCAGAGTCATCACCCTAGTAATGTAGTGACAGTGTGTATTTTAAACCAAACTATGATCCTTATCTAAATTTAACCAAGTAGTTTTGGTGGCTAAAGTTGCTTAAACTGCAGGTGAAACTGCCAGTTAACAAGACAAGTGGAAAATAATACCATAATAAATGGTAAGAATAGTGCATGTCATTTATAGCGTAGCTTCATCAGCTGCTGTATATGTAGGCTCCACTCCAAGAAAAGATCAGATTTATGAATAATGGATTTGACTAATGAATAATATAGTGACTTTAGGCATAATCAAATGATGCCAGTGCTGAGAAAACGGATCGTATGCCCATTCAATACTATGGTGTCATATTCTTAATCTGTATTTAGATTAAATTATGGCCACACTATTCCCAACATGTTAATCGTGGTTATTGTACATAATAAGGTTCTTTTTAAGTTTTGTATTAAAAAAGATAGAGAAAAAGTTTTACCTTGCAAATCAAGTGCAGAGCAGAAAACATGGCATATTCATGACTGAAAAGTGCAATCTGCAGAAAGTTGCATGGTTTTAAATATACTGGTCTATACTGATCTACTGTAATACAAAATCTTTTGTTCAGACACTGCCAAAGAACATAATCTGGACTGAGTTTACTTTTAAAAGTCATTATGTAAGAAAATGTCACTTAAATTACACCTCACATTCACAAAAGAACACATTTTGATGATGTTTTTTGTCACAGACTTTGCAAAAACCCAAAAGAGACACACGAAAAAGGGAAAATCCAACAATCTGCAGGCTGCTATCACAGGCTTTCTGCACATTTCCTGTTTCATGTTTGAATCTTTTAATCATACGCTTTCCTCCCTTCCTTTCACTTTCTCTTGCTGACTGATGATGCTTTGTGGGCTCTTAACATGTAGCCATATGTGGATTGCATACTAAGGGAAAGAAGGGAAACGCACAGGCATATATATCCTGTGCACCCCAATGTAAAATCAATGTGTAAACTCATACGACATGTGACACGCAGTAACACAGCCTCATAAAATGTTACTGAACGGGACTTGCTGGGAAAGACGTAACACAGTGTTGACATAAATTATGTGAATATCACATTTCTCCATCACACACTGGGTAATGTGACACCATAAATGGGACACACCATTTCAATCTGCTTATTATGTGGAATGATTAGCTTTAACACTATGGACACTAAATCTTTGGTTAGGGATAAGCTATGAAGACAACTTGATGAAGGTTAAGGTACCTTTATGCGCTTTTTCATGGGGACGTGTAGCATCTCCACGCAGCAGAAGGGACTGATTTTGAATCCAGTGAATCCAGGTAACCACAGCTTCTTAATAGTTTCTCAATGGCATTTTATTTATAGCTCAACATTATACATAAGACTGTGTAGCCTGAGGGAGGTGCGGTGATGCCACATGTCTTAATACATCACTGTAGGGTTATTGTAGAGTACTGGTTATTGATTGCAACTAACTAAGCCTTGTAAGCTCTGTCAAGCTGCAGGTTAAACACTGACGACATGTCATGGCTGCAATGTCTACTGCAAGAATAAGTCAAAAGTCTCACCATAAATCTGCATAATCGAACACTTTTTTTCGACCAAACCTGACCATAAAGGCCCTAACATGAGATAATTACTAATGGTTGGTTTCCATATAGGTAAAACACATGACATCCAGCAAGTTTGTACAGATTCTACGTTATAAAAATACTTAAAAAGACTTACTGCATCACAGTTAAAATGGATCTTCTGGAAAAATGATTTTGGTCAAATGTACCCATCTGTGCATGGTCAACAAATCATGTCATGTGTTTATGAACTGTTGACTGAGATCAGTCGGATCACTGACAGTAAGTACAAAAGTAAAAAGAGTGTATAAAAGGATAGAAGTGGCACAGGGCAATGGGAGGAGAATCCACGGTATGTGATGTTCGCCCAGATGGGGTCGAGTGTATCCAGCACGGATCCAATACTGCTGATTGTCAGCAAAACGCTCAGCACGGGTGCAGTACATAAAGCAAAGCAGCTCCGATAACTCTTTAAGAACAGGCCTGCACACGGCCTCAGGACACCACATTGATTAAAAAGAAATGTGAAACTCTCTATTATTCCACTGACCCTGATCTTTTAAAGCCAAACTCTGCTCGTTTCCTCATGCAAATTATCCAACCGCAGGACATAGCCCGCATCGGTGCCAGGCCTTTAGCCGGTGATTCATCATTGTGACTGGATCCACTACGGCCTCTGAACTGAGGCGGTTGGGCTCTGAAAGCTGATGACAATTAGCACAATACTAGTCAGGAAATGATGTGATTGGCTGCTGAAAGGCACAGGCGAAATGTCCATTTGGCCAAGAAAGGGTATAGGTGTTGATGGCTGGAGGAGCCGCTGCAGGATTTTATGGAGTCAAGGGAAAAAAATAAGCCGTGAGCCATGACTAGAAATAACTTAGCTCCCAGTCTCTCTGAGGCTGGAAACAAGTGTGATGTGTCTCTTGATTGGTTTTTGAGATTCCAACTTTTCTCTCCCTTTGAGAATAGACATGCCTGCCAAAGCAGTGAACACATGAAGCATGTACTTTCCAAACTGATTGATTTTTTCACCTGACAAAATGGGCACATGAAAAAAAGAGTGTTTCGCTTTGCTTGGGATGCCGCTAGAGAACCTCATTTTGCAAGATCAATATCACTACACAGTTTATGACACCAAACTCCAGCATTATCTTCCAGAGAAAACACAAAATGTTGTCACTGAAATGAATGCGCCTGCGACTCACTACAGGAACAGGGCGGGCTGCTTTGGGGAAATGGAAGATGAGGCACTGGCTGGCTCTGATGCATTTCAGATTACACCTGACGATGGGCAATCACTGTACAGATTGAATCCATTTTTTCCCTGAACTGGTCACCATAACTAATTTCAGAAGGAGTTTAAGGGGGAGTTCATCATGACACCTGACTCGTTGGTCAAACAACCAATGACATTTTAGTCAGCTATGTGGCAGATTATCCCTGTGACCAACATTGTTTGTGTCAAAAGGCAATTTGAAACAGTAGGCTTGCTTTAGCATTGCTGGATGAGCATTTTTCATGTAGTAACTGATTATTATTATCATTTCACCTTTTTTCATTTCATTGTAAAGCTGCGCTGTAAAGAAAATCTTCTAAAATTATTGATTTCTAACAATTAACAGAAAAAGAAGAATGGAATTGATCATTTTATATGGATTTGTTTGTTAAATGGACTATCTTGTACAATAACAGACATTTTCAGGATAACAATAAAGAATCTATCTGTCTATCGATACTGCTGCAAACTACTGTATTTCAATCAGGTGGCTATTTTCCATTATTTGAGTGTTTTTTGGTGCCCCATATTACCTTTACTTTACTTTTATTTTTATAGTGTGTCTTTCACTTCGTTTTGCCAGCATTTTTGAAAATGCAGCAGTGTTGTTGGACTAAAACTTTCCTGAAACTGCGTGGCGAGCGAGCGCACTAAATTGCATACGAGTCAAACTCAAAGTACCATTAATATTAATAAAATTGCACTGTGCCTGCCCAGTTTAAGAAATTATGCTTGGTTCGGTGCATTGAGCTTCCATGAATCACAAACACTAGGAAAACACAGATCTTTACAGCTTCACTTCCACAGCACTGAAGACAGAAGCAGATGGGATATATATTGCATCCATGTTTTATGTATGTATCATAAAAAATAAAGACGTGATTAGGGGAAGCTTGCTTTGAAATGCCTAACCAGTGTATCCTACATGTATGAAAAGCAAAGCAAAAATGTACATTTAGGCATGAAATGCAGGAATTTTAGCCACATCATCATCATTATAGGGCACTAGCCTTTATATCTTTATTTAGCTATTTATGTTTAAGCAGTGCAAGCATGAATGTTGATGTGTTTTTGCCACCGTCTTCAGGAACTGCTTCTATGCAATCCACAATGCACAGAAAGCACAAACACGAGATTGCAAAGGTACTTTGTTTGGAAACACTGTAACCCGAGGCGGCCAGGGACAACATGCTTGAATGCACATGCAATAAAGCTGAATGTGAGGTATATGAGTAACCTGCACTATTGTATCTTATGCTGTCCCTGAATACAGGCTTCTGTTATCTTTGTAACATTCATGCAACATGCACTTGTAGCCAAATGAATTCTTTCATTCAGACAAGCCCCACATATTGAACAGCAGGATTGTGAATCTAACCTGGGGCTTTGTGTGTACATGTTTGCGAGAACACATGGAAAAATGAACTGCTACAGGGCTTAAGTGACAAAGACGTGTTTTTCTTTGACTATATGACACATGCCAATATACACACTCACACACACAAATAGTATTTTTATACCTGTAGCTGCAAAGCTGCTGTGTCCGTGGAGCTATTTTCAATAGACTGGCGCAATATAGAATCTGCAGGCAGCACTGTCAGTTAGAAATCCCCAGTCACAGTGCTTCTATTTAGTGCTCTTTGGACAACCGATAAGCACACAGACACACTGGAATGATTTGAGCGTCAATATACGACTCTCCCTGAGCAGCGGCGCTACTGTGTGCGTCCGTGTACATTCTGATAGAAGGAAGTGAGAGAGACAAGAAACAAACAAATCCCTTTCAGCACCATCTGCAGTTGGTAACAAAACTATTTTAATCCTATAATACTTAACAGATGACTAGACTTTAATTTAGCACTCACAATAAGCAAAAACATGCACCTCTAACTGGGCTTAATCTGCTCATATGTTAATTGTAGAAGTGTCAACCAGAGAAAGCTTCAGTTTATATGAGACGTACATCAAATTACGCCCAGGTGACAGAAAAGGAGCAAGTTGTACACTATAGCACACGCTCTTTTTTTCTGCTCCCTTTTTTTTTTTTTTGCATTAGTTGTTGTTCAATGTGTCACAATACAGGGTGTTGCCCGGGGCAACAAGCCTGAAAGTCAAGCGGGATTGATGTTTAATGAGGATGATTCTCAGTGGCTCCTTATCACAGTCGTGTCGCCCCACACTGACACTTTTAATACCGCATGTCACTCAAGGCGCTCCACACAATGCCAGGAGGACTTTCAACAGCCACTTACCTGCACTATAGCTCACATATTTCACACACACACACACACACACACACACACACACACACACACACACACACACACACACACACACACACATGGTTACATTCAAGAAGGCATCCAAGTATTATATTGGAGATTGCATTTGCACACACATATACACCCCCAAGGCAAGACATGCTGTGTGTAGTTCATCACCAGCAGTTGCATGATGGAGTTAAAGTAAAAGATAAGGGGCCCGGATCCTTTCAGACTTTTAATGGAATGACACGGCATCAAAGGGGATCAGAGACCAGACAGACTGATAGAGGAGGGGGGATTCGGTCTGAGCCACTCCCCAGGACACCTTGTATTGTTGACATTTTGCTCAGGAAACACAAAGAGAGACCGGCTGCCCAAATCCATCTTATCTTGGCTTTGTGTTCAACAGGTTGGAATCTGGTCCAAGTGGTCTTGGCAAATGGCACGACGAATGGCAGCGTTTGTTTGTCAGTGTGTTCCTGAGCGTATGTGGGTTGGAAACAGAGAGAGAGTGCTGTTTTTCTTTTTTTTCCCCCAGAGTGATGCAGCAAAAGAGGTAATTGTCAACTGTGCATCATCTAGTGACACATCTGATCAAAAGCACTATCAGGTGGAGAGTCAGTGAAGGAAGCCCCTTGTCCTTGCAACTGACTGATTGCTGTTTCTTTTTCCATTCATGTTCCACTCACATTGGTCCCTCAGCTGGAACATTTTTGCACTGCAAAAGAGCAGTTCAGCAACAACATAACAATTTAAAAAACACAAAAAACAAACACCTACTAAGTCCTGATCCAGATGAGCCAAAGTAGGAAACACACAAAAGCATTTCAAGAAAATGGAAGGTGACATAATCCACAAAACTAAACTTTCTGTGACTTAAACCTGGACGGTTTTCTGAGAAATTGAAGCCTCTTGGCATGCCACATCCCCCCTGTTAATCCCAACCAAGGGCAAAAATGCAGCTGCCGAACATTTCAAAAGTGACGGGGGAAGAAAAACTGATGCAAAACATATGTGAGGGGAGCATAATAAGATTAATTAGATACAAGGCAGGTGGCTACATGTCTAGAGTGCATGGTTCCTCCAATATATTTCCTCCAGCACATAAAATGTAACAAAGCAGCACTCCCTGTCTTCCCTTCTTATGCCTTCATTTGTGTCTTACTCTGTACTGCCAAGTAAGAATATAAGTCAATATTTTAAGACATTTGAATTCATTTCACAGAAGAAAAATAAACATGTTTATCATTTTGGGTCAGATATTCTGAAAATGCCTCAGTTCCTTTCAAGTCAAACCACCACGAGGCCTCAGAGTGGTTTTACTGGTACTAGAGCTGGATGCCAGGTAATTACAGAATTTTATTAGGCTACTCTTTTATGTATGCTAATTATGTGGAAAATTGAACCAGTTCTATTCTGCACACAGTCTACATGCATTTTGTTCTCTTTGGTTATTGCCCTATTTTTTATGTGGTTAGTCCTGAGTATATACAGATAGTTCAAAGCGCCATTTTGATCCTGGTGGGGGTCTGTCCTTCTGTCTCTTGTGTAGAAAATTATAATACTACTACAAATAATTGTACTGCAACAATAATAATAACAGTAGTGCTAAAAATGACAACGCTGTTAGCAAAGTAATTAATTTTAATATAATTAATGTGACTCCATCAGCAAAACATGCATTATACAATATACACATTATATACACTGTTGCATCCAGATTATCAGTGATTATGTTTTTAAGGAGCCTCTTTACAGCAAGTAAATGAAAGTCTCACATACTCCCAGAATGTATCTTTCTGCTCAAAATACTACAATGATGGTTCATTTCACTAATGACGCTGTAAGTTCTGGTTTTAGCCTCTTCTAAACCGACTGTCTCAGTGTTTGTAACTTTAAAGGCAGTTGAGCTGCTGTGACTGAACTGCAGTCGACAATAAAGTGAATAAGTGTGTAAGACCATGACTTTCAGTTGCTTCTAACTTTTTGTCTGAACGATCGTTTTACATCAAGATATTATCGAAATTACAGAACAGCTGTTGTTTATAACTCATACATACATACATACAGAAGGCTGAGGTTATAAAATCAATATTTAAGCTTGGAAATGTCTCTAAAGTGACTGCCAGTTAACATGCAATCTTAGTGGACTGTATTTCAGTCACTACTTCATACTTGCTTTGCTGTCTGGCAACAGAAACAGGAAAATATGTAAATGAGCCGCTCTATTTAGAATTTAGCTCTACTAAAATGCAGTATATGTGAGCACAGAGAGTGGGAGAGAAGCAAACGGACATAAGGACTGGGAGTTAGGATGCACTGAAGCACAAGAGGCGACATGGAAACAGCAACCTACAGTTGTTTATTAATTTCAAATCGCTTCGAAAGTTTCCGCCATGACTGTATGTCTCTCATTTTCAAAGTTTCTACAGAGCTCTGAGCAGTGAATATATGAGCAAAGCTAATGCTAACGTTAGCCACATTAGCAACAGCTTGAGGGATGGCAGTAAACATCATCATATCATAAAAGCTTTTAGTTTACACATCCAAGACTATAACAACAAAACACAACTGAAATATATTTCTCCATATGGGAACTTTAAATCTGCATTAACCAATAGTTATAAATGAACGACTGATACAATTAATTAAATATTTTGGATTTGGTTGATACTATTAAAGGTCTGATTAGTAATTTGTATTTAATAACAACAGTGAAGTGTCTCCTGTTTACTCGTGATTAGATCTCTTTTTAAGCCCTTGTCAAATCAAAATCTGATTTTAATGACAACACAATCTAATCTCCATGCATCTTCCCTTTCCCCCTTGTTGCACTGCCTCTTGTTCCTTTTTCCTTTTTACCAACTCCCCCACAACACCTCTCGCTTAGTGCCCACCTCTCTGTTTGTTAAACATCTTGGCTGATGAAGCCGTTTCTCCCATTTTCTAAATACGCTCATGATTAGCATCCACACATACCTGCAGGCGGCCAGCTCATGTGTCGCTGGCTCCATCCTCCACTGATTAAATAAATCTGTTGACAGTTTGAATAACTGTTTAACAGCCAAAAGATTCATTTTTCATTTGCTCCTCTTATAAGTGGAAGGCTGAGAAACTATTGAGGGTTGATGCAATGCTGAAAGGATGCTTTGATTTGTAATGAAAGATATAGATATATAGTGGCGTCCATTTAAAGATAACAGATAAATGAGCTTGAAATAAAAAAAAGGTAAAGGCAAATGCAGGAGGTGTTTTTGTATTCGTAGACACACAGAAGCATTCCTCAGCGGGCCAATCGGAACCATGAGCCGCCCAGTGAGTGACTTAACGGTTGCTAAGTATAGCTAACTGCTCTCTTTGCTCTAGTTTGCTCCCAAACATATTGGGCACCAATTAGACAACATTATTCAAACATTCTCTGACGGCACTGGTGTACTATAGCTCTCACTGCAGTCCCCTGTCACTTCGCTTATTATGCACACTCCTCCTCGCAAATGAAACATCCTCGCAACGCAAACCAACCTCTCTGGGTACGCCGAGTGAGGAAGAAATGTACACACGGATCAGACTTGAGTCAACATCATTACTGTGTACTGCTCGTCTCTCTGGAGTGGAGAGGAGTTTATTTTTTTTATCGTACATGCTGGTGGCTTTGATCCTAAGGTCTATAGTATGTACCCCCTCCTCCTACCATCCCCACCATCAGTCAGATTTTGTAATGAGACGTTTTGGTCAAAAGGAGAGTAAACACTGAGAATCACACCAGCACATATTCATATGTACACGATGTAGGCATACATATTCATGAGATCTCGCTTATTCTCCAACCATCACCTCTGCAGAGAGGCTTCATGCTCGCCGTCTTTATTCTGCTGTTTCCTGTCAAATCGCTGGAGTCATCAACTTTGTTTTAACCCACCTTCTGATTTTTAACCTCCCCCATTTGCTTATTATTACTATCATTTATTTATTTATTCATTTTTATTGTTTTGCACCACAATCTCCAGCTTGCCTTTTAATCTCCTTCAGTCCTCCTCTCACCATGAGGAGAGGAGGACTCTCTGACCTGAACCTGCCCTCCTCTTCGCTCCATCCCTGCCCTCTCAGTCACACCATGTTCTCTTGGCATTTTCAAAGGAGGGAGACAGAGCGCTTAAGTAAATTGTATCTCTTTTTGACAGTTCATTCTTTCATTTTCTGTCCCCTGGGAGGGTGTGTATTGTAATCAGGTTTATGCAGCACCATGAAGCCCTGCTGTTTATTTTTAGATTTACAGTATGTATCAGAGGCAGTATGTTGATTTATTTAAAGCAAACGGTGTTAGGTAGCAGGAAAAATCCAGGCAAATTTAACACACAGGTCAAGTTATAGCAGCTGTGATTTAGTGGTTTGTTGGTGATGATATAAAGACAACATAAGGTGGAAATGCAGCTTCTTTTTGCTTTACATTCAAACATATACACACAATATTAACACTACTATGAACAATTTGTTTCATATTAGACTAATCTATTTTACTTTTAATATATATATATATCATTTTTTTGCATTACAAATATAAGAAAGTAAGGATATAAGTGATCTATACAACTGTGCCCTGGTCCAACTGATCGTTTATATTAAAGGTCCTGCAAGTCTATGTCCCAGAACATCTCAGTCACAAATCTGCTCATAAAATTCAAAGGTGAAGTCTACGATTTTGTCAAATTCAGTGAACATCTCCTCACCATCCACTAGCTGTCCGTTCTATTTGTGCCCGTAAGAACAATTCTGGTTTTTTGTCTTAGTTCTGTAAATGAGAAATCAACAAAGTGGTTTGAATCAATCCACACAATACATTCCAGTGTGCCCTGTGCGCATTCACGGAGGAGGCAGTGGGCGTGAGTCGGAGGAACAATCTGGTATATTCTAACAATCTAAATACGCTAACGAGCTAAATATCAACAGTATTTTTTTTTTTTTTACAGAATCACAGACTTGACCTTTAATAAAGGAACAATGCTGAAAACATGCTTTTGAAACTGCATTCTAGTCACCAAGAATCAATCATCTGTGCAGGTCTTTAGCTGAAATAGCCATGTTTTAGGATCGTGATGCAAATGGTAAATGGTCCTGGACCACAGAAACCCCTGGAAATTATATTCCTATACAAAAAAAAACTACATTCTGAATTATATTTTTAAGGAAATGCATTTTCTCCCCACATACTGTGCAAGACTTGGGTTCATGTCCCATGTGTAACTATTATTATTAGACTTAGATGTCTCACTGTTTAGGTGGGATTACAAAAATAATATGCTTTGGGTTAAAATACAACCTTTTAAAGACATGTTTGAAGCTCCTTCTCCATCTATTTAGATAGAATTTAGATAAAACCTTATTGTTATTGCAGAGGGTTAGGACTAAGGCAATGAAATGCAGTTTAGCATCTAACCACAAGTACAAAAGCAGCAGTAAAGTGCACCATTACAGTTAAGTATATACAGTATTTTACAGTGTAAAAAGTATGGACAGAGGACTATGAACACACTTATTCATAGTGTGTCAGCCACAACATTATGACCACTGACAGGTGAAGTGAATAACACTCCCTCATGCAAATGGAAATCCCAAATGTCACTGGCCTACCCCCACAGGAAAATGCACCCCACCACATGGAAAAAACATCAAACAATCAGGAACATGTTGAGGAACATGACAATGGCCCAACATGTTGATTTGACCTCCAAACTTACTACACCCCATTGTGATCAAGCATCAACAGGATGCAGTGGAACAAGTTTGATGGCCAGAGGCCCCACTGCACAAGCCAGAGTACCCAAAGGATCCAGTGCCAACGTCCTGGTTCCAGATCCCATAGGACACCCTGAGAGGTCCTCTTGTCCATGCCCAATGGTTCAGAGCATTTTTGAGAACATAAGGGGGACCACCACAATATTAGGCAGGTGGTCATAATGTTATATGTGATCGGTGGATATAAATGTGGATATGATATAAAATAGACAATCTAAATCCACAGGTCGAGATAAAAAGTGGTATGTGCAGTATAAATAGTATGGATGTTATGAGATATATGCAGGACACGAACAGGATGAACAGTTAATGCATGAAGGAAGGAGATGCAATAGATGGAAATGATATATTGTTCGGAAACATACTTGTTATATGTCAGAAACAAACACAAATTGGGAGAAAATACACTTCCCTAAAAACGTTATTAAGAATGCAATTTAGTTTTATAGGAATGTAATCTTTTGAAAACAGGGCTCCCCATAGGTATGAGTCATGTTCTAGTGAGTTCTTTTGTTTAGTTTCTTGTGATATGAGAGAAAAGCTGCAAGTCCCACGTAGAAACATTTATTTTACAAGCAAAAGCATGTGAACCTTTGGAACTATCTGGTTTTCTGCACTACTGAGTCTTAAAATGTGATCTGATCTTATCTAAGGCACAAGCAAAGAGAAGCACAATGTAATGAGGCTAATAACAAACAGTCTTCCTTGGGTTTCCGAACACACCTATTAAAGTGCTGGTGGAAAAAGCAGCGAAGGAGTCTTTTGAGGTATTTCCACAGCAAGCATGTTTTGTTAAGGTGTAGGGTCTGACTTGGCCAGCCCAAAAGGTGGATTTTCTTTGTTTGAAGTTATTTTATAGTAGAATTACTTCACTGTTCCGCTGAGCAGCTGGCAGACAGCTGCTCTGAAACAAACCTTTATAAACTTGGAAATTCATTTTCCCCCCCAATGATGGCTGTCTGGACCCAGAGGTAGCAAAAGCTGCCCCATAGAATGAAGCTCCATGATGCTGTATTTCACCATCGGTACGATGTGACACGTTGTTGATCCGCAGTGCTTTTTATCAACTTTGGTTTCTTCAGTTGACAAAACATGTCCAGATGCTCTTTGGAAAATTTGTGATGCTTCTTTACAGAGAAGCGGTTTCCTATAAGGCGTCTCTATCCATGGTCGATCATAAACCGAGATGTTAACCAGCTTCAACAATTCATTTAAGCTTTAGCTGTTCTTTTTTTTACCTCGCTAAACATTTTGCATTGTGCCTTAGAGTTATCTTAGTTGGGCGCCCACTTCTAGCAAGAGTAGTCACTGTAGTAAATTCTCTCCATTTACAATTTGCCTGACTGTGGACTAATGAATATCTAAACTCTATGAGATGACTCCATAACCCTTTCCAGCTTTATACAAATTCTCAATGGTAATTCTCCTTTTTTTGAGGCATGGTTCATAGTTCACAGATGGCTCTGGTGAATAGAAAACTCAGACTGCTTGAATGAAGTCAATGTAGCTCTAACCCACACTGCCAACCTTGTTTCAGTCATTGGACTCCAGATTTGCTCACTGCAGCACCTAATTAGTTTTGTTGACAGTGTTCACTGCTATCAGTGTTTCAGCGATATATAGATAACCCCAAAGGATTTGCATGCTTTTTCTTATTGCTGTATATTAACATCAGTTGCTTGAAATGATAAATCTAGTTAAAAACTGGTTAATGCACTAAGATTGGGGGGAGGTGGGGGTTTAAAGGGAAAAGAAGGAGAGAGAAAACACAAAGTGCCACTGATTTGCCGCTCTGTCAGGGTCCTTTCACTAATGTTCTAATAAGGTGAAGTAACAATGTTAGTGCCCATCACAGAGATTCATTTACTGGAGACATTAGGCCAAAATAATACCAAAACAAGAATATGCTGTGGAGTCTTGATGCAATCAACTTTATTCACTTATCCTTTTATCCACTTCATCCAGCTAATATGTGGGACTGAGGGAGTCAGTGCTGAAATCAGGATTCTGTTGGCAGTAAAGGGAAACTTAATCACTTCTTGTTCCCTTAATTGGCAACACTCAGGACTAAAGGCTTAACCTAGGAAACCTGCTCATGCTGACTGTGAGGAACCAACAGTCTGTTCACATGTAACTAGTGAGAGTGAGATAGAAATGCTTCATGCACACAATCAGTGCCGTCTTTTGTACATACAGGATGTCAGATTTAAATGTACATTTAAGTGAACGATTTATCTCTATTGTCATTTTCTTTATAGCATATAATATAAACTTCTCAATGTAAATCCTTCATAGTATTCTGTACACAATGCTGCCAGGATACAATATATGCTGGTTTAATCACTGACATCGATTCAGTGCAGTAAAGGAAGACACAGTGTATGTGATGTAAAGGTCTCGGTGCCTTGCTGCTCTGTGTTTAAGGGCTTTTCACCTCTTCCCCCCCCCCCTCCCAGTCCCCTTTGCCCTCCCTCAGCACCTCCCTTTTACCCTCCTCTCCTCTCATCTTCACTGCTTCCTCACATTCAGCCTTTCTCAGGTCTCGCTCTACCATAACCCAATCAGTCTCATTTGACATTTAAATTGAGTCTCAGTGGGGGCCCGGTGGACGAAAGAGAAGGGAAATGAGAGGAGGGTGCAATAGTCATCCCTCCACCTTTTCTTCTTGCTGCTCTTGTTTTTATAATGATATATTGGCAGAGGGAATAATGTGTGTGCATAAGTGCCTATGTGTCTGTTTGTAGTCACCGGCATGTGTGTGTCGGGGGGGTGTTATGTGGAATGTGTGTGAGAGGCATGCCTCCAGCACAGTGCAATGACAGGCAGCCTAATGAAAAGCTGGGTTCTGATTGACTGGCTGACAAAGCGGCCCACTGCATAATTATGTCTTGAATAATAGATGCCCTTACTTACACTTCCATGGTCGCACAAGCCTAGCCAACTCTGTCTCTTGATCAGGCCAGCAAAGCTCATGAAGCTTAGCTTAGTCATGGCCAGCCATGCTTCACATTCACACGCGGCACACATTTCCATATCAGCATTGTTCCCAAATCAGTTGGACGTGCACAACCAATAATAGCCATTCACATGTTGCAGTCTTAAACTCAATATATTGGAACATGAGAATTATGTACTGCTGGTTGTGCTGGGTGATAGGTATGTCAATCAGCTTCGCCCCAAGCAAACACTCACTCTCTCACAGTACAGCTTTAATAGTAGCAGCTTGCAATGTGAGACCCAGCTTGACACCTAGCTCTAATTTCATTAGCCCTTGCAACAAGCATCCCTAACTGTAGCTCCAGTGGCAGCAGTGTTACAGAGCAGTCAAACAGATCCTTTGAACATCGCCAAGGTAAGTTCTAGTGGCCAATGCCAAAACTATAGCTATGCACACTAGATTTACAGGCATATCACATGTCGACATCATAACCAGCTGCTTATGCTACTAGTCTTGTTTCTTCTTTAAAAATAAGAGTTTGGACAAACAAAGGTGAAAGAGACTTTAAAGGGACAGTAGGTCAGCCTTATGCAGGAGAAAGAGAAAGGGAATGACGTACAGCTGGAATTTGAACCAGAGATCTGTTGCTCAGGATGTTGGCTCATGTGGTCCTAAACACTCGTCCATCCCAAACAGCAATGTTTTCAGGTTATGTGACATGCATTTTGACCACTTGGCCACCAGAACACCCTCAAGGGCTAAACAAATAATCCTGGTGCCTGGAAAGCTAAGTATTTACTTTCAGAAGGACACTTTAACCATTTATTTAGTTTGAGTGATGCTCTTGAGCAATCTGAGAAAGAAAGACCGAGATGGTCCCTGAGATCCCAAAACCCCCCAACAGAGGTGAGTCTGAGATTTGCAACATTTGGATGAATGAGCACAACATGAGTCAAAAAAAGCTTTTTGCTAATGTGGGAGGAGGTTGGGGAGGAGAAAGAGATGATCTGCAGATCAGTGGTAGTATGCCATTGTAGGATATATGACTTTAACTAAATCAGTGCCACCACAGCTCCATTATATGCATTTTGAATTTTTTGTGGCATCTTGGGAGCAGCACAACATCCTACACATACAACACTGTCATATTTTTATACATAGAAAGTTCACATGGTGAATGTGTTAGCAAGCACTGTGTCTATTTAAGCATCCAGCTGACACAAACAACATGAGTGTTTGCTTGGAGTCATGTTTCTGCCCACCTAGCAATATTGACTGTAGCCTGTTAGCTCAGTTTTAATCTGCATCGACTTCTAAGAGGAAAATCTAATGCTGACCAGCTAGTTATTGAACGTAACGTAGTTCAATGATGCTATAAACTCCCTGTAGAGTTTCTTTTGGTCCAGTTGTCTGACTGCACATGTTTTTTCTCTGTAATATCATTTAGAAATTCTTTTTGTTGACTCCAGAGAAATATGACATTGGGATTGTATGGTACATAGACTTTCTCTGCCTTTAAAATAGGTATGTGAATTCAAATAATTATTAACCTCAAGTGAAAGGTTCTGTGTGCAGCCTTTCAGAACCACTGGATGTTGCTAGAGCACCAGCATCTCAGACCAAAAACAAATGGGCACAATGGCCACACCTTCCTCTCACTTGACTTTCATTTACAACCAGGGAGGCTGTCAGGGAGGCTGGAGGTTATCAAGTCGAGTAACACTACTTTGACTTCACCTGTCTGTCTCCAGAGTCTATGGGACCCAAGCAGACCAGTAGATAGACCTGGACCATTTGTGGATGGACAAAACAGAAACACAAAGACCGGCCTGGAACAAACAGGAATGGAGAAGGGGTAGCAGAGGAGAGCCTAGAAAAATCATACCGCTGAAATGAGATAAATGACGCTGAAGTAGGTAAATAAAAAAGAAAATACTTTGTTCTTTGGATTATTAAGGCCAGGCTGAATGCTGGACCACACTTTCACTTTTGTGTGGGGTGTCTTGATATGTTTCAAAGGGAGGGACTCACATGCACTGACAGAACAGAGAACAGAAAAGCTTGGATTACAACACACATTGGGAGTTTGATTTCATTCTCTCCTAAGAATAATTACTCCACTATATGTTTACATAGCAGGTAGATGTTTGCCGCTATATTAAGGTTATATTTATGTTAGAAATCGTTCATATTGCACCTTGAAACGCTCTCAGTGTTGGCCAAACAAAGATATTAGTTACTGGAGATCTTTAATACAGGCAATTTGAATAACAACATGATTTCATTATTTCTGTGGCATGATATTCTGAATTATGAAGCCACAAATCTTACATAAAATTCTGTATGGTCACGTACAATATGCAATACTCCTGCCAGCAAATATAATACAACATTTTTTCACAAAATACAGTAAAACCTATCACATCCTTTCTTAAAAGACTCCTATTCTTATGACTTCAATGATTCTACTAACGTGTAAGAAAAAGGCAACAGCCTCCTATTCGCTGTATTTGATCTTAATGCAACATATACGCAACCAAGCAACTTCTAAACCCAAGATGTAGGCTTTTTATCCATCACAGCAGTGTAGTGTGGGTACCAGAGCGCTCTGTACACTATGCCGCTTTTATATGAAAGTCTTCCTGCTGTGAATACAGCAGAAATTGCACAGATGTCTTCAAAAAGCTTAAAACCAACAAAGTTTTTCTGTTGAGGATACTTAAAATGTAGACTTGCACAACTACCAGAAGCAACTGAGGCTCTGTCAGGTGAGATACTGGATTTATCGCCAGTGTCTTTGTGATATTTTATCATCTCTACAATTTCATTTCTGCTCACTTTCTCTTGTATCCATGGTGACTGATGTTAGGCTTTGCCATAATGATGACCTTCATCCCAACAATGGTAATGCTGACTTGCTTGGCATTGATGTTTTTATAGAGATTTGTGTCTTCCCATTCTCTGCACCTGCCTCACACTGACAGCTATAAATGCTTCAATACAGTATGCAGTTTCATATAATGCCTCTGTAAAGTTCACCAACTAAATTAACAAATATCTATTCAGAATCCAGGATTTCATGTGCAGTGACAGACTTAAGTATCTGAAATAACAGACTGAAACAGTTTAACAGCCAACCCTGAGCGATTCTTACCATATGAACGCAGCATTGTTTTCTAAATGGTATGGGTTATTCCATCTCAAATCATCAGGGGTCTTTAGGTGATTTTCTCTGAACATTTTCTATCATAAGCTATGGATATTTAACATGGTAGCTGTGAAATTTTAGATATAACTTATATATATATATATATATATCACATACTCATATCAAGGGCTCAGAAAGTGTCACTAGTTGATATCTGCATCATAATCTGCTTTGTTAATGTGTGTGTCAAGACAGAATGTTTTATAACAGCTTCAGTTTTTGTTTTTTGTTTTCATCTTTCAACTCAGCCATAATCAGATAGTATTTGATCTACTTGTCCAATGTTTCAAATTATTAATCAATGGCACAATGGTAAATAACAGTGAGATGAACGAGTAAAAATTGTTCTAAAAAATGGATAATCTGAGATGGAATGACCCATGTGGGAATTTAATATTTTGCAGGGGCTTAATACATCTCTTCAAATCAATTTATCAAAAATACTATTTATCAAAAAGGGAATTCATTTTACTTTCAAAGCTGTGTGTTTGTCGTTCGGAGTAAGCACACTGGACGGGAAATTTGAGCACAGGAGGAATTACACATCTCATACAGGGAGCGTGTTCACAGGTGGATACTGGGAAGGTGGTGAGAGCAAAGGAGAACTCATGCAGGGCAGGAACTGAAGAGAGCAGCACTGGCAGCAAAATGGCATCATCAGAATAAGCAAGTAAGCTTGGGGGTAGTCACACCATTAGAGAGTACAGCTTAAATGGAAAACACCATTAACCACAGACAAAGCATCACTCATGCTGTCTGCTATAAATAGTTTGAAGGCCACACCGTATGTGTAAAGAAGTTATCAGCAGGAGCCGTCACTTGGGAATGATGTAAAATAAACATCACCTGTAATGCTTAGTCCCTCGTTTGTATCGTTCATGCATGCTTGAGTCATGATATTTTCAACAACCACCTGAAGGCAGATAAATGCTAATCTGTCAGATTGACTCGGTCGCAATTTATGCAGAGTATAATCAGTCTGTCATTGCTGGTTCACCACATTAAAGGTAGAATGTGCCAAAGAAAAGTTGGACAGGTAAGAAAGATTTCTGGGGCAAGAGCTGTCATCACACACAGAGAGATGCTGGCCGGCCAATCTAAGGCAGGATGACTGAACAGTCAACCAGCTTCCACTTGTCCAGATGGTCAGTACACCTGCTGGTCTTTTAAGTGTATATAATACATTTTTACAAACCAAGCTAAACTGAAGCAGTTGTAGAAGTCATAATATAGCCTTTGTAAATTTGTATTATGTTTGCCAACGTCCTCTCGATGTATCGCATTAGTTTCTCTTGTTCTCTTTCCCAGGCTGTTCCCAATTCTGTAATGCCACTTCAAGTTAATGCACAAGCACATCCACTCCCAGCTAGAGGTATATGGGTTAATGTGCTCAGGATGTGACTCAAGCATGATGACGCAGGAAGCATAAATGTCTAAGGTTCTGCTTAATTAATGCTCTGAGTCAAATGGTTCAAATGGGAGTAAGAGGGAATTTCATTCAGATTCAGACTGTTGGAAGTACACTAGGTTAAACTTTGCAGGACAATAAATGCAACAACAACCACACATACTATCAGCAATATGCAATAGAAGTACACAGTGAATCAAAAGACACATCATTTTGCACACAGCCACATTAACTAGGTGAACAAACCTGTCACATGGTGTCACATATGAAAGCACAGGGTACTCTATAGCATCATTTTTCAGCATGCAGTGTAGCTCAATAGACCTATAAAGATCAGTGAATGTCAGAAATACAGGCCATGAATCTGTAGTCAAATGTTTCCCAGCTGGTGAAGCAGTAAAACAGTGACTGCCAACAAAATCAAGTGTTTTTTCCTTGCAACGTGTCCATGTAAAGTTTTTTATATGGTGAAAAACATATTATGAGCAAAATAAACTGTCAACGCCTTGGTTAATCATTTCTTTCTTGAGATTGCAGTGTATCAATGACAGTCTCAAAAACACAGATTCAGACTTCTGGGGTTTGAAAAGTAAGTAACTGAAGGAACAACATCAGCAGATTTGACAAAACAGCCATTTTTTTAAACCTTGGGAATGAGAATGGTTTGGAAAGTTATACATACCAGTTGTGTGTGAAGAGGGGACTCAAGGTAGATGTGTTCAGTGATAGTTTTCCACTTTATGGTGTGAGGAATTTAAAAGAGCCAGTGGTGGTGATGATGGGGGTGGAGGTGGGCTCCATTTATGGTTATGGGTACTTTGGGATTTGGTACACATCGAAAGACAATGACTCCTTGGGTTTTGGCTCTATTAAGAAGGAGGACATTGTGAGTGTGAGTGCACCAAGTGACAGCTTGGTCCTTCTCAACAAGGCACAGAACGTCATTAGCACAGCCCCGAGGAGCTCTGAACTGAAGGTAGGAGGAACTGAGGTTAGGTTGGGCTGATCACGTACAAGCATAAAGTGAAGAGTTTGAATGGGTTGAATGGGTAATTCATGGCAGAACTAACGTCTATGAACAGGATGCAAGTGTAAGCATTTGGTGATTCCAAGTGTTAAAGGCATAAAAGAGTAACAAAACTGATGCATCTATCAGCAGGATGGTGCCAGATTACAAGTGTGACAGATGATGATGCATTCAAATACTTTCATGGTCACAGATGTTCAGGCTACTGGTCTAAAGTCATTGCGGCAAGTGATCTCCAGTGACTTCAGCAATGATGGTAGAACGTTTGAACCCCTGTGCTTTGGCAAACTATTTAGGTTTAAATCTATGCAAGTGTTTCTGCATCAGAAGTGCCTGACAGTTATCAGAATCAGAATACCTTTTATTGTCACTGCATAAAAATACAACAGTATATGCAACTTCTCACAGAGGCTGTTCTTTTTAAGAAGTTTTAGGAAATGAAGTCAGTGCTGTGCCTTCTTCATAGCAGCTGAAGTGTTGTCCAACCATGTGAGCTGGTCCGAGATGAGGGTTCCCAGAAATCTGAAACTGTGAACCCTATCCACACAGTCACCATTAATGAGGAAGGGGGTCAGCACCACACAAATATCATTGCCCTCAGTGTCTGCTATTAATTATCTGGTTTTCCCTGTGTTAAGAGTCAAGCTGTTCTCTGTGCACCTCATGCCTCACTAACTCTTGCTCAAATAGGCCAAAAAAACTTCTCTTTCCACCACTTGAAATTTCACCAAATTGCTCAGTTCTCATCCGGCACATTCCACATCAAGTTCCAAACCTAGTCTGGAATTTTGGTCCAGCTTCCAGCCAAGAAAACCAATATTAAATCAAAATTCAACCATCATCTACCTAAATTAGAAAGCACAGCGTCAGCCTGCAGCTCCAAACTGAATTCCAATTTTACTCCCAAATCAAGTCTTAGGCTTCAGCTTTTTCCATCAAAAACCACAGTGGAGAATAATAACCACAAAATTAGGATAATGACATTCATCCTAGGTAAAGAAACGCCGCCACTACACAGCTACAGTACGCCTACATGTGCAAGTTACCCTTTGATCTGACATCACTTTGCCAGTCATGATATGTAACTCTAAACCTGTGAGGTAAAACTGCATTGCAAGCTCACTCGTCAACTCAGGTTGAACCCCAGCATTTGTCAGAAAAATATGTATTCCCCTCTCCATAGCCTACATAACAGCAGAGCAAGTATCACACCCACACACACAGTACAAGTAGGCTAAGAAATACTGTGTTGCTATACAATTCAAACATCGCCCTGAATTTCACTCCATGGGACTCTTCATGGAACAGGTGTCACAGAAGAGAAAAGAGGATGTTAAGTCAACAAATTTGAAATTCTGGGTCATTTTTTTGACTCTTACGCAAACCAGCCAGAAGACGCTAGTCATATAAAACATTAAAATATCCACAGACTTGCCTTGGAAACTTGTGTAATGATCTCACTCAATTAGAAACGAGCATTCGTCCACTAAATATGACTGACAATGACTTGACAAGGTGGCTTTCTGCGATGCGTGACCTCCTGACCTTTACCAGTGATCACCAGCTACTGCAACAACGCCAAGCAGACTCCCTCTCTCCCTACACAAGTCTCTGGCACTGCTTCAACCTCCCGCCCCTGCTGTCCGATCGCGCTTCACTGACCTGCAACAACCAATAACGTCACAACAGAGACGGGCGAGCTGGCTAATCAGAGAACAAAACGTCTTCATTCAAAGAGAGGCTCTCGGTCGATCGCGAGGCATAACTGTGCAGCTTTGGCGTGTGATGTAGAATAAGTAAGATAAATAAGGTGTTTTGTTGGCTGTTTATCTGAAATGTCTTTTGTTCGCTCAGTTCTTCTTCACTGAGGTATGAGGCACAGATTGTTTTGATCTGTGTCACAGTGGAGGCTAGGGTTTGGTTTAGAGGGTCAGACATTTCAGCATGTTGAAAAGGAACCGTCACTGACATGCTTCGTTAACCTTTTCAACTTTATTCTGATATTCGGGTCTTTTATTTGCTGCAGAAGAGTGGAAATGACAATCCATTTTTCTAGTTCCATCTTTCCATGCTGGCTTGCCCTCCATCCATGCCCCAGTGTCACCTTTGTGATTGCCAAGATGTGACACCAAGGGGCTTGTTTATCCTACTGTGGTTGGCTACTCATGGGTGACTAAAAGCCAGATGCGAGTGTAATTAGGACTGCAGACAGGCCTGATTACTCACCGCTATATGAGTGCAGCTTTGAGTGCATGCCTATGGCCTCACGTGTGCATATCTGTCCGTACAGACGTCGCGAGGAGAGCGAAAGGGCCGTCTCTCAGGTTTCCTTCTGTTTCCTCTGTCTTTTTTGTTTACACTGCGCATTTATGTGAGTATGCATCAGTCTGACAAAGTGTCTCAGTGTGTGAGGATGAAAGACCCAGTAAGACAAATAGAAAGCGAGAGAAAGAGACAGATCGAGAAAAAAAACACGAGGTTACTCATGTCTGCCTTTTTGCTTGCATTTGTTTGTCTCTTTCTTGTCTGTTTGTAGCCCACACAGCAGGCAGAGCGCATTAGTGACAGCTTTTGGTGATGGAGAAGACAGGAAAGGCAGGATAATGTGCTAGATTTGCATAATAGTTTTCCACAACTTGGCCCAAAGGTCCCTGTAAATCTTTGCTGTGTGACACAAGGTTATTAGTCCTAAGCCCTTTTTTGGGTCTGCCTGACGAACAGTATTGGGTCAGACACTTGTGATGAATGTACCCTACTTTGAGCGGCCTCTGCACTTTTTTTTTCTGCTTTTCATTTTATTTATTCCCCACGACTGTTCCACTCGGGTTGCCTAAATAAAGTAAGTCTCATTATGTGTGTTTGAATTTAAGTTGTTATTGGCCAGGAAGTGTGTGTACCAGCACTGCAATTCACTACCTGCAGACATTTCCCAGGGTGCACTCAAAACTGAACTCGCTGGCAGTGAATCAGCAGGAGAAAAGTCAACTGGTGTGCTGTTACCATGGTAATGCTATATAATTAACTTCCATCCTTCAATGCTCACAGGTATAAAAAACAAAAAAAACAACAAAAAAATGTGAAATGATACCTTTTCCCTAAAAATATGTTAATATATAGACGTACCTACCAGACTGGGGAGTTTGGGAGAGCTTGTTTGAAGATTCTTTTTCTCATTGATTTAACATTACTTTTTCTTATTCACTCACATACACTCACAGACACGTTACTACAAATTCAAGATATAGGAGAAAGCAACAATTTGTTCCACAACAAACAAAATGAGATTCTCTTGGAACTTTCCAGGCATTGCATCTCAACTGAAGACACACCATAACCCCCTCTGAAGTAAACCAGGTTTTGGAGAATGTTCATGTTTTTCCTCGACACGCGATCATACAATTAAAGCTCTTCCGCTTACAGTCTAGACAGTCAGTTACACTCTGGGTTTGTTGCCAAAGACACACACATACTGCAAACGTTCGCACAACACAAACTGTGATCACACCATAATGTGGATTAGCCAGGAGCAATTTCTGAAAACGTGTTTTGATTGTGCTAATTAAACTTATTAATATGATGATTTTCACACTCTAGCTTAAAAATTGAGCATATACTGTGTCTATAAATGTACTTGTGGAACACAGTGTTCACTATATGGCCCCTTTCATGACAGAGGGAGTGTTCTCCCTCAGGAACAAGAGGCAGTGATGCAAAAAAGCCCACAGAGATTTCTCCACTAGATGATAGTGTGCATATGCATGTGTGTGACCGCGCTTCACGTCACTTTCCTTCTGGAGCTCCAGCCTTATTCCATTATGACTGGAGCCGTGCCCATAAGAAGGCATGACACGCGTGCACTCACATCCGAGCGTAGGAGTGTTTCGGCGTGCGCACGAGTGAGGGGGTGTGTGCTTGTGTGTCGCTGTGAGTCTCTGCATAAGGTCGCAGGGTTAGCGGCGGAGCTGTACCCGGCATTGAGCACACAGTGCCACAATACTTGAACCTTATGAGAGGTGAAAAGGTGAACGGGGAGCAGAGAGTTATTACCGGCTCACTCAGGCGAGCGGATGTGAGGGTTAGTTGGGGGGTTTGTTGAAGTTTAAAAGAAAAGTACAGAAAAAAAAGGTTCTTCAGAGATGCACCTCATCTATATTTATCTCTGCATGTACCTACCTGGAACAAAACACATTGTGGGATTGTGAATATTCAGATGTGAAAGAGCTTACAGAAGAGAGACAGCTCTACTGGGAGGCAGAGCTGTTGTAATGTGTAAAAATATACAGCAGGAGCGACCACAATGTAGTTTACTCTGCTCTTCAGACAACAAGGAACCAGCGCAGTGTTCTTCCGCTCTTCCTTTCTGCTCACTAAAACGCTTTGACTTCCTTGTTTTTTCTCCTCCCCCCCCTGCCTTAGTCATCCACCGCTCTCACACAACACGCTGCGATTCTTTTGGCAAGTGGAGCTATGTGTATGTTTTCTCCATGTGTGGGCTGTGATCAGGTGCACTGTGGCCAAGATGGTGTGTGTGTGTGTTCGCGCCCGCGTGTGTTTATGTGTTGATGTTCCTGCAGTGCAGCCCTGGCAGTGGCTTTAACAGGTGGGTGTTACTGTGAGTGTGTGGCTGAGGAGAAGAGATCAATCTGCCATGTCTTCTCTCATTTTGTTGGTTTTAGAGCCACTTTCTACTCTACTCATTCATGTATCGTGCTCGTTTTAACAACACAAAAAAGGAAAATGGGATCATGATAAATTATTTCAACTTTAAGAAATAAAGTCACCGTCATATAAAAAAAACATTGGTGTGAAGAAATGCATTTACTGGGAATAATGTCTAGAGAGTGAAAGCTGGATAAGCAATGGCTATGTCCATAGCAGCTAGTTGCTAAGATAAAAAGGAATATCACCATATATCATACAGGTATGAACACTTTCAATTTAAAATTTAAATTTTCATCTTCTGGCTCTGGAAGCACAAAGATGTTAAAGTGAATTATAATAACGTAACATTGTTATACGTTCTTTAGTAACATTCTTTGGTGCAGCTGCTGGCAACAGCTAACCCTACAGCTATAGTGTAATAGTGCACGGATATAAATACCGTTGGCCTCAGTGTCACACTGCTGCTACAATGGCACAGCATAGCAACAACCATCAATGTGGAATATAACAGTAAGGCATATTTAAGCTCAGAACTACAAAGCTAAATACCACCCGGTTCTCAGTAAAGGAAATCATGTGTTTGTTGGGCCAGATAGCTCGATGTTTTGCATAACAAGTGCCTGATAATGTAAATTAGTAATCGGGGAAACTAAACATTAAATTATTCATTCATGAACTAAACATTAAACTATTCATTCATGAGTCTTTTAGTGTGAAAGATTACAGACATTAATAAATAGAAGAAGAAGAAGAAGAAGAAGAAGAAGAAGAAGAAGAAGAAGAAGAAGAAGAAGAAGAAGAAGGAAACGTATTTTGAGAATAAAAGCCAAAAATTTTGATAAATAAAAGTTGTGCAACTAGGAAAATTAAGTGAAATTTTATAAAATAATCAACCACAATTGGGAAGAAAAGAAAACATGAAATCAATTTTAACACAGTTTCGCCTGTTGTTGCAACATCTCAGCAATTACACATGCAAAAATACACCACTGAAAATTGCGTTTGAAAATTCTGAATTATACATCTAATAAAAGGAGTAAAGTGCTACGTTCCTGTCAACATGAAGTGGAATCTGCCGACGGTGTTTGTCCATTCAAGCAGAGGCCCACAGCGGAACACACTCAACGCAGCATATAGTAACAAAGCCCATTCAAGGGACTTTAACTAGGTCAGGTTTCTCACTGCTTGGCAATCTATTAATATCATGTAAAAAAAAAAGCACCATACAAGCCAGAGACCTGCGCTCTTCACTCTGCCTTGACTCCCTTATGACTTCTCCATGGACATAAATATATGAATAAAAGCCATTTCTGCAGCTGCTTAATTCCCGGTGGATGCCCTTGCAAGGTAGAGATCAGCCACACAGCCCTCGCCGCATCCCTGAGGGCTTCAGAAATGGGAGAGCAGAGAGGGAAGTGTCAAACGATTTCTTCTCCTCCCCAACATAACCAATTGAGGAAGCCGGGCTGCCGTCTCCTTCCTCTGCTTCTTTGAGAATTTCTGCATCTCAACGTGGGACTTTTGATGTTGCTAAGAGCATCAGATGTGACGTGACCCAATGATTAGAACATGTGTCATCATCGGAGGAGTGCTCGGATAGCGAGAGGGATGGCGCTGGATGTCTGAATCAACAGTGAAGCTTTCATCCAAGACTGACGCTTTCTTTAATGATGCTGAGGCCTTTGAAATGCACATCCAGGCATTTCCTTCTTCAGCAAGAAAAAAGAGGCATGGAACAGAGCTACTGAGGAATACTATACCTGGATGGATAAGAAAAAAAAACATTAATCTTTAAAGCGCTCCTGAAGTTTATTTGAATTTTTCAACTGCTGTGGTCACGAGAATCAAGAGGGAAACAGAGCAAACACAATTGCAGCTAGATTAACATCAAAATGGCTTTAGTGATCTGCAGTAGTCTGTAAGACCTGATTATGTTTACATGTAGGCATAAATCTTCATGATCCATATGTACGAACGCAGAGAAGCATATTATTTTGTAGGAATTCTGTGGTTTTAATAGAATCAGGAGATGTAAATAAAGACCTCATATGCCCCAAAAACGTAATTACAGGTAATCTGTGCTTTTGAAGTTCTCAATACATAATAACTGCGGCTACATGAGAGTAAGAACACATAGTTCAGGTTGCATTTATGTGTACATATTGGGAAGTGAATGCAAGCTGTTACGTGTGGCTCGCTCTTAAAATAGCTGCATGTCTGGACTCAGTTGTCTTTTGATTCATGTAGTGCAGTCCTGCTCTGTCCCACTGAGGCATTCAACTAAGATCAGGACATTTGCAGATGTAGAAAATAAGGCCAACCTTTGTCCTTTTGACCTGGCTACTGCCACACACTTCTACACATTCTGGTATCAGCAGACCTCTGACTGCAACTCGTTCATAATGCTGCTGCTATGTTTTGACCAGATTTTAAGAGAAGAAATCACACTGATTGCTGCAGGAGATCATCTGCACACCCCTCATAAAGGTTTAGAGATAGCAACTTCACTAAAAATAACCACTTTTCTGTCTTAGACTTCTGGCTGTTCATGCTGCAATTGTAACAGTGATCTAATGGATAAGGCACTGGCTTTCTAAGACAGGGATTGTGGGTATGAGTCCCACCTGGGGTGAAAATCCATTCACTTCAGTCTTTGTATATGGTAATTACATTACTTATCTGCTGTTTATTTACCAAGACAATTTATACTGCATTACACTTTACTCTAGCACAACAGCACAACAATCATACTGCAGAGCAATCCATCCATCCATCATCCATCCATCCATCCATCCATCCATCCATCCATCCATCCATCCATCCATCCATCCATCCATCCATCCATCCATACAGCCAGCCAGCCAGCCAGTCAGCCAGCCAGCCAGCATAACAGCAGTCTCCTGGGGCAAAGGGACATGTTTTGTTGACCTATGCCTCCACCCTGACCTCCTCCCTATTTCACTGGTGGAATTTGTATGTTTGAAATGACATCAGCCAAGCTCCTTCTTTGCCATGTGTCATTTGAACGTAAACAAATATTGTTTTGGGGCATTTGCTCAAATGACCGATGCTGTCGTCCTCCACGGGAGGACTGTCTATTACAATGACAGTGATTAAGAAACGGCAATTAATGTGGACCCATTCCGATTAATATGGTCAGCACCAGGGCAGATGCTGATAGAGTATCAGACTACTGCATTCTTAATGTCTTTGCCATTAGAGATAGGCTAATGTTCGCCATCTATTTCCTCTGTTTAAAAAGTGGCATAAGTGGCAATCTGTTCCCACTGAATTTAGCTGAAAAGTCTCTGCAGTGATACCGATGGTACAGATCTAATGTGCTTTTAGTAATAAAAATCAGTTGACTCTTGTTATGGGCTCCAAACAACTTTGCTGAGTAAGTGACTGTGTGTTTATCTTTGTAAACTGCATTTAAAATTAAAATGTATATCATAAAAAAAGGGCTGGTGCATTTTACAGTCTTCTTTACCAAGCTCCAGAGCACTTGGAAGTTGGTTTAATAGTTGTTTACATTTCAAAGAATGTTTAATGATGGCACATTGGGGGGCATTTGTGAGCGCGTTATAATTAATTTGTGGTGTGGGAACATTTGGACACAAGCTCGGAAGATTTGTTTAAGAGCTTAAACAAACCAAATTAAACATTGAGCAGTGCAGAATTAACATTTTGCACACAAACAGTGGCACAGTGTGGCTGTTCCTTTTCCTGCTGCCATTATTGACCTGAACATGTGAATTTTTTAAAAAAAATAGAAGAAAATAAAACACCAGTCATTGTGGTTTACACAGCAAACATGACGAATCTAAAACTACTGGCAGCTTCTAAACCTTTTCCTTGAAAAATATATCAAGACATAAACTGTGGCCACAGGGAGTTGGACACACTATCCAGGGGAAACGCTATAGTTTAATCATGAGTATTGAGGAATGATATGTGAGAAGTGACAACAGCATGCAGCAAGTCAATAAACACACAGTACAGTGAGTAAAAAAAGATCCCTTAATCTGAGACAGCAGAAGTTGTGAACTGCAATCACTTACCACCAAGGTGGAGCAGTGTGTAGCACCTAGAAATAAAAAAAGAGCTGCAGACAATACACCTCGCCTGGGAATCATTTGCAATCTATCATGGCCTGACATGAGCTATTGAATAATCAATTGCCCTTGCCAAATGTCAGCATAGTGTGTCAAGTCCAATCAAAGCAGAAAATCTGACAAATATCCATCACTTCACTCATGGTTACCCTATGTCCACCTATAGGATGATCTTACATATCTGTGAAACTTACTGTGTCAGGTGCCGTCCGACATGTGCCAACCTGTGAGTGAGTGGATCTGAGGCAAAAAAAGTCAAAAGTTTATAAAAAGTCAAACTTCATTTCTCTTCTCATGACTAGAAGCTTGGTCAAGCAAGATCAATGCAACATGGAGAAAGCTACAGCAGACTCATGTGCATCCTGTGTCCATCACTTGTAGTGACTCAATATGGAAAATATGCTTTTCAAACAAAACCCTTCTTGCAATAAGAAGTTATCAAAGGTCAAGGGATCAGTTGGCTGAACAGCCGGTTGGAAGGTACAAACAGCAGTACCATTAGCATACAAACTAGCATGAAATTGACTTTTAAAAAAGCATCTTTTCAAATGCATTCTGTCACCTACCCAACTTTCAGGGAGTATAATTATTGTGAAATTAAACTACTCGTTGGCGCAGGGAGCTTTTGAAACCCCCTCAACTGCTGCCAGATTGGCAACTTTTTCATTAAACTGAGAAACTTTTACTCTTTACATCAATGCCTTAATTCTCAAAAGCAACTAGTGACTGAAAACTTTGTCCAGTTACTATGGTAACTCCCGAAGTACTTTCTGTTTGACACACCACTGCAGCGGATGGCATTTTAAGTGTTTCTAATCACCAATAGATGCAAATATAAGTTAAAATGGGTACAACAAGATAGCCACATTAACAAAGGAACAAAAAACAATTACTGGAAAAAAGTTGGATGAATAACTTTCAGCACGTAAGAACTTCCCTGATTAAAATAGAAATCCAAAAGTGGAAGTGAGTTCAGCTTTGACTACACATAATGAGGCAAAGGGTAATTAAAATTTCTTGGATACCTGAGACTGAAGGTCACCGTAACCTGAAGTCCCCTGGGGTCCATTACACACCTTGTTCCAGTTCTAGCACCTTGCTAGCACCATGATCACTACTCTCATCTGCTAAACCAGTAGACCAGCACATGTTGAGAGGCTGATAATGACTAGAATCAACCTAAACCTCAGCCAACCCTTGGTAAAGACAATGACAAACTTAGAAAGTCACCTAACATGCTCTAAGATGATATTTTTACTCTACAGAGACTGAAGGCAGTGTAAAACCCATTTAAAATTAAGACTGGAGGGGGAAAAAAACGGGCTTGGAAAAGGTCAAACACAAACCTGGTATTCTCAAACTGCAGGAGGGCACAGCTAACAGTGTCAACAGTAGCATTATGTTTTTCTGTCTTACATGCTACAACATGTTTTGTTTAATGGGAAAAGATGTCCCAATTCTGTAATTCCACTACTGCCAACAAATCCAAAAGAAAGGCCCAAACTAACTATGAAGTATTCCATTACAGCATTTTTTGTGCTGAGCTGAAATAGCAAACGCCTCAGTGCCACAAACAACTTACAAACCCATTCCTTTTACCTTGTCAAACTAATAACCAAACGCAAAGAATTACACTCTTAGCCATTTCCATGATAATGCACTAATATGTCACCTAATAAAGTGATAATACTTTTTTTGTCTTTCTTTTTAGTTTCTGTGAACAACTGTTGATTTTAGCACTGACAGACTGGCAATAGTAAAAACGTGCATTGTTTTACTGAGCAAGCTGTTGCCATACATTTGCTGCATAATTGCAATAACACATCTTTCTAGCAAGCAATCTGGTGGCTGGATTTTCATGAAAGACATCTATGCACTTGTCCACTTTTGTCAAACAGTCTATCCAAATAATTAGATTTCCCCTGGGCAAAGGAAGCATATTGTTTCTCTGCTTCTTAACTGTAATGTAAGGATTCTCTCCTTGAAACAGGAGAGGAAGATGCACCTGCGTGGCTGCTTCTGCAACAACCGTTCAATCCGCTTTCGGCTTTTGTTTATCTACGACTTTTTTTTAAAGTTTGAAGTGAAAATGAGTTTACACCTGGGATCACTGGTATTTGTGAAAGAATATTACTGAATGTACAATATGCGTATTGCTTCAAGGACCGCCAATTTATCTCGTCTCGCCTGCCACCTCCTACACATATTGAAATACACGTACAAACACACGCATACCTATTGTGATTGCTGTCCTGGTCTTCCCCCCTAATTGGCAATTAAACAGTGCCCACAAAGCAATCAGGCAGTGGCCAGGACAGATGTGATGCAGAGAGAGGAAGGCTTGTTTATAATTTTCCAAGCAATAACTTTCCGCTCACTTGTGGATGAGATGAATCATAATGAGGTGAGCTGCGCATAAGTCCTGCTGTGCTGTTTGCTGTAGACAAGGCAGCGTGTTAGGTGGTATCTTCTAGATACTGATGATTACGCAAAACACGATTTGAATGGTCAAACACGCTTATAACTCTACGTTACCCTTCGCAAAGGCTTATTAAATGGTGCTTATGGGTGTGCTGATGAAGCCATATAGAATCGTGTGTGTGTGTGTGAGTGTTAGCTCGGCAAAGACGGGGTAGTTTATTCCAGTTCCTGCTGTGGTTAGTATTTTTAGAGTTTACGTTTTTTCTTTGAAGTTATTTTTAATTGTGTTGCCCGGATGGGTGTTAATTAGGAAACAGTCATTAATCGCAGGCTATGCATTAGCAACACTGGGGCTTAGTCTTGAAAAGCTGCTATTGAAGAATGGAGGCTTCACATCACCGCGCTCCACTTTAAGACTTTCTCTGGGAGGGAGACGTAGGGAGGAATTTATGCACTTGTCAGTTGTGTTTGCTCCGAATTCCTCCCTATAAAAGTAAAGTGAGGAAATCTAAATAGTACAAGACAACATATACTGAAGGCTTGGAGGATGGATACAGACCTTTAAGGTAGGATTTTATTCTGTAAATGCATCCTCCTATGGGGAAAAAGTCAGTACCACAAATTCTAAATGGGCAAATAGACACTATATAAATATATATATACATATATATGTCTCATTAAATGATGATTACATTTTTTTTGCAACATGGCTCAAAGTTTTAGCAACAATTTTAGCTATATTATTGTATTCAACTCAGTAACTCCTGACTTTTGATATTATGGTGTCACTGCAAGAAGCTGATAATGAGACAAGTTGAAAAGAAGCCAGATTATCTGCTGGAAAAGCTGTTTGGAAATTAGTTTTATAATTGATCTGTGCTTTCTTCTTCCTCTGTTTTGCTAGTGTTTTAAAGAAATGTCAGTGTGTTCTTCGCAACAAACCTGATGAGTACTAATACTACCATTATCACCACTTAAGGGAACAGAGGGGGATGTTGTCAAGAAGTGCAAGTGCTTTGGTGTCCACTTTAACAATAAAATGGACTGGACAAAATTAAACACAGAAGCTTTGGCTCTCCAGCGTCACATTCTATGCTAACAGACTCAACAAGCTCATCAGGAAAGCTGGTTTTGTCCAGGGAGTGGAGCTAAAGTCTTTGGTGGAGGTGTCAGAGAGGAGGATGCTGAGGAAACTATGTGGTGTTATCAACAACACCTCTGATTCCCCAAACGCCTTGGTGTCACATCAGAGCAGCATTACCTTAATAATGATCAAGATCCAAACTGTAATAAACCAAACTGATAATTTAAACTGTTTTCTACTGCTTCAACCAACCACAACATTAAAACCACTGATGGGTGCAGTGAATAACATCGATCGTCTCATTACAGTGTAATATTCTGCCAGGAAACCTTGGGTCCTTGCATTCATGTGGATGCCACTGTCACAGGTACCATCCACCTTCTTTCATTGTTCCAGACCAAGAACACCCTTGCATGGTAATGAAACTCTCCAATAGCAACACAATGCACTCTACAACACAATGATGGCTCAGAAAGCTTGAGGAATTAGACCAAAAGCAGAAAACGTTAACCCAACCTCTAAACTCCCTAAATTTCAGTTCAACTGAGTATCCACAGGACGTGCTGGAGCAAGCTCCATCCATGGAGGCCCCAACCTGAAACCAACAGGACCCAAAGAATCCACTGCCCTTGCTCCGGTAAAAGACACCACAGGACAACCTCAGGGATCAATAAAGTATTTCTGATTCTGATTCTGTCCCATGTCCTTGCCCGAAAAGTTCAGAGCTACTTTGTTGGCACAAAGGGCGCTTATACAATACAAGGCAGGTGGTTGCAGTGTGGTGGCTGATATGCAAGTAGAAAACATGCAATATGGTTCAGGTTAGCAACTGTTTGCTGTAATGGCAGGTATGGTTAGGGTAAGTTGGCTAAAACACTTAAGAATCGATCATTTTATCACTAACAGAAAGGCAAATATTCATTGCAGTTCTTTGATAAAAAGCTAACAACTAAAAACGAGGCAAGTGAACCACAGGGTGCTGGTATTGAATGTAAATACTGGGCTGGCTATCAGATTAGCTTTTTTTGCCAATCCAAATGAATACAGAGCTTAGCATACAGACTTTAACAGTAGCTGAGGATTACTTTTATATGACTTTAATCTTGGGTTGAGTTTTGCAACTTTGGTTGGACTTCTCACATTGAAGTAATGAGAAATTGTTAAGTCTCAGGACTCACATCGCTCTCACATTGTTCTCTTTAAAAAATAATAAAATATGCTGATCATGCAACTGCAGTTCAAAAGGGAAGATCAGATGATTCAAAGCATGACTGTACCAACCCATGACAATGTATTGCTTTGAGATATCAATATACTGTATATACACACATCTATATGTAGATGTTGGAGGTGTATGCATGTGAATACATCACCAAAAAAAGACTCATTGCTATTTATCACTGATATTTTTTTCAGTTTTCATTACTTTTTTTGTAATAAAAATGTATTTCTCCGCTGCTTGGTATTCCCCTTCTGTTTATTACTGTTCCTCTTTTTACTCTTTTAATGTTTTGCTCACCAAAAGCTGAAAAAGAAGGACAACTGTGCCAGAATGTTACGACTCCTGTTCTCAAAAAGAGCTCTAAGTGGAAGTCTAGCCAACTCAATCGAACTATAACTGCAAAAACATTTCCAGAGGTGACTTTGAATCCCTTCTCATACACTGTTTTGTTCAGTGTTTGTGTACTGACAGTTTTCAGGACCTGTGACTGGAAATATGAACCAAAGCTTATGTTATAAATGTCACCAAAGCTCAGCTAGGGCATGTCTAATATCTTTGCTCTCTGGTGGTTCTGTGGGTGGTATTGGGTGTCCTTTAAAGTTTCTGCAGCCTTGAAGTAGACGAGGGAATATTGATATTAAAAGTACCAGCCAGAGTCAAGAATGCAGAGCAAAATTGAAGCTAAGTTGCTGCCACAATCAGGCCGATCCCTTCGAGAGGCCACAAATCTCATTTCCTATTTCCCACCTCTGTGGCAAGATACCAATTCTGACATCAAACAGTGCCCTCTCAGGCTCAACAACACCGGTGGAGGGATAATAGACGAAAAACAACATCACACAGGAGGAGAAAAGGAAGCAGCAGTGGTTTCGGAGAATAAACATTTCACACTGGCCATTCGTATTATGAAAATGAGACTAAAAGGACATTAACGTTATTTAAATTTAAACATTTTCTGGACTGTGATTTAAGTCAATACATTAGAAACATTTGTCACTAGATAATATAAAACTTGAAAAGTGCAAATATAATAACAGACAAAGGAAAAGTCAAAGCAGTCAGACAAACTGAGTCACTGAAATGTTCTGTTTAATCAAGGCTCAAGAATAATATAGGATCCATCACCCCTTCCTTATGAGCAGAAATGTGGGGGATGTTCTGTAGGCTGAGTGTGATGAGGTTAAACGTTTATGTGGTGTTGAACATGCAAACGTTGGCAATCAACTGTTTGTAGCCGGAAAGCAACAATCAGTGTTGATGAAAAATGATGGCTTTGTGTTGATTAGGGAGGTCAGGCAAATCCAAGAGTGGAAGCCGAATGCATTAACGTCCTCTCATCTCTGATGTAACTGGTCACACTGGACTAGTATAACAGGGATGCGGCAGTAAACCAAATTCACTACCTGGTTTCTATCTCGATATTGGGGTGAAGGCTTCATTGTTTCGGGTACATTAGAGAAAACAAATTTCTAAATTAATATTTTTATCAGTTACTTGCTAAAAATGTATATATTCAAAACTCCCTTTGTCTTTTTTTATTAACAGTAAGCTGTGACATCACCCATTGGTTGTGGATGACTGTTTTAATGTCTCAAGGTTCACATTTGGTCATTGCCATCTTGGTTTTGTTGAAACCAGAATGAAAACATGAGGACAATTTGCATGCCAATATGCACAACGGCTCTGGTTCTGGCCTCCTAAATTCTCCCAGCTAGGATTCGGGAGGCAAACACCTAGTCTACTTTTAAGATTAGGCTTAAAATTTTCCTCTTTGATAAACTTTATAGTTTGGGCTTGCTCAGGTGACCCTAAGGCATCTCTTAGTTGAACTATTTCTAAGTTCTGCTGCTACACAACCAGGCTGCTGAGGGACTTCCTATGATGCACTGAGCACCTCTCCTTCTCATACAATTACCTGCCACCATTGCATGTCAGTAACTTTGTGTCTTCTCTCTCCTGTAGTTTGTGTTTTGTCCTCTCGGCAGGTAGCTTTGGCTGTGGAGCTACATGTTTCTGATCTGCTGTTGTCTCATTGACCTCTAAAGTGTTCATTGTTCTCCATCTGCTACCCTGTTGTCTCTCCCTTCAGTCCCCCACCCCCCACCAAGTAGTCGAGGCAGACTTGTTGGTTATAAATTTCGTGAGATCTTTACCTTCATATGTGAAGCACCTTGTGATGACACATGCTGTAATCTGGTGCTATATAGTTAAGCATAAAAACAAGAAGCTTGTACTCAAAGAACAGATTTGCAGACAGTAACCAGAACCTCCTAAGCCTAATGCTACACCGTTATGTCACAACTTAACTGTCTAAACCGGTGAGCAGTGATAGCTAACATGTCTCTGGGGTCATCAGGTGGGAACCTCCTTTCATAGGTGCTTCATGTAGTTGGTCCAATGACACCTCTGGGAGGCTAGACTGTGATCTCTGGTGTCCCAGAAACACTCCCCTAATGCCAATCATCACTGCTCCTCACACCAACACAGCTACTTCCCTTACCTACCACATGGCTATCACAGCCCAAACAGCACTGCCACCTTCAACAAACCAGGCTCCATAGATGCAAGCTCCAGGTAGTGGCAATGCTGATACTACCTTCACTACCTCATGTCCTCTACAGGACTACAATCTGCTTCCTAGTTTGAAATTGATTGAGGACATGTTGCTACAAAAACAGCTAAAACAGAGCACAGAATATCATATGACCACACAACAATTAATCAGTCGATCAATTAATCAATCTTACTAACTAGCAGATGAAAAAGGTAAACTGGCCGAAACAGCAAGCAAACTTACTTGGGTGGCTGCATGGTCCCAGACAATCAGTTTCAAATAGGCCACGCCCACCCCTTAAATAACCCTCCTCTTCCTGGAGCTCCACCTCAGGGAAGTGATTGGCTAATCATTTCCACCTGATGTCTTCCATTGAAGAGTGGTGGATCTCACCAGAGAAGAAAATGGAGGGAAAGAGAAGAAAGAAAAAAGAAAAAGAGAGGAGAAAAAGGAGGGAAAAGGAGGTGGAGCTATAAATACAACTGAATTGCATTGAATTAAACTGATATGGTAGCGACCTGTCAACAGGTGTGGTAGCTCTACCTTAAAACATACCCTGCTTTATTGTTTATTTTACTCTAAATGGGATGATAATTTAAAAAATAAACATCATAGTGTATTGAAATAGGCCTAAATCAAGTGATGGAAAACATAAACCCATTAGAAAACTAATTTCTGTTTATTGAGGAAATAAATCAAGAGATAATTTGGCCCGTTTTCTTATAGACTTCTATACCATCAGACACATTTTTGCAACCAGAGCAGCTGCCCCCTGCTGGCTATTAGAAATAATCCAGGTTTAAGGCACTTCTACATCATAGTACATAGTTAACAAACATCACAGTGTCTGCCCAGCTTTGAATGCCAATTGTACTACGATGCAATAGTTCATAAAATGACTAGTGAACCGCAACATATTCAAGGAGAAACTCTACAATTTCTGCACTAGGAGTGCAAATGCACTGACAGAAATGGACTTCTCATAGTAATTGTTTGGCTCGCCGAATGTACTGAACAGATGAAGGACAAATAAAGGGAACTATTTCATTCCTTCAGTAGCAGTCAGTGTGAGTCAAGTACTGTAGTTTACCTTTTTCCTTTTGCTTTTGTAAAAAGCTTGGAAAAAGATTGGACAAGTAGGCTCAACATATAGATGTCAGAAGTAGAACATGATTAAACATTATTCAATGTGTTGCAGAATGTAATCAGAAAAGGTACCTCTATTTTGACCTTGTTTTATACTTGTGATTGCTAGCAACTATTTAACAAGCATTTATTTATTTATTTATTAGGTTTGCTGTTGAAACCAGGTCCACCTTTAGTCCCTCTACATCTTCTTTCTTCCTTGTGCATGAACACAGTAGAGGCAGTGCTTTATTATAGGTGATTTATTTTGTCCCTGATGTATGCCTGGAACTATAGTTACACAACCGTTTTGTTCTTAATTGGTTCTCATCATTGATTAATGAGGCACTGCATAAAGCATGGTGGTGCTTGGTTTCATGATTGGTGTGTTGAAACGTGAACTTTTGTGATGTTTTGGGAAAAACACAACTGTGTTATAGCTTCTATAATTTCTTTGTGGCAGTTGTATGGGAATAGCGTACTACAGATTTCAAGATGCATTAATTGTAATGGAGTTGCATACATATACGAGCTAATTGTTTTTGTTAGCTCAGATTGATGTATTTATAGTTGGTTGGGTCATATTGTCAATGACAACAATTACATAATGATAGGTTTGCCCAGTGATTGTTAAGGGGCTAGTTATCGCCCATTTGCTTTGCTGCTTAGGTTAATTTACTTATCTCCAAGTGGCCTTATAGCTGTTATTGCTTTTACTTAGTCCCAGCACACACACACACACACACACACACCTACACACACACACACACACACACACACACACACACACACACACATATGTCTGTACCTTCTATTACCCTGACCATACTCTATGACACATTTTTACGGGTCAGTCACATCCATCTCTACTGACCGTAACACAAAATAACAAAACCTCTCTAACATTTCTAGTTGTTTCCTTAAAGTGCACCATTTACGTGCATGTATTCACAGATGAATCTTTTTTTATGTAACTGAGCAACTGCCCATTAAATGTATGTGTATGCTTCTGCTGACTGGAAAACTATATATTAATAAGACATGTGAGAGCTAGAATTCATAATATTCTGGCCTCAGATCTCAAACAGACACCTTGATATCTTCTCCTTGAGGTGTCTAGTTTATGTTCCAATAGATGCAGAGTTCTTTCAAAGGGATTAAGATCCCAACACACTAAGAAACACATACTCTTCCCCTGTTTCCTGATTGTTCATCTCCAATATTAAGGCTGAAAATCACATTAGAGGAGAGCATCATTAATAATTTCCCCATTTTGCGATGCTTTTTACTTGATTTACTTTTATCTAAAGGGAAATTTAATCGGAGGAGGGAAGCTACTTTCATCCCCCAGTGCCCCTCCTCTCTTTGTCTCTCTCTTTTTCTCTCCCCGCTTTGTCATTACACGATGGTTCTTTGTTCTGTTGGTACTTTGCACACAGAGAATAAAACTTCTGCGAAGTGAGTTTTCTGAGTCAGCCGCCTGACAGACTCCTCCTGATGTGACATTAAATTAATAAAACAAATGTGGTTTGCCGAGATAGAGCACTTTAAAGGAGGTAAGAGGACAGAAGCAAAATCCCCTTCCTCCACCTCAATTGCTTCGCCGGTGTCCTTTTTTTTCTACCTCCTTTCTCTTTGGAGTATGTGCAGTTTTAACGCGTGTGTGAGTACACGGGTGTGTGAGAATGTGTGTTTGAGTGCCTCACCTTCACACAGTTTAAATCCTCCAAATCCTTCTCTGTTGGATGGTGGCCTGACTGGCTGTTCTGTGGTATGGAGATGATTCTTCCACCCAGCAGCAGCTGCCTGCTGTAGTTTGTGGATGAGTTCCAACATGCACACACACACAAACACACACACACACACACACACACACACACACACACACACACACACACACACACACACACACACATGCATGCATGCATGCATACATGCACACTCACATGCACACATATTACAGTTTTGCTGGGTGCATGCCAGGAGTACAAAACATGCATTATTCCTCAGATTATATTGGCTGAATGCAAAATGTGGTGTTAGATTTAAGGGGACTTTGTGACTCCTCTGCACCTTAACTACATATCAGCTCATTTACAGATGTGCTTGTGTGGGCACACGCACGCTCTCACACACACACAGACACAGACACACACACACTGACCTTTACACTCTCTCATTAAAATGCTCCATCATCCCATACACATCTACCACCTGGGGAGCAGGGAGCTGAGACCTTCAACCTCATCCCTCTGTGGGGGGAACAAACCACGGCAATCAGCCCCCTGCCTGCCTCACATCCATTATACCTGACCAGCACTGAGTGGTAGTTACAACACACACAATCACACAGTGTGACACAACATGCATTGATGTGACTCCCCCCCCGCAGCCCTCTTCAGAGATGAACACCCCCTTCTACGACGGTGTTTTTGTGTTTTTGCACGCTGAATTTTGTCCCGAGGCGATTTTTTGATTCTTTTGCATGTGTGTGGATGCGGACGCCGCCACGCACAGCTGGAGGCCGCCCTGACCACAAAATGACTAACGCTCATTCCTGATGGAAGCTGAAAATTGATGGGGCTCTTTTTCTGCCCCCCTGTGGACACCCGCACTTCACAGAGGGAGCATGACGACACTGACTGGCGCGCTTTGCTGTAATTGAATGTTCTTTCAAGTTCTTTCAAATCTGATGCACTTTAGTAGTGTCTATGTAAGCTGTGGTGATGGGAGATTAAACGTAAACAATTAGTGTAAATGTTATCACACATTACGTAAAGGTCATACTGAATATTCAAAGGAATAAGTGTCGACGGGCAAATTTTGTTTAATTTTATCCCATGGTTTGGTAAATACACACGTAGAGTCGCTTTGTCTTCATTCTCTTTTGCTGTCTACCTTGAAGCCATTACTCAGGCATATTTGCATATGGAGTAGTTAGGAGGCTAGGCTGGTGTGGTGTGTGTGCGCTCACACTACATGTGTGTGTGTGTGTGTGTGTGTGTGTGTGTGTTTGTGGATCTGCTTTCATTTCTGTCCAACAAAGGCTGACTGAAGAGCGCCCTGTTTCTCCACTTCGTATTGATCCGTTAATTGTGGCGCTTAGGTGTAAACATGAATCAATGCTATGGTGTTGCAACAAACGAGGCACACAGGCTCTAAATTAATTACCCAAAAACAACAAGCGGGGCCCGGGTGGAACAAAACAAAAGGGAGAAGTGGTCCAAAGTTGCGGTGCTACATTCAGCTGGGATGTTTGAGCTACAGGAGAGTTCTGCTGGAGTACCTAATGGAATAGTTTTTCGGTGTGGGGATCTGAAATTATCTGCTAAAATAGGCTGGAAAAGTGCACGCCGGTTGGGGAGAGAAGGCATTTAATTTCTAGCATGCATCACTGGGGACTGAATTCATATTATATGTTACTGGAGAAGAAATTTTATGCATTTTATCCTGATGCTGATATTTAATAATCACAATGCTGGAAGAATTTAAATGAAGTGAATAACATGCATGTATATGTACATGTATAAGTATATGTATGAATGTGAAAAATTAGAGGCCCTATATCTGAATCTACACATGAACATCCTGTCATGAAGGAATCAGTCTCTTGCCTGCACAGGAGAATTACATCCATATGAGTCAGCTGAAGAGGTCAGAGCAAGAATATCTGGTCACAGGCAGGAGATTGAGAAAAGCATCATCCCCCACCGCCTCACACTTTCATGTTTATGAAACAGCTTCATCATTTGGTGAAACTATTACGGCGAGCTGTGATCCTTTATCCCGAGCAGAGCGACTTGGTATTAGCGTATTTCCTTTACAAGCGTGCATTTGAAGTAACACAAAAGCCACAATTGCAGGATCTTCACTTTTACAATATCAAATAACATCACAATTACGAGGGAAACGTGTGTAACACTACCCAATCCTTCTCATTTTCCTGGCACAAGCTCTTCTCCATAAGGCATCAAACTTTCATGCAGTTTTTAAAAAGATGAAAAGCTGCTTTAGTTTATTTTTACTCAAGATATTTTTTTCTCCTTTCAGCACACCCATTGCATGTTTTTTTTCCCAATATCCTGTGTTTTTTAGTCTTTTCTGTGAATGGCTTTTAAGTCTGCCTGTCTTTGTTCTCTGCTGCTTCCATCCTAATCCTTACTAGCAATTAGTGCAATGAATAGTGAACATCCTTGCGCTCTTGATATTCTTTGTCACAGTTATTTTCTGAAAGATCATACAGAGCCTAAAAAAGTACTAAAAGTTAGAAAACTTTGAATCACAGTGGATTAATTAGGCTTTTTTGACACTGATCAAGACAAAAAGAATCTTTAATGTCAAAACGAAGAAAAATTGCTGCTAATTGACGCAAAGTACACATGTTTATTCTCAAAAAAGCCCAAACTGAATGTTTGCACGTGCTGTCCGCTTCACCCGTGACACAGCAGGAACCTGACGCTCGTGTTAAAAAGATGGCTGTCTGGCGCGGCAGTTGTTTTTTCAGTTGCTGATAAACTGTAGCTTTCGTGACTGCAGAATGTTGACCCTCTCCCACATCCCAGAAGGATGGTGCTGGAGAATAAAGGCAACCTTGTCTGTGGTAATTACAGTCTACACATCACTACCCACCAATTACAGTGCAATATTTTGATTAGTTTGTCACTGCAAACAGCAGCCAAGGTGGTTCTGTGTGCACCATAACAAAAGGGGACTCTTACAGAGCAGACACAAAAATAACCCAGGGAATTAACCTCCCGTGAGGAAAATGGCAAAGCAGCAATATCAGTACTCTTTATTTACTTTACTTACTACTACTAACAAAAGTAATAATAATAGCTGCAGTATTTTATTATATATGCTTTATTTTAAGTATATATCTAGTAAAGCGTATCCATCTCTACATATTCAGCTCTTACTATGTGGGACTGAACATAAGTCAAGCCACATCCAAATTATATTTAGTCTGATCTGGTTGATAAGGTTGTAATGCCACAGGTCACAAGCCTGTGTGTCAAAGAGTCTAATAACCATGTGCTGACTTCATTACATGGTGCTGAATAGTAATCACAGGAGAAAGAGAGGGTGGGCTGTGACAATCTCATCTCCTACTGCTTTCACACTTAGACTATGCTGGAAAAATTATTCTTAGCTTCTTTTATTCTTTTTCTTTTTTGCAAGCAAAGAAAGTGCAACTTTTTTTTTAACCACCCAGAACTGGTAAGAAGATGCTTCAGGTTTAAGATCAACATCTGTGATTTGCCAAATATCATCAGGCAAGACTTGAATGGCAAAAATATTGTTTTTTCCAATGTCAGTTTTGGAGATTTGGGGATATTTTTGCTTCCATAACACATTGTTTTTCAGACTAGTGGAAAGAAGCATCAAAAATTCACATTTAGTTGTTTATTTGACTCCATTTCTGTTTTAGAGGTTGTGCAAATTAGGACATTTTTAATGAAATAATACCTTCTTTGTATATATAAACTAAAATTCTGAAAATCTGTGACATAAAAAGTAACTAAGTAAGTAACCAAGTGGGAAAAGGTTGATGGTGATATCTACTAGTTTGAATATTTACCTGTAGAAATCTCCACTTCAGCAGCACCTAAATCCAACAAACGCTGTCCTTTTATTCCTGTTTGTATTCTAAATAAAGGTTTTCACAGAAGGGTTTGTTCATTTATCATCCACAGCCTGATTTATAGAACATTACATTTTTAAAAACAATCGGTGAAAATAGATTTTTTTTCTAGCTGTTGACAGCATTTTCTGATTTATGGAGTGACGAATGGAAATCTCCAAAATCCCCTCTGTAAAAACCTTTGACACGAATACATCAACAAGAGGAAACAAAAGGAAATTGAGCTGGCTTTATCCAGTGTCTAGACTTCTGTTCTGGAAATTCGTACACATTTTTAGCTATATAATAACTCCTTTGCGTACTTAAAGATAAAAGTTCAGAAAACTTTAAATTCAAAAAAGGTACTGTAAGTAGTAAACTGGGAAAGTCTCATATTGACATCTTTTAGTTAAAAATGTTCCTCTTTTAACCTTTAGTATCTTCCCTTGGTGTTTTTTTTAATTAATCATAGAAAAGGGGCAGCATTGTGAATAAACCAAAATGACCTCTTTTGGGTTGGATGTCTGCAGATATCTGGCACAAAGAAGGAGGCTTTCAAGAATTTCCTTTGGAATCAATAAAGTTTTCTTTTTGGTGTCCTATGTCTTACTACCTGTGCAAATAAAACCTAAAACTACAGTGCTGATGTACCAGAAGTGGAGCAATGAGAATGTGTCTTTATTTTTTACATAGTTTGCGTATAGTGTGCACTGAAGCCAGTCATGGAGAATAAGTGTAGGGTTGTGGGGAAGTACTGACATTGTGGTTTATACAGGAAGGGAGAGGGTAAAGTTCTCTTCAATGAGAAGAATTAGTTTGACCGTTTTACACCTCTTTCACACACGGGTCCTCGCACACAGACACACACACACCGTTCACCTCCCGTCCATCTACGTCACCACGAAGACACAAGAGTTTCAGCCTTGGGTGGAAAAGCTTAAATGCCGGTTGTCGGGCCAAGAGAGCAGATGAAAACAGCATCCCTCTAAATCAGTTGATTTTCTTTCTGTCAGCCTTCCATCTTTCCCCCCATGAATTCCTCCTCCCGTCCTGCTCTCAATCCTTCACTCTGACAGTTTCTCAAGCCATCTATTTTGGTATTCTCACACCCTCTCTCTCTCTCTCTCTCTCTCTCTCTGCACGCTCTTCCTGGCATATTGTCCTCTTTCCCAGATGGCGGTTGATCTGGGAGACGTCTCACTCTGCTCCCCACATATGGAGACCCTTCACTGGGCAGCGACACTCTTGATGCCCCCCCCCCCCACCATTTCTTGACTGGTTGGGGTGAAGCCAAATCCCAAATCAGGTCCCAGTGGAGGACACATCCCACTCACCGGGTGTCCAGGGTCTCCCACAGCCAGGAAGCTGCACTAGAAAAACACATATATCAGCTGAGTAGCAGGTTCAAATTGCCATCCACTTCAGGGTATGTATGTGCCATATGTGGTACCGAATCCATCCCATGTGACCTGCTGTCCCAGTGTGAAATGCCAATTAACGATGCTCATTTTCACTCCTTGGTTCCTGAAACCATCTGATTATATCATTCCAATATATATATGTATATATACACACACACACACACACACACACACACACACACACACACACACATACATATTATGTAATAGATTCAATTTCATGATTACACCAATAAATATTAGATAGTCTCACGGGTGCTCATGGAGCAGTTGTCAGCTGGGACGCAAGATACATATTACCATTTTCCACATGCGTATGTAGATGACTGGATGTATGTGCAAGATTGAATGCATGGGTTGTTGCTATGGGAGTTAATGGGAATGTGCCAGCAATCAGTTTCTCTCAGCCTATCAAAGTGCAGCTATACGCGGGGCCGACTTAAATGGATAACTAACATGGTGCATAGGGACAGGAGGGATAGCGGCGATGACTGTGGGCAACAAAGACGAAGCGAGTCGGGGAGCAAAGCTGAGACATTAGACAGTGAGGGAGCCGGGGAGACACATCGAGCCGTGTTCATAAAGTTTTACTGGGATGTAAAATTTGCTGATTGTTTATTATCCAAGCGAGAGGGAGTTGAAATTGGCCAACAAAGCCACTGTGAAGAGCGGTTATTAATTGCTGTGAGCTTTGTTACCGCCGTGGGTGTAATGATCAAGTGTGGATTGTTTTAATCAGGCTTGGCATGATCTGATGAGCTCTGAAAAGTTGATGTTACACACTGATGGATTTCTGTAGGAATTAGTACTCCAGAGAGACAACGATAAAAAAATAAGTAAATAAAAAAATGGAAATGGCAAAGAATCAGAATCAAATGGTAAATGAGGGAAAAAGTTGGACTGGAAGGATTATAGAGACAGGAAGTTGTGGCGAAATCAAAGACCGGGTGTACTGATTGAGAACAGGCACACATGGATGAGGGTCTGGCTTATACTCTCACTCTCTCTCTCTCTCTCTCTCTCTCACACACACACACACACACACACACACACAGCAACTGAGTGAGCAGCAGGGCTGTGGAGTGTAAGCAGGTGTCCTATGGGAGAGAGTGTACCATTAGCAGATCATTTCCCTCTCCGCTCCAGCAGGCCCTCCTCTATCATACCTCCGCTGTCAGCACTGCCTCGGAGGATTACTGAGAAAGAGAGAAAGAGAGAGAGACTGAGCAAACGAGTGGGAAAGGAGAGTAGAGTGTGAAATTGAAACTTGCATAGCCCCTATGTGCCCTCAAAACTGTGATTATTACCCAGTAGGCATTTTTTTTTCTCTTTCAATCCATATTCCTTCTGGGAAAATACAAGCAGAACACAATGCACATTGTGGAAGAGAATGTCCGTATTTACTGCCTGGTTCTTGGGTTGTGTTACCAGAGGCTACTATAAAAGTTAAAGATAAAGCTGGTGACAAAGTTATACAGAACTTCATATTTCTCGCCCACGCAGCGGCACCTGCTGAACAAATGTTGTTGTGGATTGTTGTCTCGGTGGAGTGGGTCAGTCTGTGACACCCTCCCCCCTGATCCCTGACCCTGTGTCTCTCTTGAGAGCTGCACTAGCTGGGGGCAAAGTGGTGGCCTGGCTGGCATCGAGCCCAATGTCATCAGAGATAAGGACACCTCTCTAAAGCTACAGCTGCAGGGACAGAGGGAGGAGAGGCAGCAGAGATGGAAGGTGAAACAGGAGTGGGTGGATGGATAAGGGTGAGAGGGGTGAGAATGGGTTAATATAGTGGGAAGAGAGACAGAGAGATAAAGGGGAGGGTAAAGGGAGCCACAGCCCACAGCTACTGGACATGTACATGCAGATATAGAGATATCCCATGGGAAGCTTTACTGTGACATGAAAGCGTGATGCAAAACACTGACGAGCTATAAATAACACCATGAAACCAGGGTTGCAATAGCCCACATCATAAAAGCTAGGACACACATGGAATCATGTAAGTGTATGTCTTTACACATGCACTCATGTGTAAAGACACTGGCCATCAGGGAACATTCTTTGTGCATGGTGCTTTGTCTTTGATTCACATACAGTACACACTTTTATGTGCAGCTCAGTCCTGTCTCAAACAGTCATGTCTTTAGCAGAGCATAGTTTACATTAGCTCCAATGCAAGAAGTGGTGGCCGCTTGTAAGGTGAGGTAGAAAGACAGATCATGAAGGTCATGGTGGTGACTGAGTATTTAACAGTCATTTTTTATGCCACACTCTGCATCTTGTGTTGCTTATCTTTAATCTAAATCTAACCAATGCAGTGTATTTAATTGTCAGACTTCAACCACACCCGTTCTACATAGAGGTGGTGCACGGGGTTGCACTGTTGCCTCACAGCAAGAAGGTTTGAATCTGGTGATGAGCCAGATTACCGACCCCTACACTGCCTCTCTCAAGGTGTTTCGGCTTCTTCCCACAGTCCAAAGACATGCGTGGAGGGTTAACTGGTAATTCTAAATTGCCTGTTAGTGTGAGCATGCTGTCTCTTTGTGTTAGACCTGTGATGGATAGGTGATTCTGTTGAGGGTTCCAACACCTCTCAAATGAGACAGACTCCAGCCTCCTGCAATCCTCTACAGTGTGAAGCGGGTATAGTTAATGGATGGATGGATAGATGTTCTTCATTACAAGTACAACAGGCTATCCCTGACCTTATAACCTTGCGCCAATAGGGCACACAAGTTTGTGAACTAGGTTAGAGTACTGTAACCAACATTTTATTTCACATAGGCTTTGCCCTCTCAGAGCTGTCGCTATTGGGATAAGAGTGAAGCCAGATGTGGTAAATGCCCTACTAGGCCTAGCAGCGAACACACCAGCACCCTATCTGGTACTTTCTGTAACACACAGGCCGTCTAACTTGCCGTCTAAGTCTTATACGATAAACAGGGTGAAAAGTACACTTGTCATAGAACACATCCACTGTTGTGAGATTGCGGACACTTCACAGACCTTAAATGCTAATGGTCTGTAAACATCATCAAAATGGAGAATACTTTGACGTGGCCAATGAGTAAAAAATTCTTTACCATTCAGAGAAGCCCTCAGTGCATCTCTGACTGGTAAAACCAAACTGACTGGGAGGATAAATGAATGTTAGAGTGATGATTTGAGTGCAATTGTGGTGGACCGGGACTTTGATTATGCACCAGTAGTCCAACCTGCTAATTTAGCTTGCAAAAACCTGGTCCTAGTGCCAACTATGAATCCACGGTTGAACAGACTCTTTGAATTCATGATGGTCAATGCAGCAATGGCAATGTTGTTTGGGACTGAAGACTACCAGTATAAAAATGAAAAGAATCTGGGGGTGAGGGAACAAAGAGGTGAATTTAGCAGACTTATCCTCATCTCTGCTCGAGGCTGGAAACTTGAGCCTAAAATAGCACTACTAGTCCAAGAATGATCAGATAATCCTCTGAATAAACTGTTCGGACTCAAAATACATTGAAGTAACTATTAGAAAAGATAACACAGGAGCATGCATGGAATAAAAAAGACAATGTCTTTGCTTGTGTCCAATGTTATGCAACGCTACACTGGTAGAGTATACGTTTGAGGGCAACACAAAGCATGACATATGACATGTCAAGTTACCCATCAAAACAACTGCGACTACTATTTCCCAACATCGACGAGCATCAACCCAGCAGTTCCATCACATTTACCTGCCAGATTGCTCTACCCCGTCTACAGTAATCTTAGTGCCTCTGCCTGTGTGACTGATGTTTGATGTTTGCTACAAGTGTCAAAGTAAATGCCACTCCAGGATCTAGTCAGTGTGTTTTTGATACTGGGTTAAACTAAATCTGGAGTTTGGTGGATTCATTTAAAGTAGTCAAACATACACAATATTTGCTGTGTGGTGAGCACTGTGAGTATATGAGGCAGCTAAGTCCACACCGCGGGGCTTTCTAAAGATCTCGGGAGAGTTACCACAAAAGAAACACACAGTGTTTGATCGTGGCTATCATTCTTTCAGTAGATAAGAAAGAGTAAAGGTTTCAGACAAATGGCCGATATATTATTTTGAAAAGTGAGCCCAAAAAGCCCGATAATACATCACTGTCCACCTTGTGACAAAGCCCTCTCTGTCAGAACATCAATGATGTGATGAATTAATGATTTGTGGGTTGTCAAACAACAACATCTCTGTCACAGCCAGCTATTGATGAGCCATCTTGCAATGAAGGTAAATGATTAGAGGTGGAACCGCTGTGTGCAGCCGCTGAAATATATCACACAAAGGCTCGAAGAATACATCTTTTTCCAAGGCTTATTCTCAAGAGTTTGCAACATGTACCAAAGAAGATTTCATAATATTATTGCTGGAGCAAAAAAAAAACAAAAAAAAATCATTAAGGGTAGAGGAAAATGTAATTTGTTCTTCACATAAGCCCCTCAAAGCAAACTGATTCAGAAATAAGCAGCAATTCATTACAATACATCACATTACAATATGTTAAAATTCAATTTAGTTACCAGTCCATCCATGCTGCATTCTGGTTGGTGTCATGTGACAACTGTTTGCAAACAGGTCAGCCAATCAGAAGTTGTTTTGGACAGTGACTCCTTGAAACTGGTGCTATTCTGGGGCTTCTCATTTAGAAAAATTTCCCTCCCAGCTCTGACTGGTGCCTAAGGCCTCGCTTGGAGCCTGCTGTAACTATGGTAGACTATTTCCGCCCCAGTGAAATAGACTGAGGGAATTGCAGAGGCAGCTTGATCTCATATGCACCTTATGATTCATGGATGACAAGAAATCAAAGCTTTGCGTTGCCTTTAAATAATTAAAAATGTCCACAGAAATCCAGCAAAATTGTGGTACGACAGTTAAATGACAAAGATCGAGAACAAAGAAACTTCAATTTAAAATGTGAAATTTGTCTTTTCCTATAAAAAATTTAGAGAATAATGCAGAAAGCTACATCTGCTAGTTCAGGTGCTGAAGGCCATGTAGGGTCAGCGCTGCCAAAGCTGACCTGACAGACAGAGTGGCTGTCCATTGAGAGGATGCCGAAATAAAAGCTTCGACCCGGATCAGTGAAGCATCCGACACACAAGCCTGAGCTCTTTGGGTCTCCGAGGCAGGAGCTGCCTGGCTGTCACTCACTGTGTGAACACATAAGCACACAGACCAAAGAGGCAGAAACAAAAGAATGCATATACTGTAACACTGACAATAAAAAAGAAAATATAAGGACTCTGAAAACCTACTGTCGCCACCGGCTTCTTTCTATGTGAGAAGCTGTCCGACACAAACACACGGTTTGTTTTGAAGTTGGTGCGGCTGAGTTGTGAAAGCATAATGTTGAGCATTTGCTGGCGTCTCTGTCAGTCAAATCGGATGAAACCACACTCACGCAATCCTGGCATGCTTGAGTGCTTAACTATTTATTGATTCATTCATTCATTACCATGCAACTATGCTGTACCATTACGCACAGCATGCATGGACTACTGAGACACCATAAGTTCACAGAAGACAGATCCTGATGGCTTTAATGCCATACAAACAAGATCAATTGCAAAAACTCATTTCTAATATGGCTTTTGAATCATTTAAACAAAAAAAATCATTAAGTCATTGATGGATTTACTATGGAATACTGACAAAATCCCAATAAAGACTAATCAGATGCAGTGCATTCCCTGCTTTTCCCGTTTACAGATTTGCTGCTGTATACCAAAACCAGAATTTTTTAGTGCACCCAAAGAATAAACAGCTGGCAGATATGAGGAGATATTTTTTTAAAAAAGTGTGTTGCATTAGAATCGCATACTCCACCTTTAAACAGGTCTGAAACCATCCTTTTAGGAGCTTTAAATATCCCAGGCTCACACGTTTGTGCCCAAACTGGCCCAACAGAAAGAACAAAGTGATCGGACTGTAAAAGGGGAGAGAGTAAGGCGAGAGTCAGTAAGGGGCATGAAAGACACTGCAGAAAATAAAAGAACAGTATTACAGTCAGCACTTTTCCCCCCATTTATTCACCCCTTCATCTCTCCTCTATGTGTGCCCCCCAGCTCTCCTGGTTAGTGTGCACCCACCTCCTCACCAGGACTGGAGCTCTGCTGTGAGATTAAAGCTCACAAAAAAAAAAAAAAAAAAACTCCTTTAATCTTTCCCTTCCACTTTCGAACATTTTTGTTTTGGTTTGCCTCTTTGTTTCTGCCACAGACACTTGGTGTTTGAATTCCCAAATCTGTTTCTCAATCTGCCTGTCTTTTGACATCTCTATCCCCCCTTTTCCCTTTCAGGCCCTTTTTCCTTGTTCTCCTGCTGTCGTTTGCTGTATATTCCTCCTCCCTCAGCTCTCATCGGCATTGTGTTTATATGATTTTGAGAGTTGATAGGAGAACCCTGGGCAATCTCTAACTCAGAAGCCAGACTTTCATTTTCTTCTGCCTCATACATCAATCCGCACCTTGCTTTGTCTCCTACCAGAGATGTATCAAATAGACAGCTCCAAATAAAGCATGCTTTTTTTAAAAATAAATTTGCTTTCCCATGTCAGGGTCAGGTTCAGGCAATGAAGGAACATTGAAATGTTTTTTTTTCTTATCCTTCTTCCCTCTCTCCACCTTTTACAGTTCCCATTGCGTTCTCAGTCCCAGTATTATTATTTGAATCAGAGTGATCTCTTCTGTTCGGTTCATCTCCCTGTGTGCTTTGCTATGAGCTCCTCTAAGTGATGGATGGTCTCCATCGGCTCAGAAGGGGAAAAAAACAGTCAAGAGCAGTGTTACAGAGCTTACAGGGCTCCAGTTAAAATTTCGAATGCTGTTCAATATTGAAAAACATCCATCCACGTTCTGTCGAGGGTTATGTGTGGCTGCAGCCTTTCCCGGCTGACATTGGTGCTCCATGGACAGGCTGCCAGTCCATCACAGAGGCAACACAAAGAGACAGACAACCGTGCACACTCACACCTGCAGTTTATTCAGAATCACCAGGTAACCCAGAGAAAAACCACAAAGGCATGAGGAGAACAGGCAAACTCCACACCAAAAGGCCTCACTCTCTATGTGGAGTTTGTGCTTTAGACCAAACAAAACCAAAGTTAGCACTGTGAGATAGTACTGCATTGGCCCAAATGTGTCGCCTTAAATTGAAAAACAATAAATGGGAAATATTGCAAAAATGAAACCGCTTTAATGTTTTCTGCTTATCAGTTGCACTGAAAAAAATGACACCAACGAACCAACAATAATCAAGCGAGATTGCCATTGAAGTACACCCACCCAGGTGTTGAGTTATTTCAGCTGATTGGACCTCTTCTCAGGATTGGGTGGGCGTATGGAGACCGTGCTTGATTGACGCTTCCTGGACTCTCCTGGCTGCAACTGTGATCAAACAACTTTTATCGCCTTCAAGTGTCATTGTGTTCTAGGGAGTAAATGGTTTTGCCTTGCTGTTGCTGAAAAACTCATAGGAAAAACTGCTCTTTTCCTGTCTTAAAAACTGATTTGTGGTTTTCTGTTTTATGTGTTTCCTTATCATACTTGGTGGTGGAAGAGCAAAATGTAAATGATAGTGATAGCTAATGTCCATAGGCTCCATAACAGTAACACCAGCAGCTCGGTGCTTACAGGAGAATTCCAGGATATATCAACCTGCCCTATTTCCCTTTAATGTAGCTATTGATGTTTTCTGAGTCATCCTTACTTTGCACTCCTTTGTTTTTAAATCTAACTGAAAGTTAACAGAGAAATTAGTCACCTGAAATCGACATTTTTTTTTTCTACCTATTAGCTTTAACTTGCCCTATGGGGAGCTAAGCATTCAGTCCAGTTAGTCTTGGTCATTATTTCAGGGAATTTTGTGGACGTGAATCACCATCTCCAGGACGGCAATGCATATAAAAGCTGCAGATTCATTAGTTGTAGCTCCACATCTGGAATTTCTTTCATCCATGGACACATGGAGATTTTCCAGGTCTGCCATCAACAGGTCCCACTCTTTGCAGCGACACACAGCAAGTCAGCCTCACATGTGCTAGTGATTCGGTCAGCCAGCAGGTTGAGATCTCTAACGCAGTTCACAACAAGTCCGTTCTAGGTGGCTGATTTCTGTGTTTACCTTCAGTCAATCTGAACACAAATGTTTTAGAATAATTAATGTAAAACTTGACTTTCTCTGGAAGCTGCAGGGAGGTCATTCTAATTGCTCCCATTAACGCTGCTCACAAGCTGTTCAGCGCATCTCGCCTTTTCTGTGAGTGAATGTGAAGACTGCAAAGTCGGGATTACCCAAAGAGCCACGATAACCACATTGACAGGAAATACACCCTGTTAAAACTTACTGGAATTGCTCCGAATAAATGAAAAAAGTTGCTCTATAATCTATAATCAGATCTGCAGATAAACAATTGTTTACCAACAAATTCAAAATATTAACTTGCAAAGTGATTATGTGACTGTCCCCAAGTGGTTAAAAGTAGTTTTCAAATATGGCCGGCCTGAATGACGGTGGCTTGTAAGGTCAAATATCAACATGAATAGTATTTGAAGTATTGTGTAAACATCTTCAGTTCTTTCAGTTGTCCAGACCATTATACAAGATGAAATAATATTTGGAGCAAATGCCTCTGTTTCAAGAAGCATCTGCAATGTTCCAGCTTGATGCAACAAAACCCCATCAGGTGCTGGAGCAGGACTTCATCAACATGCACCACATAGGCAGCATGAACAGCCTCAGCTCCCAGTAAGTCAACACTGCCATGTTATTAAGTGTTTTAAATATTTTATGAAATTGCATGCAGCCGTCCTCCATGATCACCCACCCTGTCCAGCAGAGCCTTCCTCCACCTCCCGCTGACAGGAGCAGCGTGATGAGGGCCGACTGTGTCAGATCTTATCCCTGCACCAGTACAGACCGTGCATTCATGACTATCAGCACATGTAGGCTCACCTTAGATCAGACAGCGTAGAAAGAAGATTTTAAGAATTTTAAACTGATGGTTGACTTTGATGTATGTTTGTGTCATGCATTTTAAAAAAACATATCAGTAAACATTAAAAGGCTACATCTTTCAGCAACCAGACTTGAGCCAATTACACCTAGGCCACTTCTACTTTGAGGAGCCACCCAGCCCTATACCAGGGAGTCAGCTAAGACCCCACCAGGCCAGGCATCAAGAGAAAGAGGGATGATGGTGAAGATGTGGACCACAGAACAACTGTGTCTGACCACGACAACAGCTCTGATTCTGACAGAAAGAGATTCCATTATTCGGCTGTACTCAATCACTAGTTTCAAGTGCCCTAGAATATAGCACAGTCTTCATATCTTAAATTTCGGTCCCATTTAGAGTAAACCAGATGATAAAGCAGGTTATGTTTTAGGGCGGGGTTACCTTGTGTTCTCAGGTTGCTACCGTACCTTGCTTATTACGTCTGGTTTTAAAAGAGCAAAATGATGATAGCCAAATGCTAAATGTGAGGCTTCAAAACAGTTGTTCACAAACCAATTGGTGACATCACATTTACTGTATCCATCTTTTAAAACAGTCTATGGTCGCAGCTTGTGAACCATCAGAAAATGCACCTTTTCAAAGCTGTGAATACAAAGTCCTCTCATGAACATCATAGACGAAACAACATACATATTTCTCCTAAGTAAATGTAGTTTTTAAATTCTCAGTAAAGTTGATATGTGATCAGCATGTTTTGCTTGATCCCATTAGTCAAAGAAAAAAACAGAAACACATCAGTCCAGTCGGTTCAAAGTAATGGCTCCGCTGTAACAGAGGATGAGGACTTGCTGTCAGTAGAGAGCGACCGTCTGTCCAGCCCTAAATCTTCCATCTAATATGATTTGTGGACAACATGCTAAATTCAATATGGTATCTCACTCTTCTTTATGCTGCGGAATTTTCTATATGCCAGCTGAAGGAAGGCCTTTCAAGTACAAAGAATAAAATCCACTTAATGGGAAATTAGACATGTGAGACATATTTTGTTGTCTTTCCTCTTCATCTTCTAGGATGCTGGAGCTAGCTTTCTGTTGATAGAAAACTATGGTTGACTTTTATTCAATCTTACATTGGATACATACAAATTGGAAATGGCTGCTGTCATGTATCCTACCTTGTTTATCATATAAAATGGATGCTGCTCCTCTGTTTTTCTTCTTGTTGTTGTTGTTTTCTAAAATCCAAGGAATCACCAGCCACTATATTCAGGGCTTCTATACTTCAAAGTTCGGACATGGTACTTGTGCAGCCGGACTTGATTGAAGTACTTGGAATCCAAATTAAAATCCATACGAGCCTGCAGACGTCTCAAGTACTTTGCTCTGAGTCTGCACTGAGTTCGCTTTAGATCACGAAATTAAATCATTTCAAAGATCAAACTGCAAATTTGGATTTTATCCTTATCCTTCTCTTTTAAGCCGTTTACAGGCGTCAGATCTGTAACATTGCTTCTTCATCAATCTGTTAAAGTGACCACATTCTGTCATTCAGACATAGGTCACTTTAATGTTAATGTTCCTCACAGCTTGATTAAGCTGTGAGGAACAGTGACAGAGGGAGTCACAGAATGCTGGCAATATTTGTCACACATGCAAGATTGGACAGTGCATTAATGTGATGTATTGTCGCAATAATAATTAATAGCCTAGTTTATTTATGGTTCCCCAGACTACTACGTTACAAACAGTAAAATAAAAGCATCCTGACAGCTGTGCTGGCGCTCAGGACTCAGTCTAAGGGCAGAGCCTGTGTAGCAAACGACTGAAGTGCAGCTTAAACTCTGTGTGTCACAGCTCACCTGTCTGAAGTGAATAAAGGTGCACAGTGTGACTTGCCTTTAGATCCTGATCAATCCTGTGTACATTCTAGGGACAATTTAGTGAAGTGACCTAGCTGTTCCACATGCAGAAGTTCATGTAGCTACTCTTAGTCTGAAGACACTTCTATGGGTCCTGCTGCTGTCTGATGCTGCAGGTATAAACTCAGAGCAAAGACTCCGACAAACAGCTAAAAGCAGCACACTAAACTTCAGCTGCACGTTCTGTCAAAATCCAGATTACATTCATTGTTGGTAAATCTCATTAACCTGACCTGTTCTGTCTACACTGCACTCGTTATGTGCATTTTGGTTTAGATGCGACACTGTAGAGCAAAGTGAAGTGTTCATGCAAACTCTGTGTTTTGCACTTACTGTGACCAACGCTGGTGATAAAATATGGAAAAAAAAACCTTCTCCCAAATTGTCTCACACAGCTCCAAGTGTGTCCTGTGTGTTCTTATCCATTGATGCAACGGCATGCAGCTCAGACTTATGCAACATTTAAGAGTGATACAGTCACCCGTCAAAGTTGGACCTCGTAAGATTGCCAGAAGAGCAACCAGGATGCACATTCAGACATGTCGCCAACATGTTCATATGACTTTAGATTCACAGAGAGTAGCGTATATCTGAGAGGGGTTTTATATTTGAATTTTTTGTGTAAGTGCAGGGATCCTGTACTCATGTAAAGTGCCCAATATAAAGAAAATGCCTTAGCCTCCATTGCAACACCCCCATTTTGAGGCTTTCTGGTCGACCACGGTCCTCAATCTGAACATGTCACTGAACATTTTTGCTCCCCTATTAATTTTGTTTACAGAAATGAAGATAGAAGAAACTCATTAACACCTAATATTGACAGTAAACATCAGAACAGGGTAGTTTCACATTGATTGTTAAGGTGGAGAGGTTGTTGTGCATAATAATAATCAGCCATGGAAAGTTGTGTGTGTGTGTGTGTGTGTTGTGTGCATGTTTGTGAGAATCTGATTAAAATGTGTGGGATGCAGAATAGCAGACAGACATAGTGCTTAACAAGCATAGGCACTCCTAATCAAGGCTTCGCTCACTCCTCTGTAGCGGCATAAGGTCACCTGTGATTGATTCAAATGAGAGGAAGCATCAAGCCATTTCTTGCAAGTCTAAAAGGCAGCGGGGATGTAAGCCTTTAAATGTCTACGGGAGAGTTGGGACTGTATGGATTACAATAACACAATGGAACACAATACATCAGAGATTTGACAAAAGCCAGCGTGCTTCATGTTCGGCGTTCCATATTCCTCAAGAGGGCAGCTGCACAGGAGAGTGTGTGAGAACAGCTGCACATAAGTGTTTGAGAACACCCTGAAATGTGTGGGTGTTTTTGGAATCAATATGTCCTCTAAATCAAAGTATTTAATGAGTGCAAACCACTGATGTGTTGACTTTTTTCTCATCCTAAGCTTGTTTTTTTTTTTGTAGCTTCATCCACAGCTTCAGTTCAAAGCAGCCTGTCTGTCTGTTGGTTTCAAAGATTATGTTTATTAATTAAAGTCAAATCATTCAAAGCTGAGCAGCTACTCAGTTATTCCTATAATCCTGGACACTGACGGCCGATGCAGTTATGCATAGATGGCTTATGTGTCTTTATAGTTTTGAGAAATTAGAATTTCTCTGTCATATCACTGGAACATCACTGCAAATGTTTTCTGTTAAAAAGAAGAAGAGATGCTTGTTCTGTATTTTGATGACATGTTATTGTGCTTTGGGGGAGATATAATGTTCCTCTCAGGACACGCAGGGACGCAGTGTTTACAAATCCTGCATGAAAGAAATTAAGGCCTAAATTTGATTGAATATTTAATTTGTCCTCATCAGGCTTTAAGATAATCTGCCCGAGTAAGCCGTTGTAAAATTCCACGGATAATTCAATAACAGTGTCCACACGCCGTCTAAACTACATCAGTTTGAACACGATAATCCCACTGAAGAGCCCATACTGCAGTGTCTTGTGGAACGCCAACATATATAAGCCAGTAATGTATTAAGACAGTGGTTCTCAACTGGTGGGTCGGGACCCAAAAGTGGGTCACGAAGCCATTTTTAGAGGGTCGCAGAAGCATGCCCCCCTCCAAAAAACAGTAGTGGTACACAGTCTTTTATTTTTAAGGACGTGCTCCTTATGACACAGTTTGCTTTCAGTAGCAGGATATTTAGTGGTGGTGACACCAGTAGTTGCCCACTATTAACCTGTAGATTTGGCTCTGCCAGCTTATTGGAGAAATTGATGCTAAAACGTTCCAAAAATGAACCAAAATGTGCTCAGAATCTGTCAAAATGGGCCAAAATATGCCCAAAACTTGGCAAAAGCATCCAACCAAAATTAGCAAAAAAAAATAAGCCAAAATTTTCCTAAGTTGTATCAAAATGCGTTGAGACTGCACCCAAATACAAGTTAATTTGTTAACAGGAACAGCAAACTTCAACAATTTGGGTCGCGACCGTTATTAATAGAGACATAGTGGGTCCTGAGGCTGGACCAGTTGAGAACCACTGTATTAAGATATTAACTTCACATATTCAGCAGCCCATCATACCAGGCTAAAAGCAAGGAAAAATTCTATGCTTGGAATGTGTTAAGTAGATTAGGAGGAAGAACCTTCAATATCCATTACGTGGGAGCTGCAGTTTCTGTGAATAAGATAAAATATGTCACAACATATCATCGTACATGAAGTATTGTAGTGCTACAAAGATTACAAATCATATTCTCCTGACATAGGGGAATACATGTTTGGCACAGACTGCAGCAAAAATCCAGTCTTTTTTGTATGTTTTTTTCATGGAAGACAAAAGCAAAAATGACCATATGCACTGATATTTCATTACCTGCAAGAAATAATTGCAATATCACTTTGTTTGCAAATTGTTCAGTCCTCCGACTCACTCTCTCTTGGTAGGAAACTGCAGCGTGCTAATTGTATCAACAATGTTGCTGAATGACTGCCAAATTGTCCAAAAGATTGTGTCGATGATATGAGAATAATGAATATGTCTACACACATATTCAGCCATATTCTTGCTATGTAGCAGTGTATTACATAGACATCACCAAATCCTCACCAGAATTCGGGCACACTGCTGGAGAATTTTAAAGGTGTTTTATACAATATTCATAAACACTGGATGTTACACAAGAGCACCAGCATCAGACCAAACCACAAACGGGCACGTCGGTCGCACCTCACCCCAACAAGAAGAAAAAAAGTCCAACCACAAACATAAACCTATGCCTCCATTGTGAAATACATTGAATGAATGTAACAACTGGTTATCAACTGAAGTAACATCACTTAAACTGGGGCTGCACGGTGGCTCAGTTGTTAGCACCGTTGCCTCACAGCTAGAAGATCTCTGGTTCGTGTCCCGGTTAAGATGTCTGGGATCTTTCTGTGTGGAGTTTGCATGTTCTCCCTGTGCATGCATGGGTTCTCCCACAGTCCAAAAACATGCTGAGGTTAACTGATTATTCTAAATTGTCCATAGGTGTGAATGTCAGTGTGTTTGGTTGTCTGTCTCTATGTGCAGCCCTGCGATAGGCTCGCGACCTGTCCAGGGTGTCCCCTGCCTTCACGCGAGTCGGATGGAATAGACTCCAGCCTCCGTACGACTCTACAGAGGATTAAGCAGTATATAGATAACGGATGGACGGATCACTTCACCTGTGTCTTTACTGTATTAAAACAGAAAGCAGATGAGTGCGAAAGAGAGCATAAAAAAAGCAGTAGAGACTGAACTAAAATGAAATGAGTGCTCCTAAATTAAGTAAATAACATAAATAAGATATTTTTTTCTTTTCAAAGTCTTATGTTTGAAAAGACCAATTGAACAGTCCACACTTTTGCCTTTAGAGTATAACGTGGAAGATCGCATTTAGTGTCTTTATAAATGTGGAAAAGCCCAACAGTTTCAAAGGGAGGGACTCACATGCATGAACATGCATGTGTGGCTTAGTGTATCTACTTCATGCCAAAAACATAAAAACAAGAGGCTCAGATTACAACATTCAGAGGAAGTGTGACTTTATTCTCTGCTTGAACCTGCTAATGACACCATTACTCCAACACATCTTGACAAGACACACAGCTGTTTGCAGTTAAATTAATGCTATAATAATGTTAAAAATCGCACATACAGAACCCCTAATCTAAGTCACCATATAATGAAACTAAAACTATTATTAATATTCAGCAAGGCAGCATGTTGGCTGGATTTATTGGGGGAAACTACACAGTTTGATTTTAACCAGTGCTATGAACCACATACCAAGTGAGACTGCCAACTGTTCATTGATAATGCAGCTGCAGTATGAGCACACGGGTTTACTGCAGGATTGAATTGGCTATGGTTCTTTTTCTGTTCTTAACTTTAATTTTTTCACTTTTTTCCTCCTCAAACGTCTCGCTGCTGGCATTGACTTGTGAATCTGCATGGACTGCTCATTCTGAATGTGATTTACTCATTATGTATTCCCATTTCAAATGTATCCTCATGTTGACTTGGATACATAGGAGTCCACTGGGTAATGCATGGCCACAGGTTTTAATTATTTCAGCTCTGCCTCTGAGAAATTATGGTTTGTCTGTCAGTTTAGTGTGGCAGACTGCTCTATACTGCACTACCTCTCTCTGCCCCCATACGAGGCACAAATTAAATCGGTTACAAACTCAAAGTGCTTTGTTGTCCATAGCTAGTGAATTTGCCCAAAATTCAAATGTGAATTATTCTAAGCTGCAGATTGTTGTTCCCTTTTCAGTTTTCAACACTTTAAACCTCAGCTTTTGCTTGCTAAGAGGATGCAACATGTTACTTATGGGAACAGGGGCTGCTGCAATAGTTCATGATCAGTAGAGTAAGTAAGTGGGTACATTAAATCATACTACTGTAACCCTAACACACAAAAATATCTCTATATATACCTTTTTTTGCAGTTAAGAACAAATTCTGACCTTAACAAGACTTTGTGAAACCATGATCTGCATCCTCCATGACAAGAAAGCAGCTAACTAGTCATCTTCCAAGAAGGGAGTCCTAAAATATTTAGATTCTTAAAGTAGTTCAGTCTGTCCAAATGTCTTTTTTTCCCCCTACTGGCAGCAGTAGCTATCATTGCTGCCTACAGGACAAGAAAATACTCTTAACACCAAATCCACAACATGATGCAGCATCTATAATTGCAGGCAACATGACTTTCTCAAATCAAATACCTGCGTAGGAGGATTTATCTTCCTGAATGGATTGAAGACTGTTTTGTCGGACTGGCTCAGACAGACCCAAAGTCTGCGGATGTAACCGATTCCCAATCAAGAGCAGCTTCATCAATAAAAGTGTCTGAAGTGAGACGCTAAGTCAATGCTGGCGTTCACTCAACAAAGTGTGGTATATAACAAGGTATAAACTGCACAGATCAGACTGAGCTGGTAAAAATACAACGAATGCTTATTCCCCAAAAGCTTCTCCGGAATAATAAGAGATACTAAAATGAAAGACGTACTGTACATCAGCATTTGGGCACACAGATATGAGTCATCTTCAGCTGACACAGGAGCAAACAGGAGTCAAGAGTTTGCAATCACGAACCCTTTAATTAGAGTTTGAGAGAGTACATATCCAAAATTGTGCTCGGAACAATTACCATTTAAATGGCATTCACCTTCCTCAATACTAAATACTAATAAAACTTCTTTGAACTGCAATATCAAGGATGTCAGGGATTTCGGAGCCCACTCTGCATCCCAGGTAATTGCGGCGCCTACCACCTTTTTGCTGTAGCAGATTGAAGTCTAAATGAAGCTCTGACCTTCAATTTGCTCTCTCTTCATCATTTCCTGTTTTTCTCTAAGTGGCTTGATTTCCTCAAGGTTCTGTTCCTCCCCCCCTACACACACTCGCTTTATTTTCCTCCTCCCTTTGATTTAATCAAAGCCACTATCTCTTTGTTTCTCATCTCACGCCACATGCTTTAGCACAGTCTTTGATATGATGAGTTCACATTCTTTGTGATCTTTAATCTTTCGCTTGTGATTACGACTGAAATGCTCAACAACACAGTGTCTGTCGAGTTTTCACAGTACCTGCTTCGTATTTACGCTGTATAATATCACAATATGTGCATGTTTCTTTAAATACAAAGCAGCCTTATATAAAGGGACACAGAGACCACCTTTGAATGTACTGTAGATGCAAATCTAGTGGCGTTAATAACACCGTACACACACTTGAGGACTACAACAAAGAAAACAAACACCCATACACAATGGGCAGCAGCTGTCCATTAGGCCTCCCTCAGACTAATCTCACATCTCTCACTTTGAGTTTAGATTAATAATAGAAGCCGTACATAATAGGGCCGCTAATAGGCTCTAATGTTAGCGCCACAGAAAAAGCAAAACACAATATACATAATGGAAAATATCACACTGATCAAACGCCTTGTCTTCTCTACTCTTGGCAGCCAATTGGAACTGTTTGAAAATTAGCGATACAATCTGAAGCTCACTCCACATTCGCACGCACGCTGTGTTTAAATGAGCTTCAATCAGGGGGGATTTACTGTACATTCGTCGTCGCCTCCCATGACAAACGATGCCTTTCAGTCTGCTGTAACTCTGGTTCGCATGTTTTCACTTATCTGTCACACAAACGTTACCATTTTAAGGAACCAACCCTTTGGATTCAGTTGAAAGTAAACAACAGAGAGGCGACGGCGAGAGACGGAGAAAAGAGAAAGCGCCGAGAGTAAAGCAAAGGAACAGCTCATTATTACAGCTAATGCTCTTGAGTCACTTATCACTAAATAGCAGCGCAGGTGCAGGCGAGCCATTCTAAACAGTTGCAAAGTGTATTGGGATAATGAACGTGGCCCTACAGACCCCCCACCCCCTCCCTCTGTTACTTTCTGGGGACGTTGGAAACACCTGCATATGCAATTACAGACAAGGAGCAACAATGCAAAGGATTCGAGAATGTTCACAGCGCAATTTCTAATTAAACTGTAGGGCAGAGGGATTGGGTGGGGGGAAAACAAAATAAAAAATCCCCATCGCATTTGTTATTGGACAAACAAAACAAGGACAACTCCACTGTGAGAGCGCTTAGATGAGGAGCCCCCCCTAACTCCCTGGGAATTATCAAAAAACAAACACATTTTGTAGGCGTACGCAGAGCTTCCTTCTCATCTGCTGTTTGCTGTGCTGCTATGCACCTGGATGAAATGCAGTTTGCTGGATTTATTATCAGCCTTGGGAATTAGGCCAGATATATGTATTGTGAGTATGTGTACGCTCAAATGTATATTCATAGATCTGCCAGAGCGCGCTTTGCTTTGTTGATTTAAAGCAAAATGTGCAGACATAAAGCAGGTATATTTAAAACAGGTCAGAGGAGAGGATTGCTGGTATTTATTATATATTGTAAGTTCCCCTTTCAAATGGCTGGTCATAGTTCGGACTTTTTAGAAGTTATGGCTATTGTCTTTCTTGGCAGCCAAGGCTCACACCAAAATGTGTGACAGCTACATTGATGCAAAGCTCAAAGCTTATTCTTTTTTTTTACACAAAATGCATGTAAAATTGTGACATGCTTATGTTTTCAGGGTATATTCTTGTGGTAGGACTAAACATCACAGCCTTGGAAACAACCAGAGCTTCACTTTGGTTCACTTTTGCACCGTGATCTTGTCTCATTGTTCTTACTTGCTAACTTTGCACTGTATTGTAATAAGCAGACAGTGGTATCAATCTCATCATGTAACTCTAAGGAAGGTGAAAAACCTTTGTTTTCCAAAGTGAAGCTTCAACAAACCCAAAAGCAACAGTAAAAGTGAAGTTAGTAGTGAAACTGCACATTGTGGACTGAGCCGTTGTCTGTTCTTGTCCAGTTTTGACCCTCTGCACTTGCCATAGACTCACACACATGGAGCTTGACTGTAATTACTTTTATAATAAATTTTACTGCTGCCTTTTTTACAACCTGCCTGATTACCAGATTACTCATGTCTCTTGCCAGGATCCCAGAGCTCATGAGCCACCATAAAAAAAAGATGATTCTACGAAAATAAGACCCAGGTTGTAATTAACTGGGATTTTTCCTTAATTGGAACTTAGAAAAAGGGCGTCTAAGAGAGTGCTCTTCCTATATTTAGGAAAGGATCTGCAGTGTGCTGACACTTCCTTGTAAGAGTTAGAAAGGCATGGATGATATGTGTGTATGTGCATTTTTCAGAGCGACACGGCCGACCCACTTAACCCGGTGTGTGCAGACAGCCGAGCACCTGAAGAGCAGTCAGTGATTACCAGCCTTAATGGGTTTAACAAGCATGACAACAGGAGGTCTGCTGTCCGTCAGTCAGAGGTGGGGAGGTGAGCCATTAGAGACAAACACGGGAAGAAAGAAGGTGCTGGGGAAAAGGTGGAGTGATGAAGAGATGATGAAAGAAAGGGATGAAGGAAGGGTAAAAGCTGCAGCGAACAAAACTCCTGTAATGAGCTGCCTAGTGAAAACAAGAGGGACATTTAAAGCTCTTCAAGTCTGGATATTCAAGGTGAAATTTCTATATATGTTTAAGGATGTCCTTTGGGATGAATACAGTTGTATCTTATCTCACCTTACCTTACCTTATCTTATTATATCTTATCTTATCATATCTTATCTTATATCTTATCTTATCTCACCTTACCTTATCTTATCATATCTTATCTTATTAAACCTATTTTGTATGTCCCTCCATTGCTTCTCTTTACATAATATATAAAAGCCCTTTATCTCCTACTTTTCCCCCTGGTACTAGACTGAGAGAAGGGGCAGATTAACAGATTTGTAATGCAGCACTTCAGCCATCCGGCTGCATTTACTGCATCAGAGCCTGAGGCTCTCCAGATCTATTTGTCATCATAGCAGCTAGTATGAGTGGAGTTAGTCAGGCTGTACTTTACCATGATGGGTTGTAATGATCCCAACTTCCAGCCCTGCACAACAATCCCAGCCCAGACACAATGAACTCTCATTTAGCTGAAGGGAACTCTGGCTGTGAGTGTAGTCAGTTTGCAGTATATAGGAGCTGCCGAGAGGTCTTTACATTTATTCATGGCTTCATTTTTGGAATACGTCAAAACAAAATCTCATTTCATAGCATGGTAGAATATACTTTCAGGTCATTTGTGGTTATGTTAGGCTTCAGGTGCTTCTGTGATAGCTGCATGTACACACCAGACCTTTAGGATTTATTCAGACTCTCGTATTGATGGTAAAGCACTCAGTTTAGCTGCTGGAAATCGCCTTATAATCAGACAACTGCAACTGGATTTGTCTTTTTACTTCTTTACAAAGTAGTTGGATAAGAGTAAAGGGTTTGTGAAGAGAATATTATGTGGGTGTGGATAAAGAAAAGGTGTAGATGGATCCTAATGTGCCACAGTGAGATAAAGAGAGCGATAACACCTGCGTCTCACTCTTGTAGCTTACACAGCTTCGGATCAGCAGATGAAATATGATATTGTCTGGGATGCTGGTATCAAAGCCTCCAAGTATCAAAGCTGATTTAATGTGAGAAAAATGGCACAACTGACAACAACAAGTTACAAAGTGAAAATTAACAAACTTACTGAGACTTCTTGGGGGTTTTTTTTGGCATCATTAGCTACAGTAGACTCAGGGATGGCAATGGCGGTGTGTCAGTCAGTGCACCGCTTTGGACTAAACTAAAACATCTCAGCAAGTATTAATATAATTGCTGAGAAATTTAGCAAAGATATTCACGGTGCCCACAAATTGTGTCCCGACTGACTTTGTTGATTTGCTGTGCTTTTCATCTAGTGACACCATGGCACCAACATTTGCGCTTCTAAAGTGAATAATGTGGTAACTATTGCAATAAACTGTTATTAAATTTGATAGACTCTTTTAGTTTAAATCACAATCCCTTAAATGAACCTTGAACCCTTAAATTTTCATCTTTCAGAATTTGACTTAAAAACCAAACTGGCATGTCCATCCGTCTCAACTGTGCTTTGCATAAATATTAGCAGACTAACATGCTTAGCTAAGAAGATATCTGCTAAATATTAAACACCTTTTCCTTGATAGCATGTACAACTGTGTATTTAGCTCAGAGCACTGCAGTCCCTAAGTACGCGCTCACAGAGCTGCTAACATGGCTGGAGATCCTAAATCCTGTTTTAAGTATTAATGATGTGAATAAAGTGAGACTTTAAGACGGAAGCTGGAGATTAACAGACACATTTACATGCTTTATTTCCTTGAAGAGTGGCCACTGACAGTAAAATGTCAAATTCATCTCACCCAGCAGGTATAGAAAGGTATGGACAGTCAATTAGGGTGTTGGAATTTGTGTTAATCGGTTCCAAATAAAAGCAATACAAGAGTAAAAACCTTTCAAAAAAAACATTTCTTTTCCTTTCTTCTGCTGTTGTCTAGGTAAAGATTCACTCTGTAAACTTGCACAGTCTAAGCATCCCTACTGTTTGTGTCAACACAGAAAAGCAACGTAATGGAAGAGGCATTACTGTTGAGCACAAGGTCTAACACCTGTACAGCAGCAAAGAAGAGTCTGGTTGTGTGAGCTGCTTAAAACTGGAGGAACTACTTTTACTGTAAGTGTCACTATTGGACCTTTAGTGAAAGGTACTTTTGGAAGACAAAGCACTTTAAGGCAAAAATAAATGAATAGTGGAGCATTCGGTCATTACTTAGAAGTGTAGGACTTTTTTGTTGGGTTGAATTTTGGATCTTGTTGCGAATTAATCTGCACTTAATCTGTACTGACATTATATCAGTTTGTCTCTGATCAGATCTCCCCCTTTTAAGCTGCTGGTTTGTTCACATTCCCTAATGAACTCATCCTAATGGAGCCATTGAACCTGGCAGATCAGATAGGGATTCCTGCTCGGTTTATCTTTCAGGTTGATTATTTCTTTGTGTGTCTCTCTGTGTGTGCGCGGTCCACATCTCATTCCTGGCAAGCTTGAGTTCACCAAAATATTTGTGTTATTTTTTAATTTATATGGGCAGCTTGGGAGCAGCTATTATCAATATCTTCTGATAAATGTTTATCGAATGAAAGTGTGAATGGAGTTGCTTGTAATAGAGCGAATTATCACCCAGATCCCTCTGCTTTATACAGCTGCACAATGACTTACAGCTTAATGTTTAGCTGTCTGGCCCTCAGCTTTATTTTTGTACACTCTCTTTGCTTTCATAGTACTTTTGGCTGCAGCAGGCGCCTACTTTCAGTGTAAAAGCTCTAAAAATTCACTGAGCGACAAGCTCATCCCCTAAAGAGCCAAACGTTTCCCTCAGTAGTGGGTAGAGACCAAAAACAGTGGTGTTCTAATGGAAAACCTTGGATTTTAACATCCGTGTTGATGAGACTTAAGGAAGGAAGAGTTATATTAGAGTTACATTATATTGGTACTGGGCTAAAAGGAAAATCATGGTTGAACTATGATGGAAAAATCATAGTGCTTCAAAGCGCAGTGAAGCCTGTGACTTATAATACATGCAGTACATACAAATGCATATATGTATACATTTATGTGTATAGATACCCCAGCAATCTAAGCCTATAGCAGCAAAACTAACAGCACGGTCCTGGGTCACTTTCACCTGCTATAAGCTTTATCAAAAAGGCAAATTTTAAGCTTAATCTGGTTACTGTCTCCTGAACTCAAACTAGGGGTTGTTCCACAGGAGAGAAGCCTGATAGCTGATGAAATTGCCTCCCATTCTGGTTTTGACAACATGAGGAACCCCAGGTCAGCCTGCACTCTGAGAAGTGCTCAAGTGGGACAACATGGTACGATAAGGTCTTTATGGCATGACAGAGCTTTGTATGTTCGGAGAAGAATTTTAAATTCAGTGATGCTCCTGATGCAACTGTTTGCTCAGACTCATCACTTAAATGTGGATGATTTATCAGTGATGTGCTTACAAAGGGTTTCCACTGCCCAGGTAAATCAGTTTAAATATCAGTCAATAGTACAAACTCAGCAATAAAAAAAAGCAAATAGGAGTGATGTAGACGAGATAAAGAAGAAGGAATACAGCTGATCTGAAAACGCAGCTGACTTATCTGGGGGCTATTTGTGGCGACCCTCTTTTGGTGCTAGACACGGGTTGGAGGTACCACAGAGGACTATGTTTGGATCCCCACTCGGCAAAACTACATGCTGGAAGCAAGGCCAAGGGAGAACACACCAGCCAAGCAGTGGGATGAAGCTTTGGCTCTCCATACTAATACAGCATGCCCCCTTTCAGCCTTCCCCTCTGCCTTCTGTTTGACACCCCCACACATTCACCCTCCTCTGCTTTCCTCTGTTCCAACACTCCGGCCATGGCACGCCAACTGCGAATAAAACCACTGACACATCAACATGTCGGCCAAATTTGCCAGGGCAATTTACAGAGGCCGCTGGACACGATGGAGGGACCAAAAAAAGCTTAATGCTGCCATAAAACACGTGTTTGGTGACTAATTGGTATGAGACTTATCAGCTTTCCCTTAAACATGTCAATAAAAGCGAGCAAGCTGAGGGGCGGGGGATGTGGGGTAATTGGTAATTCAGAGAGCAATTAACAAGGGACAGTGCTGGCAAATACGATAGTTATGACTCATTTACATTATTTGCAAATGGAGAGTGAAAAAAATGAAGCATGACAGCAGATACAAAGCATGTTCTAATTGTGCTGGCATTTTCCATCAGCACAGTCACCATTCACTCATTCTCAATCCAGCTCACAGCCATGTGATGCGGTTGTTTATTTTGATGCTTATGAGTGCAGCTCTTTAAATAATATGCATTTTTCAGGGACACTCTGCTCCCAGCATTGCAAATTAGCAGCAGAATTATAAGACAGACATTTGTTTTTGCATTTTTCAAAAGGATTTTATGGATTTAATGGAGACAAACGATCACATTTTTGACTGATTTACTGCTCTGGGTTTTTAGGTGCAGTGAGCAGTCACGTTGACAACTGGTCTGTGGCAAGATTCATCAACCCATCAGCCTGAGTGGTTACTGTTAACTGATAAATATTTGCATGCTGATTTCTTTTGTTGTGTGCATCTCATACTAACCTTTAATGGGAGATACACACCTTCAGCTGCCACTAAATGCTTCAGCTAATTGGAGATCAGTATCTAAAGTTCCTTTAGTGCAGAAACATTCAACAGTCTGAGAACAGAAATGGCTTTTTTCAGGTCCCATCAAAGCATCACAATAGGGTTGAGGTCAGCACGTTGACTTTGTCATACCAAAAGGCACTGAGGCAATTTGAGGTGGACTTAACCTTATGCTCGGGATCACTGTCTTGCTGCACGAGCTTCAACCAATGATCTGACATTCTCTTTAAGGATTGCATGTCAGAGAACAGAGTTCATGTTGGACCTAACTATGGCAAGCCTTGCTGAAGGAACAAAGCATCCATACGACATTGCATCGCCACCTCCATGCTTGGCTCTATAGGTATAATGTTCTTTGTGAGGAATTCTGATGTAACGGGACTCTGTCTTCCAAAAATGGGCACCTTCCGACTCATTAGTCCGTAGAACATTCTCCCTTAAAGCCTTGAGTGTCACCAAGGTGTATTATGGTGAAATTCAGCCTTGTTGCTCCTCTGACATAGCGGTGGTTTCCCCCTCACTATAGCACCCATACATGCCCATATTTTTTAGATCACGTATGCATCAACAATGACTGCTATTGAGGAGAGAGATTCCTACACCTCTTTGAATGCTGTCCTCTGATCTTTTGTGACTTCCTGGAGGACTCATCGCTGTGCTTTTAAAGGAATTTTCCCGAACCTTACAAATAGCTTTGTAACCCAGACAGATGTATTTCAATCACCTTTCTTCTCATCTTTTGTGGAATTTCCTTTGATTTTGGCGTAGTGTGCTACTGGTTAGACTTATCCAACTTTGTGCTTTTGACAATGGTCTGTTTAAATCAGACCATTGAGGACCAGGTGCCCAATCCTGGTCCTCAAGAGCCCCTATCCAGCATGTTTTAGATGTTTCCCTCTTCTGACACACCTGATTCAAATGATCAGCTCATCGCCAAGCTTTGCAGAAGCCTGATAGTGATCCTGATCATTTAATCAGGCGTGTCAGAAGAGGGAAACATCTAAAACATGCTGGATAGGGGCTCTCAAGGACCATTACTGGGCACCCCTGGTTTAAATGATAAGGTAATTGAAAAGGCTGGTGGTAAACAGGCCACGGTGTGTCTACTCCAACTGCAGCTACTTATCAATGCAACTTTGTAGTTTGTAGGACTTAGTAACTTTTTGACTCAGTCCAGTTGGCACTGGATAACCTTTTGGCTTCAACACTTTATTGCAAACATGTATGGTGCGTTTACCCAGGTTGCCTTTGTTTTATGCAAGTTGCTGTTTGACACAGTTTAGTATGAGAACACACAGCACTGTAGATAAGAGCAGCCTCACAGATCGACTGGTTTAGACTCTAAGGCTACGTTCCAAATCACAAATGTTATCTTTTTACTTTCAGCACATAGTACAGCTAGTGCAGCTTGTGAAGTTGTTTCATGCAGGATGCATACAACTGGGACATAATACTTTGTCATAAAATTGCGCCTAAAACTTTGAGTGCTGCATTCTCTGGTGTGAAATGAGCTGTCATCTGTCTTTCCACTGTCAGTGGCGTAAGCTAGTTTATACTCGTATGTGACGCAACTGTACAGATGATTGTGGGTCAAAATGGCCAGAAAAGGATATTGGCTTGCATACTTTATAAACCAGGTAGTGGGACATCCTGGTATCTTGCATACTGCATTTGAAATACAATGTAGTGGGACATACTGAGTCTTTTTCTGGCAGATGAGCATCTTTCATTTCATTTCTGTCTCAGCTGTGCATTATATTCCTTGACCAATCAGGAAAATAATCGTATTTGCACAAGAATCAGCACTAAATATGAATAAATATTTATGTATGACACCTCTGTTGTGCACTGAATGGTGTATGAGAAGAAAACTTGCCACATAAAAAGTTTGTGACCAGTGGTGTGTAGTGTTGCTTCATGTGTTTGTGAGTTGCTCAATCATTAAGTGTGTTATGCTAAGTTATGAATACAGTGAAACATCTGATGGACTGGATCTTGACATTCATATCCATATAAATGAGTCCACACTTTACATAGGTGCATAAATACTCTGATAAAAATCTAGGATAAAATAGGATGCTCAGATTGACTTAGTTGTCAATGCACAGTGAAATGAAAGAATATTGGTGCGAACGTTGCTAAGGAAGACCAGTTTTCATGTATAATAACGTCTGACATATCATTAGGTCCTGCAGAGAATATCAGGCTGTGCTGTCATAAATCTGCTGCTGCAAAAGTGTGAAGGCTTGACACTGTTCTTACTTTTTTTTTTCTTTTTTTTTTACGATGCTTTATGCAACAGTTATCAAAACAACCACTATTCAGAAACACAAAAATGTTACGCAATATGTTTTGGAAAGTGCGGATCCCGCAGCAAAAGAAATCCACAATCACCTCTAAAATTCTCCGCTTTGTCTACAAGTGGCTTCAGCTGTCCACAAAAGAAAATCAGAAGCTGTTCCGGGTCGACAGCGTTTTCGTCTTATGTGTTCTCTCCCTCTCTCTCTTTCTCCCTCACCCACCCTCGGCTGAGATGTCTGCGAAGATGAAAGAGTCAGACAGGCAGATAGACAGAAAGCCGTTCTGACGGTGTTCTTCACACAAGGCTAACGTCATGTTGGGAAAAGCTGGACGTCAATATTTTTTCTGTTCCTCACTCAGCTTTGTTTGCCAGTGGGTCAGTCAGCATCCACGTCAAAGCCTATCTGCCGGTTGTGTCGCCCCTCTCTCCGCCCCCCACAACACCCTCTTTAAATCCTTCATGACATAACGCAACTCTGTGTCCTGCTGGGCTTGCCTCGGTGGCCAACGAGCAACACACAAAAAATACACGGAGGGAGCGCGCGTGCAATCTTTTGAACCAAAGTCATCTGCTATTTGGCTGCGGAGTGAGAGAGTGGAGCAAAAGAAAGGTTAGCTAAAGGTCTAGCCCCCTGAGTAAAAACAAAAAAAAGAGAGAGAGAGAGACATCAAAGAGAAATTATTGCACGAAAAAAAAAGCCTTCTGGTCTCAATCAGGCTGGTAAACAGTTGAGTGTAATACCTCTTTTTAAATTAGTCTCAAATAGGAGCACAATGATAGGACAGCCACTTCACTGCAGGAGAGAAGAGAGTAGCCTAATGGAAGTGGGATTGCCTTTTTCACCAGCTGAGCCCTGTGGCATTGTTTTCTCTCTCTTTTTTTGTCTCAAATTAACAATTTACATGACTGCCTCCCTCCATTCTTGGTGCCGGACACCTTTTTTTTTTGCATTTGAACATCTATTAGGGTCGAGGCAGCGGAGGGAAAAAAAAAGACCTGGACAAATTGAATCATGAGTGGAGGGTAACCTTCAAAACAATCACAGCCGCAATCACAACAAGAGTTTGACGAGGAATTAGCAACAGATGAGCGGGACGGAGCCCTCAGTGCTGTGGAGCAATAATTGGGCAAAGCAGTGCAACAATTTGAGGGAGGCACACACGGTAACCTGGGGAATCTGCTTGTGCATAAGTAATGGTCAAATGGAAAAATTACCAGCAAAATGCCTCCCAATCCATTTCTAGTCCATTTGGCAGAACATTCCCTTATAATTTTATTTATTTTTCCCTCCGTGTTTATAAAAGCCTGTTGGAGCCGCTTTGAATATTGATGTCATGGATGCCTGGACGTGTGCCCGTTCTGCCTGAGACCTCTTTAACAGACCGACACGGGCCCTCATGCACATCTGCACTCCTTCACGAACACACACACGCACACACGCATCACAAGCTGGGCCACTTGTCACAATAGAGTGTGTGTGTGTGTGTGCAGGAAAGACGACGAAAAAAGAAGGGCAGAGAAATTCATCAGACCCTGCAATCTGCTTCTCTTGTGTTTTTCCACTCAGCCCCTCATCCCACTCTCATCTCACTCTCTCCTGCCTCTATATATCTTTAGCCATTTAATTAGCCGGACAGGTAATAAATTCCATGTCTTATGTGCTACCCACTAGTTTATTTATTTATTCCTCAGCCTTTTAGAGCAGTGCGGAATCTGAGGGGCCAGACTCCATTATACGGCAAGTAGCATCTACAGCTTTTTAAGGTCTGAGTCATTAGTTAATCAACGTGACAGCGTGGCAGCATGAGGACTGTTGCATCAACTTAGACAGCTGCTGCCAGCGACGTTACCACAAAGCAAAAAGCAACATGCACATTTCGCGAAATACAGTACGGTGCGTCTTGGCTTTCTGTGGGGAAAATGGCAAACAAATGAGGAAGCAAGCGAGGGAGGGTGTGTGTGTGTGTGTGTGGGTTTCTCTGTGTGCATGGCTGGCCAGATAAGAGCTTGGTGCAGCCAGGTCCTGCCACATCATGTCACATCATTTAAAACTCAATGAGGTATCAGCGATCTCATTGCAAGAGGACATACGGTAAGCGTCAAAAAATGGGATGCCAATTAGATCAGGGCACTGGATGTTTCCCTCTGTTCCCACACAGTGCCCCGTCAGCACCTACACAGCTGATGTTTAATATTACATCACATGCCTTCATATCAGTGACACCGCTTAATTCTCCCCTCCCCCCCCCCTCCTAATTGAATCAGGCTGGATTTGCAGTGCTTGTTACTGTGGACTTTGGTGACAGTTGAGCGTACGCGTGTGAAGGAGCGCATGTGCACGGGGGGATAAGCCTGTGATAAAATTCATTAGCTCTCATCTCCTACCATTAGTCAGATTGGCAGAGCTAAAGAGTGGTGGACTCGATGAGTATGTCCTCATTAAATGCTTACGGTGTGGTAAAGTTTAACATGTATCCTGCCATTGTAATTGGCCACTCTGGCAAATATCAGCTTTCAGTGAGTGCGAGAGGTCAGCTTTATGTCTTTCACAAGGAACACAGGATCCGTATCTGCTTTAATGTGTTCAACAGTTAAAACAAAATGCTTCCAACCACTGACACGAAATGTAAGTTCATTTGTCTTTCCTTGCTTCAAACACTGTGTTGTACATTTGTACAGTAACTATAGAACTGTGTGTAAATGTAAATGTATGCATGCATGTCTGTGTGTGCAGATGCATGTGAAATAAGTATGAACATCCATTTTAGCAGCAATATTCTACAAGGAAAAGGGTAAATAAGCACTGCCTACAGCCAGAGTCAGATCAAACCTCTAAAATTACAGAGTACTGCCTGAGTTTCTGACAGTGGGGACCTAAAATAGATGCAGCTTTGTCCTGTATACACTGAACTCCACACTTTAAGTCAGTTTTGCATAGGAATTAGGATATCTGAGCATAATGTTGGATCTTAATGAACCATTCTCAATCTGTGTAGCCACACTGAGCCAGAAGTTCAACAAGAAAGACATTACTGGGTAGACATCCATTATCCTACATTATAAATCACGCTTTAATGCGCTGTATGGTAACTGCAGCGTGGATGGTCTGCACAGGGGATCCAACTCAGATTTTTCTTGAATTCTGATTGAACTCAAGTCACACAGGATGTTGGCGCGCACGTGTACTTACAGTAAAAGCTGCAAATGTGTTACCATGCGCATATGAGTATGTGTACGCAAACTGGCAAGCTGCTAGAGTTCTTGATGGAGGGCCATTACATTCTCGTTAGTTCAGCTTCAGTGCTCTGGGTCTGGAGCACAGCTGCCCTCGTTCCCCGAACACCGGCAGAATTGGACCCAAAAGGCCACCGTTACTACCCCTATATATCCCTCTCTGCCTCCCTCGCCATCCGTCTCTCCCTTTGCTTGACCTCTGCCTCAACCCATGTGTCTACTACTTCATCTTTGTCTCTCTGGACCTTCTCTTGTACTGCGTGTCTTTTTTTCTGTTATTTTGTCCCCACAGCTTACTCAGCACTACTTTCCCACCAAGCATCTCAACAACTGTAGACCGTGGATTTTTTTTTACTCACAGCTACCCTGAACTTTGCTATCTCATTCCTGCCTTCACAGGTTACTCATCTGTACGATGGCACATCATGATCTTACTTAACAACAAGCTCTGTTCCATACCGTTATATCATTATTTACTTCCTTCATTCTCAGACCTCCTACTTGCAGGAGGTCACCTCACACATTCCTGCTCTAACAGCACACCAAAGCATGATGGCCTTGTGACTTTCCATTAATTAAAATGTTTATTTGATTACCCGACCTTGCATATTTTAATAAATATGAAATTCAACTGCACAGAATTAGTGCCTGGATAGAATGTAGAGTTATACAGATAGAAAATAGATTAGAAAGGATCACAGATACGTAGATCACCCTGGGAAGGTGGTCAAGTTTACTTTAAAATGTTTTTTTTTTGTGATTCTCAATAAATAGACATCAAATATCCAATACTTTTAAGTTGTTCTGCCAACATCTAGTAATCATATTTCTGAATGATGACTCAAACTCACTATATTAAGAGAAGATCTCTATTTCCTAGTTTAATTTATTCTGCTTACGTTCTCTGATAAAAAGCAGATGTCTTCTTCTCACATGATTGTGTCTCTACATGCTCGTAATGGTTACATTAGGCTACGTTCAGACTGCACGCTAAAGTGACCCAAATCTGATTTTTCCGGATGAGGAGCAAAATCCACAATCCTGCTGTATGTACAAAAAAATGCATCCTATAGTTCACCTGAAACTAATGCAAGGCTGCAGCAGTCAAGATCAAGCAGGTATGTTGCAAAATTACAGCATTTTCATTTTTGTTTTCCCCCAGCTGTGTCTCTTCACTGACCTGAAGCAAAAAAGACAGCAACAAAAAGACTATCTTGTACAAACAACGCTAATTTTGGAAGTGGATACTTGATTTACCTAACTCAGACTCATTCAGGAAAGTCTAATTTTCACCAAAATACCAATAATATTATAATGCAGTCTCATTTGAATGAACCACCCAACTGTTTGCGCCTCTTCTACCTGTGCATTCTGTCACTTGAAATCCAAGTGATACACAGTTTGGCTTGTTTCATAGTGAGGTAACACTAAAGGGTTGAAGTGCTGCCATGAAAACAGGGCCCAAAGAGTTGGCAAAAGTATATTGCAATGCATCAGTGAGAAAACACATAAAGTTATTTGCTGCTAAAACATAAAAGTCATCGGAATTCTGTTTTTCACACTATCCATATGGCAGGGATGGTACAATAACCGGTCGGGACACAACCTCGCAAAGCTGACAGAAAACCTAGAATCAGATCAGCTTTTAAATGTCTTATTTATGGGCCGCTGTTGTTTTAGCCTGTCATCTTGCCTGAAAATCATTCAAACTATCAAAAAAAAAAGAAAAACAGCTCCACAGAAGGAAGACAGGAGCACAAAAAAGTTCAAAAAGAATAGTTGGGGAAAACTTTTTTGAACGGGGTTTCAATTGGGGAAAGCCAATGTGAGGGTGCCGCATGTTCCAATGTGTGGAGCGGAAGGGAAAGATGCACTGTCACACACCGATTAAGACAAGAGTCAGTGAGACAGAAATCGAATAAGAGTATTATTCATCCATGGGCAGCCTTCCATCAAAGTGCTCTTCCCTGAAATGCACACACAGATAAAGAAGCACACAGAGGCAGCAAAAAACAGACACTCCCAAAAAGAGTGGCTGGGATAAATACATGCATTTCTCAATACTCCCGAGTGCACTCCATTCTCATTCAAATTCTGCGGCAAGCCGAGACTTTGAGAACAAGATTTGCTCTTTTTTATCACCTGAAATACATTTACCTCAGCAGCTAGTGGAGAAGCTTTATCTTAATGAAATCTATCCCTGCTACCCATCTCACTGACATTACACTTTTCCACATCTTAAACAAGCAGCCTGATACCGAACCCAAGAACCACTGATGTTTTTGTGTTTGTTTCTCTGTGTGTGTGTGTGTGCTCAGAAAGAAAAAGAGTGGCAGAGAGGAAGACGATGTTGTCTCCAAGCCTAATATTTGTCATCTCTACTTAAGATTGTGATATAATGTCAATGAGTCACTGACAAGCGACGGTTCTTTTGGTTATTTATTCCCAGTGGAAATATTTTTTGAAAAAAAGGTAACCCAGATTTGACACTGCCTGTGCGTGAATGCATGTGTGTATGTGCATCTGTAGAAGTTGTGGATGCACTGTGCGTCTATTTTTTTTCTAATGTTACACATCAATGCTCCCAAAGTAAATGTGGCATGACAACATTCATGTAAAAGTGAGTTTTGCCATCAGCCATGTGCTCATATGTGTGTTGCATTGGGTGTGTGTGTGTGTGTGTGTGTGCGTTCCTATAACTTCAGGGGTGAGTCCGGGACATGGACGTGGTGGCTGGCACACCGCATGCCCTCAGATCTGTCTCGCATTCTTAATGAACATAATTGGCTCAGACAAAAACATTTAAATGATGATGAGCAGATGGCATCATTCACTCGGGCTGCATAACAAGAGGCTGGCAACCTGATCTGCAGCAAAAATAACAGGTGAAACTTCAGAAATCATCCTCTTAACTCAGGACATCACAGCAGTAATCAGATGTAAATTACCTAGCCAAATAAATCTTTGATTAGCTTTTATTGCATGCTGTTTCTGTTTGTCTCGGGGCTGCGACTGGTTGCTGCAAACACAGTTGCATCCCATTGTGTGTGAGAAGCGTGTTAATAAGCAAATGAGTCATGTGGTATGATTTCTTTTTCATCTGAGTAGCCTATATATAGAGCCTCACACCACTCAGCCACACATCCGCAAAGCCTAATTACAATAACTCCACAGTGCTAATTCTACAGTAAATCTGTGCAAACATAATAACAAATGCGCACACACTTCTGAGACATGTATTAGAGTCAAGTGTTAGGGGAGAGGATAAAAAAGCAAAGCTCCAAATAATAATAATGTTTGCAGAGGTTGGCAGGTAAGTCGTCTCTTTCTCCTGGCTCTGCTAATTAAAGCCGGCACCAACGGGACAGAGGGAGAAAACACACTAATATAGCTATGGGCTCGAACAGATGCTGTGCTTTGATGAGCACCAAGGTTAGCCTATCACACGTTGTCTCGATCATCAAGAGAGCAGGTCGGCTTTAATTGCCTCAAGGATATTTGAAGGCTTTCATTTAAAGCCCACAAAGTACAGTGTACATAATGTTGTTTTTTAAAGAAATGAGAAGACACAGCTAGGAACGCACTGTATATTATCATTGTTACATTTGCTTCTCGCCGTCAATTATTGTGAAATGAAATGAGTTTGCTTTTACTTTGTGAGGATTTCGTGTCCTTCCAGTTTCATCCAAATGAGAGCCTGTCAGGGAACTGTTTCACCAAAGCTGTCCCATAATGTGTCAGCCGGGTTTTCTTTTTCCAAAATTAAGACAGACTGTTAAATCCCAAATAATTTCATAGCGACCCTGAACTCCATTAATCCCTCACCACTCTACTCATCTACTGGGGATTTTCAGGCAAATACGGAAAATAGCAATCTCAAAAAGATTTGATTTAGGATGATTATGCAAAAGCCTAGACAATATTCAGTGACCTTTCTTTTCATCTAGAACCAATATTTTTCAAAGTTGTTGCTTTCTAAAAACTTTCCAGTTGCACAACTTTCAAGTGTTTTTGACTTTACCTATATGCTGATTGTGTTGATGCTACATATGCATCGTTTTTACAGTAAATAAAAGATGATTTTTCCAATTTAGATGACCGTAGCAGAAATAACAAATGAACTTGAGAGACTAGAAGTACTCATATGTAACTGTGCAAAATGATTTGAACTGAAGGCTCTAAAACGTGTTGATTAATCAAAAATCTGCGACTACCAGGTTAAAAAGCTTCGACTCTACAGTACATGAACCAACCTGGCGAGCACCACAGAGACATTTGGAATATGTTTTGCAATTCAGCATGTACAGGAAGCATCGGAGGCAGTGAGGGTGTATGAAAGCTGGAGCTGAGTCAAGCCAAGTGGAGGTTACAGGTTTGTAATACTGATGAGTCTCAGCAGTCGACACATACTGTACACAGGGTTTTTTCCTGGCCCAGTATCAATCTTTACGGGGTGACCATGCATGGCAGTAAGCGGAGTTGGTTCATGGACAGCAAACACCATGAGTCTGCTTTAATTTATCTGACAGAAGTCCAAATTTCCCTGTCATTTCTGAGCATTTGATAAACACACACATGAATAAATGTTTCCCCAATAATAACACTTCTAGTTTGGTAACATATAAAAGCTAAGTTGGCGAGAGCTTTTATCAGTGTCAGAACTTAGCACATGGCTATTTCTTGGAGGCACTGTGTGCCAGTCTGGACCTGGCATGAGGTGAAATTGCAAAAATATTACTACAAAAGTATTGTTAGGTGTATTTTTTTTGCCGGCACTAGTTCCATCTCCCTACATGTTGGCCATGGAAAAGCAGAGTAAAATGTTTTGCGCTACATAGAAGGCTATACAAAATGCTATTTTTGTCTTGGATTTTTGAGAGCACCATTAAATGAGTAAACACCGTCTGTGAAAATGCGTATCTCTACTTAGAAAGTGTGACACGGGTTTTTTACATTCTAACATGTACACACTATACACTGATCAGGCATAACATTATGACCACCTGCCTAATATTGTGTTGGTCCCCCTTATGTGCTCAAAAATGCTCTGAACCATTGGACATGGACAAGAGGACCTCTCAGGGTGTCCTATGGGGTCTGGAACCAGGACATTGGCACTGGATCCTTTGGGTATTCTGGCTTGTGCAGTGGGGCCTCTGTCAATCAAACTTGTTCCACTGCATCCTGTTGATGCTTGATCAGAATGGGGTGTAGGAAGTTTGGAGGTCAAATCAACATCTTGTTCCATTGTCATGTTCCTCAACATGTTCCTGATTGGTTGATGTTTTTCCATGTGGTGGGGTGCATTTTCCTTGGGGGGTAGGCCAGTGACATTTGTGATTTCCATTTGCATGAGGGAGTGTGTTTGTTGTGGGACAATGTTTATTTGGGTGTCTAAGTCTCATCAACATGGATGTTAAAATCCAAGGTTTTCCAGCAGAACATCACATAGTACCAATACGATCAATGTTATTCACTTCAGCTGACAGTGGTCAGAATGTTGTGGCTGATCGGTGTATACAGTACAGTATAAATACAACTACATCCACATGCTGGATATAGCCTTATTTGCATTTTATTATAAGAAATTGCACCACCTTTTATCCTTCCATCTGTTTTAAATACAATAGCGAGGTTCTACTGACGACTGTCAAGTATATCACCTGTGAAAAGTGTAACGAATTCAAATGAAAGAACACTGGTGTGCTCGCTGTCTAATGAGTGACACCACAGGCAGAGACAATGCCTGTCTAGCAAACACTGGCAGCATCATGATTAATGTTTAAAAGTTTACAGCTTTGCTTTCAAACATCACATAAAGTAAATACGGCATGACAACACGCAAGCTTTCTTAATTGAAAATGCAGAATTTAATGTCTGCACCTGCCAATGGGCCATCACAACAAGACTAATTATAATAATATGTTAATTCTATTGCAGGGAAGATCTGATTTTTCCGCAATGGTGGAGAAAAAAAAATGTTAATATATCCGTACCTGCACAAATAATTGGCCAAAATAAATTGGAAAACATTGGCATTTCGGACACCTGAAAAAAATGTAATTTAATTTTAATCTTGTCAAAAATGTCCGTTTGTAATAAAAATAAGTTTAATACAAAATTATTGATAACAGTCTGTGTTTGGAGCGCTCTTTTAAAAACAGTCAGCTGTTGCTCATTTGACAACCCAACAAAGCAGCAGCAGTTCATTAGCACTAACATTTCAACAAGTTTCAATTTAAAAATAAACTTTGTTTATCTCCTCATTATGGTTTCCCTTTAATTGTGCTTTATGCAATGATCAACAATTACTCTGGCAGTGCACTGGTGCTTCTGCGGCACATGGTTACCAGCCTGTTGATCTATTCATCCCCGACACTGGATTTGCGCACACACACACACACACACATGCACACACACACACAAACAGTTCATACAATAGTTGTGTGTTTCTAACTGCTCTGGAAGATTCCAATTACTGAGCCTCAATGATCCACAGCAGCACCGCCTACTGTCAGTGTGCTAATTTAACTTGTGCTAATTAAATATTCATTTTAACAATCAGCACCATAGGGGGCTGGTCGTTGGCAGGGTCACGGATTGCAGTTGTACAAGAGAGTATATATGTGTGCATGTATGAGCGTTCCTCAGTGTGTCACATGTGACCTTTAAAACATGTGCTGCTGCTCCTTTCTGTGTTTTTCCTTCCTCATCTCTGTATTCATCCTCCCCTCCTCCCCTTTTCTCTGTTCCCCCCTTTGCTTGTCCCGAGGCCCCGCAATTAGCGACTGCACTTCCTCTCTCCGACACACTGCTGAAAATGGGGGACCACCCCATGCGATCTGAGCCTGAGTGATCAAGCCACAGGACTATCCCTGAGATTTCATTAAACCTCCATTTAAGGTTTCATCTCCCCCAGGGAGGCAGGGGAATGGAGGGTGGAATTTGTGCCATTGGCTGAGAGGAAGGTGGAGAGAGGTGGCGGAAGACAGCAGTCGTTCGGATCTCTGATTTCCCCTGCCGAATTGTGAGGGGGTGGCGGTGAGTGGGGGAGTGTAGATGTTGCCTTGGCGACCACAGGTGTGCAGGCAGTGTGTGTGTATCTAAAAATGCACACACACACAAACACATCAAGTGCCCTCTGTTAAAGTGGAGTTTCCTGTGGCTTTCACAACATCCTCTCTCCCTCTCACAAAACATAGAGGGAGATATTGTCTTGAACAGGGGAAATTCGTAGCTGTTGGCCTGTTGACTCTGTTTGTGGCTCCAGATGATCAAACAAACAAGGGGAAGGATATGTAGGATATTTGAGTGGAGCAAAATATCTATTAAATTCAGCACCATAACTTTGGTGACACACTGTGCAACAGCAACAAGGACATGTTCGCTTCAAAGAAAAGGCTATCGTGCCGTTTCTCAGAGATAGTCAAGCTGCAATATCATTTCTAGTATCCAGATACATGCAACTTGTTTTATTCATTAGAGCTGAAAATGGCTTTTTGAAGTACACTGTATTGCCAAAAGTGTTAGGACAACCCTCCAAAAAACTGAATTCAGGTGCTCCAATCATTTCCATGGCCACAGGTGTATAAATCAAGCACCTAGGAATGCAGACTGCTTCTACAAACATTTGTGAAAGAATGGGTTGCTCTCAGGAGCTCAGTGAATTCAAGCGCAGCCACCTCTGCAATAAGTCCATTCGTGAAATTTCCTCCATACTAAATATTCAACAGTTAACTGTTAGTGGTAATATAACAAAGTGGAAGCAAGTGGGAACAATAGCAACTCAGCTATGTAGTGGTAGATCACGTAAAATGTGGGGTCAGTGGATGCTGAGGCGCACAGTACGCAGAAATTGCCAACTTTCTGCAGAATCAATAGCTACAGACCTCCAAACCTTCAGATTAAGTCAAGAACAGTGTGCAGAGAGCTTCATGGATTGAGTTTCCATGGCTGAGCAGCCGCATCCACGTCTTACATCACCAAGTGCAATGCAAAGCTTTGGATGCAGTGGTGTAAAGCACACCACCACTGAACTCTTGAACAGTGGAGATGTGTTCTCTGGAGTGACCAGTCATGCTTCTCTGTCTGGCAAATCCATGGACAAGTCTAGGTTTGGTGGTTGCCAGCAGAACAGTACTTGCCTGACTGCAGTGTGCCAAGTGTAAAGTTTGGTGGAGGGGGGATTATGGTGTGGGGTTGTTTTCGAGGAGTTGGGCTTGGCCCTTTAGTTCCAGTGAAAGGAACTCTTAATGCTTCAGCATACCAAGACATTCTGGACAATTTCATGCTCCCAACTTTGTGGGAACAGTTTGGGATGGCCCCTTCCTGCTCCAACATGACTGTGCATCGTGCACAAAGCAAGGTCAACAAAGACATGGATGAGCGAGTCTGGATTGAAGGAGCTTGACTGGCGTGTTCAGAGTCCTGACATCAACCCAACAGAACATTTTTGGGATGAATTAGAGCGGAGACTGAGAACCAGGCCTCCTTGTCCAGCATCAGTGCCTAAAAGAAAGGTCAAAAATTCCCATAAACACGCTCCTAAACCTTGTGGAAAGCCTTCTCTGAAGAGTTGAGACTGTTATAGCTGCAAAGGGCGGGCAAACATATTAAACTCTACAGATAAAGAATGGCATGCCATTAAAGTTCATGTGCTTGTAAAGGCAGACGTCCCAGTACTTTTGGCAAAATAGTGTAAGTATCGGTGTAGTTTTTTTCTTCTAGTTGAGCTTATGCACACACACACACACACTCACACACACACACACACACACACACACACACACACACACACACACACTCAAAGTCACACAGACATGCATAGAGTAATTAAAAGAGCCTGTCCCTGAGGTGGTTTAACTCAGTTCTATTTTGACATAAAACACATTATTCTGACAGCCATAGCTTGCTCTTATCCTCTTGTCACACATACACAAAGTCACACAGATGGACTCAGAGAGCGTATTTAATCCAGAGGATATTAGGTATTTATCCTTAAGATTATGGAATGAAAATGCCTTTTCCCCCCTCACTGGCATTTTTGTAGCAACAGATATCCAGTGGACTTACATATTGCGATCCCACACACTGTGCAAACGTAGTGAAATGCACAGGAAATGATGTATTTCCTATGCAGAAGAGTTGCCTGTGGCCAGTTAGCCAGCAGCTACCCAGCACTCCATCAGCTCATTAGCTTCTGGCATGAGCGTTTCTTTGAGAAAGAGCCAAAACAGCTGTGTTATTTTCGACGTATACCATTTAATCTGCTCCACCATGCTAATTCACTGGCTTGTGTGTTTGCGTACACTACTAATGGGCACAGAAATGTCAAGTTGGTAGCCCCTGCAGTCAAAATAATATATTTTAGTTTGAAGAGAATTCTCTGAAGTGCATATAAAAATATACAATACTGCAGAAGTCACCAGAATTGCCACCAAATCCATCAACAAACAAGTCGAAAAGTTTTGCGCATCTACGGGGTCTTGCATTGCACCCTACTGATGTATTTCAGTACTGTGTCCTCTGGTTCCTTCACCGCACAGTTAGCAGTAGTGAAAGTGTGATGAACCCACGGGAAGGAGATGGGAGGTTGTGTAAATGAACATAAATAATGCACTGGGTCTGCTTTTGGCGGCTGGCAACTGCCTTTGAGAAGTCTGTTTTAAAAGTGGGCCTCTCTGCTTGATGCGCATGCAAACTTTTCATGCTGTGTTATGTGAGGTGAATACAGCATGGCGATATGTGCCAGCGGAGTCCTGCGGAGAGGCATATCTTGTGAAAGGCAAGAAGAGGTGGCATGAAACACAGCGGCGGCAACACACATGTGAAGCTCAGCGAGCGCTCTTGAGAACTCCAGCAGCAATTGTGCGGCACAGCCTGTCGAGTCTTTGTGATGAATTTCATACTCTGGTTAGATTAAAAATGAGATATCTGTGGTTATGATTTCTCCTACATTTTTCCATAAAATGGTGAACCAAGAGATCCCAACTGTGGTGATATTTTGAGGAATATGAAGACAAATCAGAGGAGTAGGGTGACAATTTGCATTCAACAGGTGGCAAGAAAAAGAATTCCAAACAGATGTTTGCTCTGTATGTGGAACCAGGCGGTGGTTTGAGAAGATAATACAGTCTAAAAACACAAGCCCATGTATATTTGGCTGAAAAAAGTGAGCAAATGATTGATGATGAGATTTACTACAGTTTCAGATGGGTCATTACAAGTGTCTTTTATAGAAACCAGACTGCTTGTTCCGCACATGGGACATTTTGCATCAAAGTGTTACACAGAAAGCACAGAAATGTTTGTTCTTGCCTGGTTTGTATAAACTTGACAACTGGACTACACATACAAAAGGTGTATGTATTACTAACTAATTAAATAAGTTGAATGTGTCTGCATTGAGTTTCTGTGGCAGCTCAGCGTCTGATTGATGTAGAACCCACCAATAACTCCACTTTTGCCACTTATTTCCATTCAGCCTCTTTTCTTTCTCATTTCTTTAAAGGACTGGTTCACCATTTCATCAGGTCTACTTTAAGAGTATATCCAAAAGACTATATGTATACTAAAAAAAGATATTTACTGCTTTATTTGTACCTCCTCTTTATACCGGCATTCAAGAGAACTCAATGTGATGATGTGAATCCACAGTCTTTGCAGTGTGTAGTAATGCATTCTAAAGCTAGAAGGCTTTAGCAGTCAGGTTCAGTCCGATCAAATGGCCATCTTCCATAACTCAGTTGAACTAAATTAAATCTTAAAGAGCTAAACTCACTAAGCGAAACTCGCAGGCAGACATACTAAGATGTACGTGTTATGATTGACTAAGATTTTCCCTTGTGACACATATTTTGGATTGTATGATACTGTAGTAGACTGTTAGTGTTTGTGTAGTTAATACAAACCATCAGAAGAACCAACAACAAAGTCAGTAATTAGCTAGTTCAATGGTACTTCTTCCTCCTTCTGCACTCTTGAAAATATCATCCGCTGTTTGTTGTTGGTTCTCAGCTTCAGGTAAAGGGGATGTGAAGCCACTGACAGAAAACCAAAATGAAAGAATATTGAATAAAGTTATGGATTTGTCTGAGTTTGAAGGGTTAGGGTTATATATGTCACAGTGGTCTGGTTTATCATACATAAATGTTACATATTTTACCTGTAAGGATGGACTTTAACGTTGAATCTGGCTTCTCACTCAGTTACCCAGTAGGTCATAGTTGGTTGAAAGCGACGGCTGAATGGTAACATCTGTCATCATCTATCTAACATCTATGAAAGGTGAACGATTCCATTATTGGACATATTGGAAAAGGTGTCAACAGGCTACTGACACTGAGGATCTGGACAGGCAAATATGGAATCATGTCGGGCACATCCTGTCTAAAATATTATCACTGTAAAATGCCATACACAGATTCTATGACATATACTGATTAAAGAAGGAGCCTTTTTAAACTATGTAGGTCTAACCCCCACTGCACTGCTAAGCGCTCATTTAAACAAGAAATTGATATGAAATATCACATGCGACTGTGCCTGCGGTAATTCTGTTACAACAACAAAAGCTTAGAGTTGAATCAGCAAACAGGGCAGATTTTTCTTTCAGCGTGTAGGTATTCGACATCGCAGCCTCACCTCAGTTTGACACAAAATCTGAGACATTCAGATTGAATTCATGAATATAAACAGAGACTATGACAGCTGGCGAGGAATTTGAGTTGGAACCGAAAACATCTGCGATAGGAAATGAAATGCAGCCTCAACTCTCATGTTCTGCTCTGCGTGAACACAGTCAAACTCTGGCACTAGGCCTCCGTTCCCTTCTCTTCGTGTCTTATCTGCTTTCTATTTTTGCTGTACGTTCACAGCCAAATGATGGCATATGTCAAATAAGGGCGCCACAAACTAGGAGACTCTTTAACCATCAGCCTGAATCTTCCACATTTCTCACATCACAATCCTGAGCTAAACAGCAAAAATGAGAATAATTGATCTGGTGACAGCATTTACCTTCTGTCAGTGCCTATCTCTGTCCGGCTCCAGTATGTTTCTTTTCTCTGGCGTGTGTGTTTTCTTTGAGATTCACTATCACACGCATAGATCAATGGTGCAAGATAGTAAAACTATGACTCTACACCCTGGGGAGACGGTATCGATTTATGACTGCACTGTGAGCACATGAGACCTTTTACTGAGATTCTAACAGCACAGATGCACACACACACGCACACACTCACACACACTCACATCATCGTCACTGACGCTGTACTCTGTGAGTGTCTAGTCACCACAGTCTGTTCTTTTATTAAATCCCCGCTTTGTAAAAGATGACCAAATTAACCTTCAATTGTGAATTTTGAAAACGAAATAGAGTAGGGGGGTTTGTTGTTGTGTTTTTTTTTCTTTTCTTTTCTCTTTTTGAAAGGGTACGATGACTAAACATACCAGAATGGGAAAATTAGTGAGTTTTATCCATGTATTTTTACTGAATTATTTTCTGAGTGAAAGAAGCACAAATTGCTGGGTGGATAGGGTTTGAACAGATTTTGTTCTCTTTTGCAATGACAAAATAAAATATAACATGTAGCTCGCATGTTCAACTAAAAGAGGTACGCAAAGACAGGCAGAGACATATTGAAATAAGTGTAGCAGATGCCGGTGTGTCTCTGCTTAATGCACAGTTAGCTTTCAAACACCAGCTAATGTCTGTAGCGGATGCAGCCAGGATGTGTCAATTTGTGGAGTGATTGCTGCTTTTCTCGAGTGATGCCGCTGACATTGGTGTATTATGATGTGTGTCAAGGTGTCATTGGTGTGTAGATTTCTGTAAGAAACAATAGGCAGAACATCAAACCAAAATTGGAATATAATCGTCAAAATAAATGGGAGTAGTGGTCACACAGCCCTTCACAATAGAAAAAGGACACAGATACGAACTGAGGCAAGGAATTGGGATCAGGATTAATACTTGCAGCCCCAGTGGCCTAATGGATAAGGCACTGGCCCCCTGAGCAAGGTATTGTGGAATCAAGTCCCATCTGGGGTGATCTTGTAGTGGGCTGTGGTGGCCTAGTGGCTTGTGAGGTCTACTTGTAACTGGTGGATCGCTGGTTCACGTCCCTGGACAGGCAAGAGGCTGAGTCACCACCACTGTGGGCCCCTGAGCAAGGCCCTTAACCCCTGACTGCTCCCCACAGCTCCCAGTATGGATGAGTCAAATGCAGAGAATGAATTTCCCCAAGGGGACAAGTAAAGTATACATTATCATTGTTGTTACTTTTAGTGACAGTTCAGAATAATACATATGTTGGAATGTGTACCTGTTGGGTGGATGCAGTGTGAGAGTGAGAGGTTGGTGGTGGTCGGAGGGGCCGATGGCGCAGACTGGCAGCCTTGCCTCCGTCAGTCTACCCCAGGGCAGCTGTGGCTACAGAATGAATAATGCAATGTAAAGCATCTTTACGTGTCAAGTGATGTATAAAACCAAAGCATTATCATTATCATTATCATCATTATCATCATCATCATCATCATCATCATTATTATTATTATTATTATTATTATTATTATTATTATTATTATTATTATTATTATTATTGTTAACTGAATTTATTTTTCCTCTAAGGGAAGCCAGTGAATTAATATTCAAGGCAACAGAAAGACCCTGGGGCTTTTCCATATATTGTTGAGCTTAGACTCTTTGATATGGCCAATATCATGCTATGTTTATTGTTTAGAACCTTTGTTTTCTTGAGCTGAGCCGAGGTTACTTCTAAAATGGTTTAATTGGTGCACAATTTGGTGAAAATTAATTATGTTTTCTCATTAATAGAGCTATGGGAAACTATTATCATGGTTGTTAAAAAACAGAATAGAAATATAGAAGAAAAATAAGAGAATAAAAAAGGTAATTGGTTGTTCACTTGTGCAGCTGGATATTCCTTGTGACTAATTTCCCTGTCAATTAAAGAGAAAATCTAATTTAGACAATTCAACTAGTGTGCAAGAAAGCACTGGTTGTGCTCCAATCTGGATGTGATCATTTATTCTGTGTATGCAGGTTCAATATATGCCATTAACATTTAGAATGCTTTGCGTTCAACACAACTGACTAAAAGCATATCTTGCAGTCATTGCAGTGATGAGCTGTGTTACCTTTTCAAACCAAGGTCAAAGTGTCTGCAGGTAAACGATGTCATACTGGCTGTCCAAGTGTGGCTAATGTTAGCAGTGCTAGCAGCAGCAGCCTTCTTTTCTCGCAGGTTAATGTCCACATGCATGTGCTAGATGTGGGTTCTCATTCATCTAGTCCAGTGGTATATCTCAGTTTATTGCAACACAGCATACATACAACCATATCATCATTTCCTAGATGAAAATGGGAATAAATGGATGTTATCTGTCCCACTATCCTTCATATTATCACTGACAACAATGACTGACAACTAAATGCAACATTGCATAGATGTGTATGATGTGCAAACCAACATGTGCATGGAAAAAAACACACCAAAATTTCTGATTTTAACACAAATAAACAAAGACTAATTGCATAATGCATATTCATTTACAGAACAGAAACACTCAATAAAGCAATTATAAACTACGGACGGGTGGCTGGATAAATACCACACTTCTTTACATGTGTGCAAAAAATGAAAATGAATGAATGACTCCATCCATTGCAAGAACACTCAATAAAATATTGAATGGGAGAATTAAAGCGTACCAAGCCAAATAAATATTGCAAACAAAGCTACAGTATCCACTGTATCTCTCAATAACACGCTGCCTCCTGATGGCAGTAAATCAATGCTCTAATATTTTTCAACCTGGTCTCATTCTTCTCTGTCCTCCTCCTTCATGTCTACCCAGGAGGCTGGTTCCCATTAAAACATCCCCCTGTATTGGGACAGTTGCACTATGATTCAATTATGAGTCACCCTCTGTAACTTAAACTCCTCCAAAGGGGTGGTGACAGCTGAGCAGGCAGCCATCAATAATACAGAGCCACGTCTCATTGTGGATGAAATATACATGAAAATGTTCCATGGAGCTTCTACACACTTTCCAATAGAAAGAGGACGTTCTTCCTAACTCCCCTAGTCACACAGATGGGTTAACACTTGTCAGAACACAGGACTGCAATGTCTGATTCAGTGTTAAACTTTGGCTTTAAATGCCACGCACAGAGCCTTGTCATTGTTATTTAAAGAAAGATAAAGGAGTGGCATTGATAAAGAGTTTGACAAATGAACTATGCTTTTTCTCTTGATTTTCGTCAGCCGTAAAGGAGGTTGTGACAAGTCTCACCAAACTCGCTCAGAAATGATTAAACTGGAAACTTGTTTTTCCCCTTTTCCTGTTGAGAACTAATGGCACATGACAGAATGTGTTAGCAGTGCTGTCTACCCCTTCTACATCTCCTTCAGTTAATTTCTCTCTGCCTCGCTCTCTACTACTTAAGCTGAAACTCAAAAAACACCATTTTATGCCTCTTCCTTTCACTCTCCACTCAGAGTTTATTCTCAGCTTTTTTTCCCTTTTCCTTGCGCGCACAAACATGCAGCACACAGGCAATTGCGCACACAACATCCCTCATCCCGGCCATCTAATGACAACCCATCTCTCTTGGAGGGGTGCACCCTCTCCTTCGCTTCCTGCTTTGATCTGGCCACTGATAGGTTGAGGGTCATGCCAGATATGATGCATGATTGGTTGTTTACTCGTACCAAGGGAGATGGCTCTGGTCCTCTGAGAGCAGGACCTCATTACGGGAACATATGAGAGGGCCATGGAGGAGCAGGAGATGAAGGGACACAAAAAGCGGTAGGGTGGAAAATAGTAAAGTGCCAGCTGAGTACAGCAAGAATGGATGAAAACAGGGGGCCAAGGATGTGGGAAGACATGTAAGGAAAGATGAAAAAGATGCACAAAATGAGAATGGGGAGGCGTGAGTTATGCTTTCTGCATCCTCAAGTAGGGCTCTAATGATGCAAAGTTCATGAAGGGTGTACACAAGACTTTGTGAAGACGTCCATGTACCCTCCAATTTGGTGTCACCATGTGGACTTTGCTAGTGCACATGTGGAAGTAGTGTATATCCACAGAACATGTAGATGAAGATCTACTGCACATGCATGGAACACATCCTACACACGGACAAGAAAATAGTATAATAGGATCAACGACACGTCATGTGCATGTCTGCAAGGGAATATAGCACAAGTTTAAGAAGTGGTGGCAGACTTGACACAGCCAGTCGAACGACACTCTGGATTGGTCTTGAGGGGGCAAAATCAAGAAAGTAGTACATGAAGATAAAAAAACTTTCTTTCCCTTACGAAGATGTGATGGAAGAAAAGGCGAGAAGAATCAAAGACTGACTGAGCGAAACGGAGGAAACAAGCAATCGCTAACAGAGATGGCATCAATGCAAGGGCAAGATGACCGCTAACAATAAAATCCAGAAAAGGAAGGGGTTTGTACAAAGGAGAGGAATTGGGATTGGGTCTAATACTTGGAGTGACAACCCAAAAATACACAAATACATATCCAAGGATCTAGGTCTTCATATACACATGTCCACCTGTTGAGGTATTATTAGCTGAATGCATAATATTTCCTCTGAGGAAGTCAGTGAGTTAATATTCAAGGCAGCAGAATGACCAGGGGGCTTTTCCATATATTATTGAATTTGGACTCTTTGATATGCTGGATGGTATGTGTATTGTTCAGATTTTCTGTGTTTTTTTGAACTGAGGTTACTTCTAAAATACCTCAAATTAGAGGTCACTTTGGTGAACACATGGAGGAAGTTTGATCCCAGTTTCAGAAGCAGTGGCAGACTTGACACAGCCAGTTGAATTGACAGTCTGGATTTTATTGTTTTTTTTAAGGGGTGGGTGTCGGGGGAGGAAGTCAAGAAAGTAGTAGATGGGGATAAAAACTCCAACTTTGTTTGTCTGATCTGCAGTGAAAGCAAACACAAAATAGAGGGAGATGGAGGAAAAGACCAGGAGAAACAAAGACTGATGAGGAGGGATGGAGGGAATGAGCGGTCGCCAACGGAGACGGCACTAATGATACCACATTGGGTGTCGCGCACAAAAACAACACGCACACGAAAATAAAACAGAAGCCCCGAACTTCAAAACAATTTAATTGGAAGTGCTGCATGCTACAAGTGTGTGGGTGGGTGGGTTTACTTGCTGTGATCTATCTTCTCAATCGTGCTCCCAATAGCGCCTTACTTTCCATTTATTATTAGGTTTCGAAATCCACGCTTGCGCTCTTTGAAACACAAACAAGCTGAAACAATTCCCTCTTTTCGTGAAGTGGGACTATGCAATTCATGACAAAAGTGACTCTTTCCATGAAATGCGTAGCTTTGTTTCGTGGCGCTTCTGTTTCTCTCTTGGAGAGCAGAAGGGATGAGAAGAAGCAATGGAGATGAGATGAAGCAAAGGCATTACTGCTGGGAATCCATCACAGGCCAGTGGGGCAGAGAGGCTCGGAGATGCCGAGGTCTCCAAGGAGTTTCCGCACTCAACATACAGTGAGTGGTAAAATGAACATTACAGTGCTCATTTCAGCAGTCTTGGCTGCAATAATGGTGGAGGCACATTGTGAGACTTGAACATCCCTGTTGCTAATTAAGTCCTAAGATAGTACACAAGAAGAAGAAGAAGAAAAAGTTTTCTAGATCAGACTTCTGTGAGAAACCCTCTGAGAAAACTATGAAGTTGGTGCTTTTCATCCCGAGACTAAAAGTTCTCGCCGCAGCGTGAGCACGACTGAGTCATGTCGTCTAAATCCGTAATAAGCAAGAGTACATGGTTGGGTGCTAATGGATTTTTTTTCTTTCTGAGATGAATAAGCAGAAGATGTTTGAACATGTATGTCCAGACATGTAGACATGCGTTTTGATCTTCTGCCTGTCGGAGCTGAAGTGGGGTGTTTTCAAAGGCTTTGATATGTCATCTCTGTGATGCAGACAAAGCTGTTTGATGCCTGCTCTGAGTGTCTTAAGTGCAACTCGAAGGAGCGTGTGTGTGTGTGTCTATATTTCTGTGTATATTTAGCATCGCCTGTCTTGATCTTTTTTCATTCGTTTGTCAGTTCAAATAAAATCAGATTCGAAATCTCATTAGCTGTTTCAAGGCCGCATTCGACAGGAAAATTCACAATGTATACTTTTAAATCCAACTTTTTCAGACTTATAATCACAGTGAACTGCATTTTTTTTTTTTAACTTTATTATTAAAGAAGAACCCAGGCAACAGTTGGTTTATGCACAACTTCGTCAATCTCAGCCACTGAAGCCTGTCACTCCTTCAGAGGAGTCATAGGTGCCTCACTCGTCTCTTTCTTGCACGGTCACTCAGTTTTTGAAAGCGGCTTCTCTTGGCAGATTTACACGTGTGCTATATTTCTTCTGTTTCTTAATGATGGATTTAACTGGGCTCAAGTTACTTGGAATTTCTCTTGTATCCATCCGCTGACTTGTGCTTTTCAATAACTTTTTCATGGAGTCGCTTGGAGTGTTTTTTGTCTTCATGTTTATACTTCAATCACTTGAGACAAAAAAACCTGCAGTCACATGATCTCCGTTTCTCTAATTATGTGACTTCTAGCAACAGCTGGCTGCCTATGTTGAATTACGTAAGTCACTTTAAAGGGCAATCACTCGTTTTACATTTCATATTTTCAGTCAATTGACGTGACTCTGTGGAAACCTCATTACACTTTGACATGAAAGAGACTTTTTTTTGTAAGCTCTTGTCAAAAAAGCCAATTAGATGGGCCATGATTCAGTGTTGAAAAGCCATAAAAGAGGAAAACTTGCAAGCGGTGTGCATGCTTTTTTAAGGCACTGTAAGCCCAGTCTCACTTTTTTCCAACACATCCTCCCAGGGTTTACAGTGTCACGTCAGTGCTTTTACACATCCATACTACTCTGGTTGTGTGACAGTCAAGCAATTATCCGTCATGTTTTCAATCTATTACTTAGTGAAAATTGAACTCAAGCATGACTTTTAAATTTTATCACATCTGAAACTGCAATGTCTGTCAGGCAATTCGCAGTCAGATAGTTTCTACAAATTGTTTTGCCCTTTTTATTAAAGCTAGGAACAATTATCACACATCACTGTCAATTATTATGACAGTTGTTGTCAGTTTCCTTCTATACGTACAACAGTACAGTGTCAACCTCATCTATATTTGTTGTAGGTTTTTTTTTTCTTAATATTTTAGCCAGCCTGGCCAAAAGTAAAGAAATCAGAAACACAGTGAGGCTCATTAATTAACTTGTCACGCATTTGTATGCTTACTGTATACGAAAACAAAGTTAAGAATCACTACATCTTAAGAGTGGTGAACAATCAGCTAAGTAGCTGGCAGCTTTTTGATTAAAAACATAAATAAGGAGTGTATCAATCCGCATATCGAAAAACAGGATTTCCAAACAGGTCAGACTATTCCTTTAATCCCACACAAGCTTTTGATTGGCTCAAATGTCTTTCTAGGAAAACGGTCATCAGGAAACACCAGACTTAGTCGAATCACTGAATAGCAGTGAGTTAAACATGTGTGTGTTATCGCCTTTTATGTGACATCTCAATACAAAAGCAAATAAAATTAATATAATAGTACAGTTTAAGCAAGGCAGGAGGTACATATTTTTCAACATGTTTATAAGAGCACTTTCTTACAATTTTAAAACCACCATATTATGTGCGCACAGAAATACATATATACTTTTGTGCAATTGCCCATGATTTTCATGTAAATCCTATCCCATGTCTTTGCCAGGCATTTTGATATGTCTACCACCCACTCCAGTGTTGTTCAAGGACATATACATTTAAATCAGCTGCGCAGCTTAGATAACTAGACCATCTTGCAGCCAGACAGCACAGAAGCAAAGGAACTCTTTCTAGGCTCAGATTATGAACCATAATTGGATTGTATAATAATCCGCTCAAGTGATTTCCTGGATTATGCCACACTAAAAGGGTGAGGGGATGGAATGTAAAGCTTTGGCGCTGTCTTTCCTGATAAATATGATTTGTGTGATGGTCTGTGATTACAAGAATATGACAGCACAATGCTTTACCTAAATTGACACGTCCGTGCTTCATTACTTGGCCTGAGATTGTTTTCCTTTGTGGCTCTGCAGGGAAAATATTAAAGCAGAAAACAATTTGCAGTAACCATGGCATTTTTTCCAAGTTTACAGATGAGTCTATCGTCTTTCATTCTCTGGCAGGACACAGAAATCTGCCATCCTCAGGTTGTCCACCTTGTATAATGAATGTCATGGCGTAATGAATCCTTTGTTGCGTTTCCATTTTTAAGAAGTCACTTTAATGTATAATTACGGGTTACCTGTTCGGATTTCACTGAATCAAACAGGTGGGCATATCACAAACTTCTGCCAAATATGGTTCACATGAAGGTGTTTAATGGCAAAATTATGACCTCACTGCCTTGTCTGGAATCTTAAAAACACAAACCTCCTTCATTTTAAAAGTTGGAGCTCTAGGACAAAGTACAGTTTGGGCTTGCATGATGGATATTTGAATCTACTCATGTAAAAAGAATTTTTGCATAAGAAAATCTAAGTTTTCATTCATTCATTTTTCATGATATGTTTTAATAAATGATATAGACCACTTGACAATAAACAGTATTCTCTACATTCCCTATTAAACTTTGCAAATAAAGTACAGCCACTAGCTTGAATAAGTTGTACCTTGTGGACAGCTACATCTCAGCCACTCCATAAAGCAAAGCCTATTATTTCATGAGCACAGCAGAGTTAACTAAATTTTGAGTGGATCTCTACTAGCAAGTGGGGCTTGAATGCTTGATCAGTATTTGTGGTACATTTGTACAAGTAATTGTTTTTCAATGAGAGATTAAATACCTCCTCCAGTGGAAATCACAGTTTTTATCTTGTTAAAATGTCCTTATGGTGTTTTGGGTTTTTTTACATGTAGGAAGACACATCATCAGCAAAATAAGCTGAAGTCTACCAATGACAGTCTCAAGAGCATAGATTCATCTTGTTTCACTGGGATCAAACCGAAGGAACCACTTCTATCACCTTGCAGGGTGGGGCTTTCTGTGCCATTCTTCTTCTTCAGAACCAGTTTCTGGTTCCAACATGTACAGTATGGGTGAATTACTCTAATATTACAACTTGCCACTGTGTAGCGTACAGTAGTTTTACTATCTATGAGCAGAGTCATAGCTGAGGTGGTGTGCCAAAGCTTCCATGGTTAGGAATGGGAGGGACTGCACATTCTAAACATATATCATTTTAAGGCTGAAAGGGATAATTTTCCTGGACAAACTTCTATACATGTAACTTTAATACAAAGAGATTAGTTGTCAGGAGACTAAGAATGAAAAGGAGTTTAAAAATGCATTGTTGTTCTTACAGAATTACAGTTTTCTCTTCCACAAGTAGAGCTGAAGGACGCGAAATAACTATTGTACAAGTGCGGTATACAGAAGTACATCTATTGTTATTAGCAAAAATTGAGGACATTTTTTGTTTCTTGCTTTGTAACACTGAAAAATGGGATTTCAAAAAGTATATTAGCACTGTCCTTCCCTCTCTCTTTCTCCCTTTTCAGCAGTGACTAGATGATGAATTACCAAAATATTTCCATTATTGCAGCACATTGCACCGAATGAAAAACACTGCACTGCATTGTATTGGCAGAATTGAATCACAGCAATAGGATGGCTGATAAAAAAGAGATGCATGTATAAGCACAGTATCATTTGCTCATCAAAATGTTAGTCAATTCAGTGTGAATGGGTGAGATATGAACACGTAGATGAAGCCAGTGTGCTTTTTTTGCATCAAACCCCACTCACGAAGAAGGAAAAGAACAAGAAAGCAAGATGTGCAACACTTTTCACCGCCATGGCCACCTTTTAAATGAGCCATTATCATATGCTGTCACAGTTATTTTAAGAAAGATATACTCGGTCACATGGGGCTTTATGCTATGTTTCACAAGCCATTATTCATGACTCTTCATGAAGTACCTGCTGCAGACTCCAGCCCAGCCATAGCATCCTCAGCGTCTGGCCTTTTAAAATGACTGAATATAGGTTCCCCTTTGTGACTTAGGCACCATGATCTTATTATCCAGCTCCATAAAGAGCTTGTTCCCAGCTTGTTAGAAAGACATTACATCTAAATGATCATTGCCCATACAGGCTACACAGGCTCTTTCTGGAGATAGTTAGCAACCAAGAGGAAAGAGAGGGCACATAACAAGATACATAAGAGTGGGTGTAATGGGGAAATGGAAAAACCACACAGACTAATGGATGAATTACCCATACTCAGACCAACAAAGTGTGTGGCAGGAGTGAGACAGACCAAGGACATGGGATGCGTCGGCGTGAGAAAAATAAGTTCAGAATATGAAAAAGCTCCTTAAAATTAAAACTAAAATCACAGAGCGTAAAACTCGTATGATGAAAAAAAGGAAGCACTTGAAATACTCGACAACAAGCTTCGTGAAGAGACGCAGGAAATGAGCAAGACAAGAGAAATTAAGGAAAAAATTTGAAGGAAGAAAGAGGTTTTTTTTTAAAAAAAAAAAAAAAAAAGAGGCAAAATGCACAAGAGAAAAAAAACTGCACATGAGACAGCTAGCATAAAAGAATGGGAGGGAGAGGGAGAAGCTTGGAGCCACTAATCCCAACAGAAAAACATTCTGATTAGACTTATCCTTTCCTCTGAGGATAAGAAGCTTTGATAAAACCTTCAACCCAAACCAAAATCAATTTAGTCTGGGTGTAACATTCACAAGCAATATCCTCCTTTTTTCCCCTATAGACAAACCTCTAAGAGTGAAGCCCTGTGAAATGAGCAAGTCTGTTTTTTTCCCCTGTTTCAGACACTTTTTTTAAGTCTTCCTACTTATAAAAGCTCCTCTCTCGCTGAGCCTGATCAGAGCATGTCCAAACAGAATGCTGCGATGTGAGCTAAAGTGGTCCAGTGGATTTGCCATATTCACTCAGCTTGATACAGACAAAATATTAAATTGCAATCAGATAGCGCCGTGTTACTCTTTGTTGGAAGCCTTTTTAAAATCCCTCGGGTGACAGAAGAGATTCTGGAGGGCCCTCGAGTAAAGCGAGAGATCGGAGACTGTAATCAAAACAAGCAGGCAACCTCAGTGACTCCCTATAAATGATTCATACGAGGACACGTTTTGTCAAAGTTGTCACTCCTTTAATCACAAAAAAAAGGTCAGGCTAAATTGAGTTCTTGTTGGGATTGCTATGGTTTGTTCTTGGTTTGGGCTACAATAGGTATTCTGTATTATATCATATAAAAATGTGACACATGAGTTCTAAATGGTCTTTTATGGCTGTTTCTAAATGTGGTACCATTTAATTTACAATATTTATGGTGTCGTAGGTCTTACGGTGCAGCGATGCATTATTTAGTGCATTTTTCAGTAGATTTCCATTCTCTGCAATTCATAGTTTTCCGAACCTGGGCCAAGAAAGTCTGCATGCATCAGGTAAAGAAACGGCATGAAGCTCAGCAGATTTTTGTGTGTGTGTGCACCACAGAATTTATAAATAATTATATCATACAGCAGATTTTTTTTAGATCGGATCTCATCCATTTTCTGTAAACGATCCAAAGCTGACCTTGGCTGAAAGTTTGCCCCGGATTTGCCCTGCAGAGAGAAACATCCTAAGGCAATCCACCTTTAGCGCTGCTGCACAACCACACCAATGATGTGTGTTTGCTTCCCTTTCACAACAAATCAGCAGAGAAAAACTCATTTTTTCCCCCAACCATGACACAGTGCTGGGAGTTTGAGTGTAGTCTTAACCGTGCTTGGCAAGCAGAACACACAGTGTAGCACAAGTCCTGAGAGACCCGGCAGCTAAAGCTAATCACTGCAAAGACATGACACACACCCACACAACTGCCCGTGCCCACACAAATTTGCACGTCCGAACGCTGTCCTGCATGCACGCGCACACATAGGCAGGCTATTACACACATTATTAATGGAATGGGGGATGCAGAAAAGCAAAGGAACGTACTTCCAACCAAATTGGATTAAGAGTGTCATCTAATATGGAACAAGCGTGAGAGGGTTCCCTTGAAACTTTGCTGTAAAGGAATATCGGCGTTGAAAAATGGGCTGCACGCTTTTTGGTTAGGAGACAATTCAGATTCATCACGGATGGGAGAGCAAGGGGAGGGGAGCAGAATGGAGAGAGGCCCCTTACATCCAGGGATATGATGCTCCATTTGAGCGGCCATCCAATCATGATCAGTGCCCACGCCTCGGTACATGCAGACAGCCTAAAAATATGAGAGCCGACGATACGCAGGACCACTCTGTCTGTATTCTTCTGACTCTCCCGCCGACACTCTCACTTTCTCATTCCTCCCCTATCTCTCCTCTGTCCCTGTTTCTCTCTTTCTTTGCAATTTCCTCGCTTAGCACTGACTATGCGTTTGTGAATTTGCAGTGCAAGCACTCTCTGCTTGCCCATTCCCTTCTCATATATTCTCAATCTGTTCATGCAGGCCCTTTTGATGCAGCCTGTCCCTGGGGTGGGCAGAACCTCAGGGGCAGCTGGGGGCAATGATGCCCACTGGCATACCCATTATGGTGCCCAAGGCGTGCCCATGGTAGAGAATGGCCAGTTGTCCTTCACTGCAGAAGTTGGCCTGCATCATCAGCACAGATTTCATGGGGAATGCAGAGGATACGTCTCCCTAAATATTTAGTACACATGCATTTACTCATAAATGCAGCAATGTCTGCTTTGTTTGTTTTTTTTTTCAAGTTATTCAGAATGAGTCAGTTCATGATTGGCATGAATCAATGCCACAGGTACATTAGACACATGCACTGAAAACACAATAAAAGGACAGCAGAGCAAATCATACCTATATGTGTGTTGAATTAGCAGAGATAATGTCAAATGGGAAATGCTGATCTACAGCAGAATGGATACTTGAAATACAGAATGCATGAGAGCCTTATGGTACTATATTCAATTATTTTTTATCAATAGTCAAATGAAGACATTAAATAAAGACATTTCTACCATATATTGATGCCGAAAAGGTACACATTTGTGCATCAAAATCCACCAGAATAAAGAGATGAAGTGTTTAGACTTAGAATATACAGAACAAGGACAACTTGACCCCTGCTTAGTGTGGAAATATACTTTTTGTATTTATAGTCTGGGGGACTATTGAAATAACTGTAGGCTATAGAATGCATTTGTATAGAGTAAGCATTATCCAGTGAGACTGAAACAATAGGTCCACCAGACAGTATTGTTTCCTTTTTTTTGGCAGAGTTGACAGATAAGACAGGTAATGGTGACAGTGTCATTCCTGCATTTTGTATGCAGCACTTGTGGCTCAAAAGGTCCAAGGTTAACTGTGCTACATAGAATTGGACCTGTGGGGTTATGGGTAATGTGGGTGGTGAAGTGCACGGAGTGAAAGCCTGTAAGTGTGTCAGCACAGTGCTGTCAACCTGTTAAAAGGTAGTATTCTGTATGTGTGCGTGCGCGGAGGTACGTACACGCTGTAAAGAGATGTTAAGGAGCTTGTTCCATCATGCTGATGAGCTCCGTAATGCAATGTAGTTGCGATTCCCCGACAGAAGTGAGGACGCTTTCCAGAACATCATCTCCATTATCTGTGTATACATTAACCTTGAGCACGGTGGCGGGCAAGTGAAATGTTCTACACACACACGCTCACACACACACGCTCACACACACACACACACACACACACACACACACACACACACACACACACACACACACACACACACACACACACAAATACACCAAGCAAACATCCAAGCATGCATACATATCCAGATATTTACATTATGCAAATTGTAGAGAACGTGGTGCTTACATGAATTACTGTGCAGTCGTAAATTGTGCAATAAGTACACTGTGCGACTTTATGTGAATGCAAGTATTCAAAAACCATTAGTTTTCACAAATTATGCTGTAGGTATATCAATTATTAGTTAAAAAGCACAAATAACCAAAATCAAGAGGAGAGCAGCAACAACAATAAAGACAGACGTTAAAACTTGTAATTTAGTGCAGCTTTTCAGGTTAGATGAGTCGTTTTCAAATGCACTCGCCACTTTAAAGTGAAGTTTGGATCTGTGACGAGATTGATCTGTCCTCTGACAATGTTGGCGTCAGGTCTGTTTAAGAGTTTTCCTTCATGTATCTTTACATCTGACAACATGTCCCTATTAATTAAGTCATTAATATTTATTGCCAGATTTGTGTCTCCACATCAACAGAGCAATGTTTTTCCAAGTGGGCTTCCTGCTTTGTTTGTGTTGTACACAAGGACGCCAATGTACATACACAAATCCACGGGCACAATAATTTGCATTCCTGTTTCTCCTGTTTCAAGCTATCTCACTTATCAACAGTTGCAGACAGTAATGTGCAAAGACACAACGCAGTGCATCCAGACTGCAAGTCAATAAACATAATTGTAAACACTGCACAATGTTGGATTTTTTAATAAGACCGTTTAGGAGTCTGCAGCCATGATTGTGGCTCTGTGAGGCTGTACTCAAATGTTAACACTGAAATGCTAGTAGGTTCACAACTGATCAGCCACAACATTATGACCACTGAATAACATTGATCATATTGGTACTATGTGGTGTTCTGCTGGAAAACCTTGGATTTTGCCATCCGTGTTGATGACACTCAGACACCCAAACAAACATTATCCCAGAACAAGCACACTCCCTCATGCAAATGGAAATCCCAAATGTCACTGGCCTACCCCCCAAGGAAAATGCACCCCGCCACATGGAAAAAACATCAAACAATCAGGAACATGTTGAGGAACATGACAATCGCCCAACATGTTGATTTGACCTCCAAACCTCCTACACCCCATTCTGATCAAGCATCAACAGGATGCAGTGGAACAAGTTTGATTGACAGAGGCCCCACTGCACAAGCCAGAGTACCCAAAGGATCCACTGCCAACGTCCTGGTTCCAGACCCCATAGGACACCCTGAGAGGTCCTCTTGTCCATGTCCAATGGTTCAGAGCATTTTTGAGCACACAAGGGGAACCAACACAATGTTAGGCATGTGGTCATAATGTTATGCCTGATTGGTGTGTATGTTCTTGTATGGCAGTGGAATTGCATGCTGATCCTTAGTTGTTGTTTTTTTATGTTTGTTTGTTTTTGTTTTTACCACATTGAAAGCTTCGTTGTGAATGAAATGCTCTGGAAAATGCTGTTTGTGTAGAGGCTACAGCACGCCTTGAGCATTGCTATTGAAAAGACATTTGATTCAGAAACCACTGATGCTACCATCTCGCTACTCAGAAATGTAGTTGAACTGGTAACACCGCCAGTAGGAACACTACTGTCCAACACTCACTTAATAATGTGGTCAGAAGTGGAACAGACTTAAGCCTGGTCAGAAGAGAAGAAATAATGCTTTTAGCTCAGCATTAGGTTCCTCTATAATGTATGTACTGCCTTTGAACACACTGGGTGGCTTTGAAAAGAAAGATGTAAACATATCTAAATCCCATCCTCATCTTTGATCATTCAGAGCAGACAGCAGGGTGGCAGACCAGCATGCAACTGTTTAAGCTAAAGAAGTGGAACTAGAACCATCCCTTAGAGAGAAATATTGCATAATGAACCGATCCCTCAGTCAAGTTCCTCTATTGTCAAGGACATACACTGTGAGCCTGCTAATGCTTCCTTTTCAGCATGAGTGTGTGTGTACCGCTAAGCAGAAGAATACAGCACGATCCAAGGTTCACCATAGTTAAAATGTCATATTGATCGAGTTGCATTTTCCGTGGGATGAGGCATCTTGAAGGTCTCCACATGCAGGTAAACCTCCTTCTTTAAAAACCCAGCAAATACAACAAATGAGCTGAAGTCAGGTCCTCAGTGAACGTGTCTAAGCGGCTGTGAGTTGCTGTCGGATCACATAAGCTGCACTTCAGCTTGCCACAGAAGTGTATGTGTTTTGATGGCGACGTAGACCAATGCAAACGAGGGCTCTGACAGATCGTAACCGACGGTAACCACAGCGAGTAGCACGCTATTGCAATTAGGGGCCTGTGGAGGTCCCCTGGGAACACACACAAACACTCACACACACACTCAGTCTTCACACATATTTTGTTCCCGCAAACGCACACCCAAAACAAACATTCAAGAACATTTATTTACCAGGAAACAGTTGCAGTTTTAAAGAATGATAACAGTCGTGCATGACACAATGGCATGCCCATGCAAACACATGCAGATGAACCCACACACATGTGCAATAAAGACATGTTTTCATTATTAGTTTTGGTGCTACAGTCGCATTAGTTGTAATTGGTTCGCTGTGATGGAGAGTTGAAGGTGGGGTAAAGAAGGGTTTATATCTGAACTGTAAACAACCTTATATTCCTGGTGCGTGGGGGAGACACAAGAAAACCTGAGCGTTTGCTTCTCTGCACCATTAAAAATACAAACAAGATAAACTGTGTTCGTATAGTGTGAGATTTGGATGCAAGTGATGGCCAGCTAACAACATCTATTTTTATTTGTGGTAAATAAGGAAAATGCAAGCCTCTCTTACCGAACGTTGCCCTTTCAAGGCTCTTTCAAATCTGCTTCTCTGCTGTGAAATCTGAATCAGACTTGCGTGCGTGGAATTGGAAAACAATCTAAAAAAACATTTTGTTTTCTTCAGAGCTTCTCAATTTATTGACTGTGAGGCGCTGTGTTTGACATTTTGATAAAAACCACAGTGGTTATTACTTTAAATGAGTCACATGTGTGACTTGGAAGATGACTTATCCAACAAGTTTTACGTTTCTGTGATTGCAAAGATTGTCGATGTAATTAAGTACAAAGAAGCTCGAAAAAATGAGCAATTCAAAGGCAATCCCAAGGCAGTACAACTTAAATGTGTGTGTTTGTTCAAAACAGTTGAAATATTATGTTCAAGCACTCCAGCAGACCAACACAACTAACGTAGCTCCTGTTTCTGCTTTAGAAGCCCAAATATAAAGTTTATAACTTTAGATTTCAATAATGAATAAAGATTTACAAGTGTAATTCGCCATAGAACAAGGTTTCACTAAACATTATAGACCAACTGGGCTAAAAAGCTACAACACTGCTGTAGAAAGGGTCTTGAATATTCACATGGTGGCTATATACATGGCATCATGTAATAACACACAGTTTTCCAAACACAAGTGAAAACATCCAGGGAAATAAAAGTAGAGACACTTTGTTTACATGCAGCCATTACCGATCCAGGCACCACTGCCAAGGTAAAAGAGAAGGCAATGATACGGAATTTATCCAAAGCAGAAGGAAATGGGGTTTCAATCTCCGTGGATAATGTGATGTGGCATGGCCAGATTTTAGAGCCAGGGCTTTTGCAGGAAATGCTCCATTATAAGATGAATATGCGAGCGAGACAATAAAGCCGTTTACATGTTACTCCAGAGATACTGAGGAGTTCCTTGAGGTAGCATGACAATACAAGAGTGAATGAATCTTGCTACTGGGTATGCACTTTACATTAGCATACCCACTGGTGCCCATTGGTGATTAAGGTATGTAATAGCACTGCGACATGATTTGGGATTTGTTATGGATCTGTCGTTCTCTGGCTCTCTCCTCTTTAGTTAATTAGAGATGATGGGCAGATGGCTTGCATATCTACAGTATGTGAGGCAGGGACAGGTGTTGATAGCTCACCACTGCCAAAGCATGGGAAGCATGAGACACATTGGTGGAGGAAAAAAAACTATAGAAACAGGACAAGAGGAGAGATGACAAGATGAAAGAAATTGGATCCTTGTTAGGGCAGGAACCCTGTGTAAAACATGTTCATTATATTGAGTACATTCATAATATAAATATATTATGAAAACATTTTTGTTTTGTTTACCTACATTCATAATTGAATGCTACACCTGAAACTGGCCACAAGTCAATCATTTAAAGTGAAAAAAGGAAAATCCAACACTGCAAGAGGGTGAATTTCTAGCAACAGAAGCACCAGCTGGTTAAACTTTGATTTTTTTTTTAAGTTGCACACTTCTATCCGAAAGACAAACCCTCCTACACAGTGAACATATGTATGTGTGTATTTGTCTGTCTCCAGTGTGTGTCCTGCCTCTTCTATAAGCTCTCCAGGATTTTTGATATGTAAATGTACATAAGACAGCCTTCACAGATGTATCGATATACATCCATGCTATACATAAACAAACAGACAGAAGTCAGAAGAAGTCTGTTTGTACACACGCATATATATAGTATATATAATTCCCAAAACTCCAAAGGCACAGATATATTTCTCTCCCACACAAACACACGCAAAATCTGATCTTAATTATTTCATGCTGTCAATCCAAATGGATACATTACACTGTTAGAGAGGCCTAATTTTAGACTGCTCAGTTCTACAGTGGTGGTAAATAATGAAATGTGTTGCAGAGTAGAAAGCCCAGAGCTCATTGTGTAACGTCTGCCAGTCTGGGCTGACTAACCAAATCAGTCACGAGTGTGATAGATTTGTTTACCAAATCTTCTGACAGGGGAAACATTATGTAACTTCTCGGGATTTGTGTTTGTTTGTACGTGTCTGTCTGTCTTGTACAAACCTCCATGACTGAACTGTAAAAGATAGCAATTATACTGATAGAGATATACACCCATCAGCCACAACGTTAGAACAATCTTGTTAAAATTCAGTGTTTTGCTGGGAATTCTTGGGTCTTTTGTAGCCATGTGGACGTTCCTTTGACATGTACCACCCACCCAAACATCATGGCAGAGCAAACACAACCTCCATGGTGATTCCCAATGTCACCCCGAGAAGGACAATATGCCCTTTCATACTGCAGAAACAGGAATAGCTCAAGGAACACAAAGATCCCAAGGCACTGAGCTGACCTCCACACTCCTTGGATCCCAATCCGATCAAGCCAGAATAAGGACAGAGGCCCCAGCCCGCAAAACACAGGACCCAAAGAATCAGCTGGCATTGTCCTGGTACCAAAAATCACAGAACACCCCTAGAGGTTTTTGTGCCCCAGTGAGTCTGAACTGTGGCATGAGGGGACCCTACACAATGTTAGGCGGTATAATGTTGTGGCTGATCAGTGCAAACACAGACGGATCCAGCAGAGGCAAAGAACTGTGAATAGTTGGCATTTTCTACAGTGATATAATGATTTTCTATATCAATCCAACCTGGAGAAGTAGCATTGTGATAATACAATGCCTCAGAAGGTTAGTTACAACTATGTAACTTGAAAGAATTTATTTTGATTATATAAGGTGTAGAATCTTCTACAACTGCCATGGATACTAGAGTTTAACAAATCTTGCTCACAGATTGCACTGCTGGCCAATCAGACATTAGTAGCCTATATTACACAACCATGATATATAAAACTTTACAAGAGAGAAGAGAAGAAAACTTTATTTGTCACAAACACGTTTTCACAGCACTTGTGAAACGCTGTTTTCGCATATCCCAGTTGGGGTCAGAGTGCAGGGTCAGCCATGTGGCACCCCTTTAGCAGGAAGGATGAAGGGCCTTGCTCAAGGGCCCAACAATGGCCGCACTGAGGTTTGATCCTCTGACCTTCTGATCAGTAGCCCAGAGATGGCCCAACACATGTGGAGTATAATAGATGTAATGTGTGTCTTTAATGAGTGGGTCATTAGCGATTTTAAATGCTTTAAAATGAAAACGACTACAAATGATCATTTCTGGTCATCAAGAATCAGAAGCAAATACATCAAAGCAGTTGCCTCTGCCTTGGGCAAAATGTGCAATAATTAGAGATGGAGCATAATTTTCATGTATGTCAATTTGGCAAGCAACACAAATAGCCTGGCAAAGGACTTGTTTTCATGTATTAGTGTTTAGTTCAGCCATTTGAAATGACACGGAGCTAAGATGCTGCACATTGCAAATAGCCTTCATGTCTCTGATGTTCTGAAAAGTTGCTTTGATAAAACTTAAACAACAAGATAACGAGAGTCAGAGGATGCGTAAGACGAATGTTATGTGATAAATGACACATGGAACAACAGCTTGCATTTGCTTTTGAATGAGGCTGGAGTGTTCTTGCCAACATTGAAATGCTAATGTATAAGGGCTCTTATTTAAGAACACAACGCCCCGTCCAAATGGCCAATGATCCAGCACATTTGCTACTTTTGTTCATATGAGCACAGAGCACATCCATGTGGCATGTGGGTTTAGGTGAAGTGGAATATGTGTTAATGAACCATTATCTTCTCAGCCACCTCTTACTCTCAAAAGTCTCTCCAACCTGTTGAACAGCTCTGGTAATTTGTTTTCTTCCACATGCTGAAAATCCAGCTCACCAAAAGCAGTGGAGAATTTAGAAAGTTTCCCTTTCTGAGGATGGTGTGAAGTCTACGTTTAAGAGCTTAATATTTTCCTTTTTCAAAACAAAACCTGGGAATTTATGTGTCTGTCTGTTGTTAAATCTGACGCCATGGGTGGCTTAATACTCATTTCTGGGCCCAAATCCATCAGATCCCAGAAGCAATACAAGTCAACTTATGCAATATTTCTGTAAATTACACAGATTTTCCCCCATTTACATTTTTTTATGGGGGTATATATTAACATCAACGGGATGCACAAACCTCATTACCTGTGGCTGATTCTATTTTTCTATGCATATTCCTCTGGTGTAGTTTTGATTTCAAATGTTCAGATGCTTCATTCACACTGGATACTGCTATCTTGATGCCTCACACACAGACGATGCAGTGAGTGCATTTATCCATCTTTTGCTGGTATAATGATGCAGTAGATCATCGTTTTTGGTTGATTGTTTTGTCAGAGTGTTAATATCTAATACATTTTGCTGCCATTTATAGACCCTATGGATTTTATAGACTTTTCACTGGAAGAACCGTGTGGGCAAAGGTATTGACATGCATGGAAGACAAGCAGAACTTGTGAACATCTTCATTATCACATTTTTCTCTAGCAAGGCACCACTGACAGTTAAGTGTAGCTGTTCTGCAAGGTCATTTGCTCAAAGGTAGTTCAGTCATTCATTAAAAAACAGATTTATAAGGACGAAATGAGTCAGAAGTTAGCAGTAACCTAGCTACCTAGATGACATCTTAAGATGATTTACCATGTTCTGGCTGAGTTATTTCTAAATAAGCAAACAGGACTGCTATAACTTTGGGTGTAAACAAAGATAAGAAACTTAAATAAACCAACAGACAACAGCATTTGAGTGTATAGCATTTATCGTCATGCAGTGTTACAATGCAATGTTTTGTTGGGAAACCTTGGGTCCTGGCATTCATGTAGCTGTTACTTTGAGACGTACCACCCACGTATACATTGTTCCAGTACAAGACCATCCTGCAAGTCAATAAGATTTCCCAAGTCCCTCAGCAGACAATGCACCAAGCCAACAGACAAAAACTAATAACAATAATAATACATTTTATGCATTGGCGCCTTTCAAAACAGTCAAGGACACCTTGTAAAACGTTGGGCATATTAAAACAGTAATAAGGCATCAAGACCACGATCAGAGCAGATTACAATTGAGTTATAATGGGTGAGCTAATTAAAACAAATGTGTTTTGGGATGTAACTTGAACTGTACAATAGAGCCCAGCTGACGGATGTGTGCAACTGAGGGGTTCTGGCCCATGGGGATGAGTACAAAACTTAGAGCAGAGCAGCAGAGGAAGATTTTAAAGCACAGGAAGAGGTGCAAGGACGGAGAATGTCCTAAAGGTGTGAGGGAGCCAGATAAGGGAGGGCTGTGAAGGTGAGCAGTAGAACCTTGTAATATTTCTGTTGCTAAACGCGGAGTCAGTGCAGCCGAATGACTGCTTGGTTGTTGGACTTGTGGCAGAGTTCTGAATGATTTAAAGCTGATGAAAAAGTTTATTGGAAAAACCAGAGAGGATGATGTTGCAGTAATCAGTGGGAGAAGTGACCAGGGTGTGAATGAGGGCTTAAGTATTGCGTTGAGAAAAGGAAGCACGAAGTCTAGACGTACTGCAAAGGTGAAAATAAGCAATATGTGACAAGTTATTGATATAGGGGATAAAGGAAAGTGTGTGACACCAAGACTGTTGATTTGGAAATAAGTGTGGAGCGGAGACTTCTTCTATATCAATGAATATAATGATAGCCAAACACATACTGCTCAGGCACATTTTAGGGAGCATGACAATGAGACCAAGCCAGTCACGGACCAGACCCAATCAAGCATTGGTAAGATGCGCCAAAACAAGCCCGAACCACAGAGGCACCACTCTGAAATCTACAGGACTCCTTAGGACACCCCAAGAGGCTGATGCCATGACAATCGACATATGTACCAGCCAGGTTATGGAACATTACTAAAATTAGGACAGTTAACTTAAGGATCTGCCCCACCCCAACTTCCAGCTATTAGTCACCTGTAGCTAGTCAGGGCTGATGTAAACCGGAGCTACAACTTATGACACTGGCGATGTCTTTTAGAAGTGTCTGGTTGAGGGTGAAATTGTTTTTAATATCTATACATGCTGAGGATCAGTCAGTGAGGTCGAGAGCCTGCAAGCGCCCAGATCGGAGAAAATTGCCATCACACCGCAGGCTTTTTCATTCAAGTGGAGACAAATGTGTGCCACTCTGGCGTGTAATGCTGTCATTTCAAGAAAAGCAGCAGAAAGACGAAGTGATATTTGAAAGGACGAGACCCTCAACCAACACAGTCGAGGTGTGGAACTGCTAATAGTATAAACGCAAGGTCAATGTGTCACATCTTAACAAGTGGATTTCACTTCACTGTTATGCAAATCACACCGTGCACACTCACCAGAACAAGAGGCTCTTGCGTTTTGCAAAATAGAGCATGCCTTGCAGAGATCAGTTCTAATCTCTCTCCTCCTTTGAAAAAACTGAAAATGGCAATCCGTGCTACAGGATCTATGAGCAAACTCAAAGTGAACGTTGTCTAGATAATCCTTACACTAATTAAGTATTGTAACTTTAACAATTCTCAAATTTTCCACTCTTTCATTTATTTTTAATACGTCTGGCCGTGGAGACAAATACAGGAGAGTGTTCGTAACGTAAACAAAGCCTTTTTATAAGGATTAATTTGCCTTCACACAGCTTTAAACTTGTTTCCATTTCGGTTGCTCTGATGTTCTGCAATCCCTGTCAGGGTAATGGGCCACATAGGTAATAATGCAAACCGCATAGAAAAGCTATTATGAAGTACATTGAATAATAGATGCTCGCTATAATGAGTACAGCAAACTGTTTAAAAACTAGCACTGTCTGGCTGGACAAAACTATTCATTAAGAGTTCACGCCTAAAAGGAAATTAAATTCTTTATCAAAAGTCTGTCAGAAAGTAGTAGATTGCTTTCCTAAGGAGAAAGGTATTTATAATATTCAGTGCTTGTGCTGTGGATACAGGGCCGACTTGTTTACGGAGATTGCTCACAAGGCTGCTACAGTGCAGTCAACTCCTCTACTGCGTGTCCAAAATCAGCAGTTCTCTGGTAAGTTATTAGTGTGAAAGGAAAGAAAAAAATGCTTGATCAGTCATATCTCTCTTCAGATTACAAGCTATGATTTAAGTAGAGCTACTTCGTAAATTCTGAAATGACTTCCTCAAAAACATATGGAGGCCCTGTGAGGTATGAGCCGCTGTTTCACCCACAATAAATGAACTGAGTGGAGGGCCCAATATGTGGTGTGCAACCTGGTGAAGTGAAGGCGGAAGAGAATGGAGGCACATTATGCTGTGTAGCTGTAAGCTGTGTATTTATGAGTTGGCATCCTGTAGGGTTCACAGAGAGGTCAGCATTGTAGATGGCCAGTTTCTCTGAGCCTTATGTTCATCCGGGTGTCTCACCCTCCCCCCCGAAAAGAATGAAAAAAGAAAGTGCCTATGCTTTGCTGAATCCACTGAAAGCATGTGAAAGGGAGAGAGACAAAGAAACAACAGGGAGATAGGGAGAGGATGCAGGAATGCAAAGCACACACACACACACCATAGCGTAGAATAATTAAAGTTCTCTTCATTAGTCCTGGGTTCCCTGATGCATAATTCAATGTTGAACAAAATGCTCTAACCTGAATCCAGTTGTTTACATCTTTTCTCAATGTCCACAAGTTTTTAATGCAGAGTGAATATCTAGATATAAATGGATAGAGGAGATGTAGTGTTTCAGGAATGTAAGAACCATGTTGGTGTCCTACTTGAAGCCATATTAAACAAAACAACAAAAAAAGAATAGCACAAAACTATGAAAAATGTCTATTAATGGACTTAGTAATTAATATTATTTATCTTTCTTTTCTTTGTGGGACAATCATGGTCTGAGTTTTGTAACTACAGTTCCCATTAATTGGGGACTTTTGCATGGAAACAATTAGCACTGAGCTACAACTCACACTATGACGTTTTAGCTTATTTATTCATAGTTTTATTTATATTTTGAAAGCTGCACCACTGCATTTATGTCGAAGTAGATAACTAAGTAAGTTAACTCAGAATTTGGATGGTTTAATATTGACCATATAGATAGTTAAAGATGGAAGTTTTGTTTTCCCTTTTTCATAACTTCTTTTTTATTGACTGTTTACTTGTGTCTTCAGTTACTGTTTGGTTAGGTCTAGGCACCTAAAACACAACTTGATCAGGTTTAGGAAAAGATTATGGTTTGGGTTAAAATCAAATTCCGTGTCAGTATTCAGAGATGAGTCTATCTTAAGGCTGAGGATCATGACTGGCTATGAGACAAGGGTCTGTGGTTACCCCCAAGAGAAAATACAGCACAAACTAAGACCCCACACTAATGCCCCACATCCGGTAGGGGCATGCCCATGTGGTTTTATTGACATTCATGCAGTTGTGCACTGGGAATTAGTCCTCCAGACTCAGATCTTTTCAATGTCCTGAGGCGTCTGAGGGAGAACATTCTGCGCAAACAACCTGAAGTGTGGCTCGATCAAAGTGTGGTCATAACGTACAAGTGTTTTGGCTTCGTGAACATAGATGCCTCTTTCAATCCACCCTGTTTGCTGGATTTTAATCCCTGCAACTTCTCCCCCATCTCCAAAATTACCTTCAACTTTAAAGGCCATGCTTTAACAAGAGATCCAGTGCACAACGCAGATGGTGCTTCATGTACCATGCACAAGGTGATGACTTCAGTCAAATTTAAATCATATAAAGTTTATGCATTTTGTAGGCATTCACCATGTAATGCTTGGATTTAAAACCATTAATCATGTGTAATGTGGATAGAATATTGCAGACCTTCAACAGATCAATATGTGTATGCTTTTCAAACATTTCATTTTCGGTTACAGAAAACTCATTTAAGCCCACATTATTTCCTGCTTAAATTAAGGAAATACTCAAAGCCTTAATTTAGTAATGAATTATGGTTCAATTTTCATTCACCTCTTCCCAGTAGAGTTGAATGAGCCAAAATCTCTCCAGTTTCCTGTCTCTCACTATAATGGAATGCAAGCCATTACCACCTTTCCCCAATGTCGGCTGGACAATTGTTCTTCTGTGATAATGCCATTACAGCAAGTGTTTTAGGTAAGAGATGCTCTTTGAACTGTCATAACTGGGACCTGGTTCAGTGAAACATTCTGTGTTTTTTCTTTTTCTTTCCTTTTTTTTTAGACGTGCCTGCTCATTTGTCTTCTGGAATTGACTACAATCCCTTATTAATTGACTCTTTTGTCCTGTCTCCCAGTCTGAGCCTCTCTGCTCGCCTGCTCCTCTGTTTTATTCTGCCATCTGTACACATTGAAAATCTCCCTATCCATCGTTCTCTGTCTTGTTCTCTCCTTTGTTCTGTCCCAAAGGTTGTTAGAAAAAGCGGGACGTGAACAATTTATGGTAAGGGATCCAGCAGTTTGGAAATGAACTGAAGGTATTCCAGGGCAGCACTGCTTTGTGCTGTACTGTGGCCTCTGACAGTTCAGCTGAGGAACGTGAACAAAACAACTTCTAAATCCACCCATCACCCGCCCATTATTTATTATTGAACATGTGCCCACGTGTTCAGTTTTAGCTCATAGCAGCTCGTCAGCAACTTGGACTTTTGGGCTCATCTCTGAAATCTTCACTCAGTAAATGTTCTGCCATCACATTACTGATGTGGAGAAGGCAGACAGGGCAGGTCCACGGAGAGCCAGCCGGCTCACTTTAATATGGTCTATGATGGTCTTTCAGTCTGGGGATAAAGTGGAATGTAAACCGACTGGAACTCACTTTAGTCTGCTTTAGAAGCTGTATTTAATCTATTTGGCATCCACTCATGATGACGTTGTGGGTTTATAAAAACTCACACCAACACTTTGTCCATGTTTTTTTGATGGGAAGATTTCATTCTTATGATGGATGATCACAGGATCAGCAGGAAAAAAAATGACATATTAACCACTAATATTTTTTGCTGTCTGGCCAGGCAGGAAGAGTGAACCCTAAATCATTCATAAAGCATATGGATATCTCATATAACTTATATTAACTTAAATGTCATGTTTTGAATGTTTGGCTTTATATGGCAGGTTTTTACAGATTCAAACAAAGTCAACCCAGATGGCAGATCTGATCATAAAAAAGGGAGCAATAATGATCCATATCATATTTCACCCTTTTTAATGAGCCTGCCTAGTTTTAATGCAATTTAATTTTTGGAACAATATATTCAGATTTGGAAGCACGAAAACAGATAACTGAATGCACCCATAAATTAAAAGTGAAGAGAAACAGAAACTGTCAAACTACTTATACCACTTCTATTGTTATGGGCTACTAGTGATCTTCCTTCATAACAGTATTGATCCACAGTTATGAGCCTTCCTCTGACTCCCTGTCCCTCTGGCTTTACTCAGTGCATCTTAATATGTGTTTCAGTCCAGTGACAGCCATTGCAAACACACTTAGCACTTGGCGTGAGCATGAGTAAAGAGTAAGGCTTGACAGAGCACTAATGGAATTCTCCCATGAGTCTTTAGAAGCCATTCATATGTCTTAATGAGGAAATGCAGAGTGACTACATAACGTGTGTGTGTTTGTGTCGGCACTGCCGGAATAAGCCTGGTTCTTTTGCATTTGCATGTATATGTGAAAGCATAGATACTAGTTGCGTGCGCGAGGCCATTGCTGTATTAGTAGCTAAGCCTCTTAGCACTTCCAAGCCGGGCCCTTACCCTGTGAGGTTAACACTGTTGTTGAGACCAGTCGCCACAATTATCCCCAATCTTGTCATTCCTGCCCTCCCGCTTCTCCTCTAACCACCTCCCCTGACTAAAATGCTTGAGTTAAATTACCTAGTATGCACCCCACAGCACATATATTCCCTTTATTTATCATTCAGGGACCAGAGATTACTGTTATTGATCTTGCCCATGTTAATTGAGGTAAGGGGTCTTTTTCTACCAATTCCTTTATTGATCTGAAATGCCATCCGTCAGAGGCTTAATTAAGCAGCTAATAGAGGGAAATACTATTGATCCCATGGCATCATGGCATTTTTGTGTGTGTGTATGTGTTTGGCTGTGTGCTTATGTGGCTGAATATTCCTGAATGTAGCAAGCTGAAGACGACACAATGTTTAACCAAGACAGTGATATTTCATTAAGGTACAAAAGCTTTAGCAAGAGCAGTACAGTCTTTTTTTTATAGCTGCCATGGCATGTATTAATGAACTTCAGATTTTTGTGTGATGTGGACAGATGAACGATCTGCATAGGATCAATCCATTATAGTCAGCCATTTTTATACATTAAGTTGCTTTTACACACAAACAATGTTCCCTAAAATATCACTCATGGTATGGTATAATACATTTTTACCCCACTTTAATTTTCATATAGTTAGCCATATGAATCAGTTTTTCTCCTATCTGTATGGGTACATGTATATTTGGGTGGTTGTTTTGCATGTTGGTTGCACACGATTATATCTTGGTCCTAGCAATGAATGACGCATAGCACTACAGATGGAATTACCATTTTTGTTTTTGTATGACTTCAGGTTTGAAAGGCTTTTTTTGGTGAAAACTGATCTATTGTATGCTTTACGATGGCTATTTGAAGTCAAGTAACAGAGATAATAACTGCCACAGCTGTGTTATGACAATCCTGTAACATGTCACACTGTCACAATCCTTAGAATGTACCTAAGTTGTCAGATTTTCGTTTTTGACCATATTGTCCTTTCCCAACATGGTGTAGGTCCCCCTTGTACCACCAAAGCAACTCAGATCCATCAAGGCATCAACTCCTCAAGACTTCTAAAGGAGTCCTATGGTATCAGGCACCAAGATATTAGCTGCAGATCCTTAAGTTCAAGAAGTTGCAAAGCGGGTCCTTAATGGATCTTACTTGTTTTTTTCAACACATCTGGCAAATGCTCAAAGTGAGATTTAGAGAGTTTAATTTTTGTAATGTTTCTCAAACTGTTACTGAACAATGTTTGCAGTGCGACATCCTGATGAGAGGAATACTGTTGTCCTGAAGGGGTTTAAGTTGTTGGCGACAATGTTTAGGTAGGTATACGTGTCAGGGTTACTAGAAGAATGCCAGGAGCCAAGGTGTACACATTGCACAACCTAGTCAAGAGCATCACACCCCTTTTCCAAAGTGCATCCCGCTGCTCTCTATTCCTCAGGCAAACAATGTGACACGTCTGGCTATCCACATGATGTCAAAGAAAATGTGATTAATCAGATCAGGCCATCTTCTTCCATTGCACTGTTCAGCTCTGATGCTCACTTGTTCATTGTAAGTGTTTTCAGCAACAGACAGGAGCCACCATGGGCAGTCTGGCAGGTCTGTGGCTACAAAGCCCCATACACAGCAAGCTGTGATGCACTGTGTGTTCTGACACCTTTCAATCATTGCCACGGTTGAGGTTTTCAGCTGTTTGTGCACTTCTGTGAGATCAGACCACATGGATCAGCCTTCACTCCCCATGTATATATGCTCTGTGGATCCATGATTCTTTTACTAGTTTATCGGTTGTTGTTTCTTGGACCACTTTCTGTAGGTAACCACTGCATACCAGGAACACCACACAAGACCTTAGTATGTGTTTTGACTCATTCATCTAGCAATTTGGCCCTTGTCAAAGTCACTCGGATCCTTCCACTGACCATTTTTTCTGCTTCCAACACATCAGCTCCAGGCTGCAACTAGCTGCTTACTTGCTGCCTAATATATCCCACCCCTTGACAGGTGCCATTGTAATGAGATCGTCAATGTCATTCACTTCACTGTCAGCGGTTTAAATGTTGTGGCTGGATGTATATTCCTGCCATGTACCTTCCCTGTCCATCAGCTGTGGATAACGAATGTTGCTGGATTGTCTGGCCATGTCTTAAAACAAGGGAGTCATGAATAAGCAATGAGTGACTTTGGAAATATGCGGTTTGGGAGATACCAAAGTATCCAAAGCTGTGACCTTATTGACCTTATTTCGCTGCATATAGCTTTGGGCTTTATGTGGAGAAATAAGGTCCTACCACAGCTAAAGAGTACTACATGCTGTAGAAGAGATGGGAATCTATTGATGAACCAGTAAGTTAAATATGTCGAACAAAATTGATAATTAACACATCCCATTCTAAACTTCTCTTTGTTCTGTTGTTGAAAGGTTTGTTCCCTTCAGGATGTCTTCCACAAGAGTACAGAAGTCAGCTTTTTGGATTGAATAATAATGCTATTGTATTAAATCTCGATCAATCTTAAAAAAATGCGCTCGTTATGTCACTGACAGCTTGAACAGTGCACCAAGCTCCCATTTAAAACACCTAGTGACAATTTAATTTCAGTGGGATTCTGAAAACACGAAACACACAGGCCTTCTTGTGGAGTCTTCCCTTTCTCCACCAAACACTCATGCTCAGTGACATTGAGAGAACACAAAACTCCATTTTGAGAGTATCGTCCGTGACTGTAAGGCTATATGGCATGTGTGCATATTTGCAAAGACAGTGTGTGATAAAAGCTTTTCTTGTCAAGAGACAGTATTTATTTCCTATTTTAGTGCTTTCTGTCATCTGTCCACATCCTCTCCAACTCCAGAGTGCACCATGACAGAAGAAAAGAAATCAACCAGCGCTTTTGTAAATTTCAACCACCATGTGGACAAGGTCAGTGCTTTGCTTTGAGTGCTTTGCATTCTCACGGCTTTTCCTTTTTTCCTTTTCCATTTTTTTTAACCGAGCATCCATCTCTGATCTCCCTACACATTTAAGCATGTCCTCCTTTAAGAAACACGACGTAGAGGAGTGTTTTAGCAGTTTCACTGAAAACTACATGAGCTTTGCCAGCCTTTGGGCTCTGCTATGTTTCAGACTAGATCCTGTTGCATATGTTATTCTGCCGAGCTCACTTTCCATGTCCTCTCCTTGCCAACAGGCTTTCATTTAACATCAAAGATTCATTACAAGCTGAACAGGGCCACATGACTGACACTGTGCTGAAATCCCTTTGCTACTCTTCTGCACTCTAAATGTGATGTGAGAATGAGCATGCAGTATGTTCTAACTGCATAGTATACCTCCCTGGTCACTCTCTTCATACTACACATTCTGCGTGTGTTTTTCAGTTACAGGTATGCTAAAATTCTAGATGATATATTCTTTTTTTTTTTGTCACATTTGAACAAGAACATCTAAATATGAAGCTTCCTCTAGCAATGGGGTTAGCTTAGTGTAGTACAGAGATGGGACACAGTTCAGAAATGCTCAGTAATTAACAAGTCATATCTTGTTTGCTTAATTTATACAAAACCCAACTGAAAAGACAAGTTGGGATTTCATGGAGGGTCTATTTTTGGGCCAGAAACATAACTTGTTAACTAGTGAGCTTCAGATGTGCTGGCTTGAGGATTTTATTGCATTTATACTGAGCCAGGCTGGTAATTTCCAGTCAGTATGCTAAGCTTTCAGCTGCTGACAGTAGTTTCATATTTACAGTACAGACATTATATATATATATATACATATATATACAGAGAGAGAGAGAGAGAGAGAGAGAGAGAGAGAGAGAGAGAGAGAGATGTATAAACATCATAGCAGCACAGCAATTTCACACCTGTGGTATCTACAGTATAGTGCCATATGCTGCCAATGACACAAGAGCCTAGCCACCATGTGTCTTAAAGGGTATCACTCCTTTGTCATCTACATTGACATTTAGGGAATTATTTCTCACTGAAACGAAGGTACGCTTTTAGTGTCATCTGTTCATCTGTCTTCCTGTTTGTCTGTCTACATACAGGATTACACCAAAATGACCAAGTGTGGATCCAGATCACGTTCCTTTAAAATTTGTGAGATAGGGCATTGACCTTGGTGGAGGACAGCGCTCTCTGAGCACACTTCCAGTTACTTTCAAAAGTATTAGCAGCAGTAAAACTGTATTTCACCCTGTGAAGGTTAAACATCGCAAATGATATGCAGTTCACATGTAGATATAATGGATTACCTATGTTTCGTTACATCACACTGTGGGGTTAGTCCCTATACTTATGAAATACGTTGGATGGAGTAACAGAAGATATTTTCACAGTAGTGATGGTTGCTGAACTGTAAGCTGCTGTTTTAGGTCTCAAGAGTTTTTCATTCTTCATGCTGGCTCACTGTCAGTCTGTGAAGGCCTTTCTGGATAGTTAATTTGAATGCAGCCATCTTTACTGGTATAAGTAACACCTCCGCTTTTACATTATGTGTAAAATTGTAACTATCTGCAGGGACAAAGGTCTATAGAAAAGCTACAATGGCTTTTGCATGAATGTAGTTTACAAGATGTATTTTCCATTTTCCCACTTATGGCACCTCAAGCACACTAGCTCATCTATAACTCTGCTCAGACATTGTAGAACTTCTCTATCCTACACAATCACAAGTTGTTATATTAGAGTAATTCAGTCAGACATGTTTGAACTGGAAACTTATTCTGAAGAAGAATACTGACACGGAAAACCCCAGCTTCCGAGCTGACAGGACTGGTTCCTTTGATTTGAAGCCCGAGTGTGTTTTTGAGATTGACATCAGTACACTGCGGCTTCAAGGTGGAAGTACTGAGCCATAGCACTGATAACTCACTGGAGATGATCTTTGAAGACAATCAGCTGAAAGATCCAATAACTACTGGCCAGTAAACATTGGATTTTGGCATATTGAGAGCTGCAACGCGTACCCCAGATGTGCGTCGAAGATTAGGCCAAACAAAGATCACATTATGAGAAGAGCCTGGTTTTAACATTTTCCAACCACTGAATTTGGCCACAGTGAAAAGCCAATCTGTTCTTCAGCAGAGATTTTGATCTAACATGGCAGGGAAAGCAAAGCACAGGTGTGTCTTAATAATGGCTTTGTCCCATGAGCATGTCTTAGTAATCCAGTGAGATGGCAAACACAGTATCACAACCATGATATTAGCAACTCTCTTATTAATATTTCTAGTTAGAATTGGATCTGAAGAGTCAAAATATCCAAGAGGGAAAAAAGGGATTTATTCTTCATGGTCCTAGATGTGTTTTTTTAAGATTATCACTATGATTAAGAGTAATTTTTACTCAATTTTTCCACAAAACTGTAGTCTTATTAATGTTGACATAGTTCGTCCAGTCATCTTGCCTAAAAGATGACTCATGAGGAGCTTAATAAAAACGGTGGATCCAGAGGTTACATGTAGCCAATAGGCATTATTCTCTGTCTCCTCTGTGAATTCTTGAAGGTTGCTGCTCATTTATAGATGTAGTGTAATTGATTTTTTGTAAGCCTTTGTCATTTTTCACGTGTGCAGGCATTAACTTTTCAGCTTCTTGGTGAAAATCTAAATAATAGAGCCAATGCACTGAAGGACAAAAAAAAAATAGATGAGGTATCAAGTCAATTCTCTGAATATCTGTTGAGAAACGACGCAACACTATAAAACAGAATTAAATACAGAGTGAGACTGCTTTTGGTGTATGAATTAGTTTGCGTTGAAAATTTGATGCAGCATTTTATTTATTCTGCCCGTAACAAATCGTGCTTTTTCTCAAATTTGTGTGTCAACATTATTACATTATCAGTGAATCATAGCTTGTGCACCCCCCCATGATCAGACTTTAATTTCACTCTGACATTGTGATCAATTGCCCATTTAAGCTATTATCGTCTCATCAAATCATTGTCAGAGCCTGGTTTTTCATTATTATCTGCATGAATCTCTCTCTTCACCCATGGAAAATATTTGGTTTTGCATAAGCTGCCTGTGAAATTAACCTGGAAAAGACACAAGGCTCATATCACATCAGGGATCAATGCAGATTTTATATGAGTTCTGAAGGTTGTATCTGAGCTAGGCCTTGGGGAAGTGCACTCTGGAACCTGTCCTCATCTAGAAATTATTCAATATCTCTAAGTGATAACAGTTGCTCAAGGCTACATAATGGCCTCTAGAAGAATGGAAATATACTGAAGCAGTGTGTAATGTCATCCAACCTCATACTCATGCTTTCTCGCCACATTTCCCTCCTCTAAATTCTCTTCTTTCTCCCCCGTCCCTCCGTCGTCCATCTCCCTCTTTCAGCTGTGAACATATGGATGAGGTTGTCTGATTGCCATGAAAAACAAGCCCTTTCAGCGCTCAAGCTGGATATCGTTTCGCAGCACGAAGCCCCAAATGCGATTGCTGTGCGAGCAAAATTACCATCGATTTGATTTGCAGAGATTAATTAAGTAGCATTAAAGAAACCCTCACTTGCCTGACAGCATCACCACTACCAGCTCAACCACTTAATTGTTGTTTCTGGAGGGAGGCGGAGGTTGTGGTGGAGGGGAGGGTTGAGTGACGCCGATCCTCTCCTCCACTTGTGTATGCTTTTGACAAGCTCCTCTGTCTGCCTGCCCCAGCGATTTAAATCCATCTTTTGAAGACACTCATTAATATCATTGACGCACACTTGTGTACACATACGCACACACACACACACACACACTTATGGCTCTCCACTTCCTTACAATTCATGTCTATCATTGCCAAACACTTGTCAACATGATCTTTGAATTTATTCAGCAGAATGTATGAGCTCAACACGCATCACTGTACTCCTCCATGTAAACAGCTTCTGGAATTGCTAATGCTTGACTGTTTACCTCAATAGTTTATGGGCTCAATCTGCAAACCAGCATAATTCACTTGAATAATCACCGTCAAGTGTGGCTATCAAATGATAGAAGACAGAAGAAGCTTAAGAAGTAAGTTGGTGTTGGAAGTGTTTAGTGATAGAACTCCATAGTGAGGTATACGACCATTTTTTTGGTCCAAGTTGCAATAGACACTAATGCTGTTTTTCTGTGAACTAAATTTTATGTGCTACCAAGATATAGATGGATCACATGACTCCCGTTGGCTTGTTTTTTTCCCAGCTTGATCCTCCTCCCATGATGTCCTAACCCTGTATCTGCAGCTTTATCCAGGTAATATCGCTCCGAGCCAGCCATTTTTTGCTCTTGATAATGTCAAGGCCTTCTCTTCTGCCCATCTGATAAGCGGTGGGGAGTTAGTAGGTAAAGGAAAGCTTTCTCTCTGCACCTCAACCTCCAGAAAATCTAATCTCATCTTGTTATTGACCACAGAGATAGTCCAACCATTGTGTAAACAAATGCCAGCATGCAACTTCTACCGTACAGATCTATCAACTATTGTATTACTGCACCCCCATTTACAGATAAAAATAATGTGACGTGTACTTTTAGGAACAGGGGAATGTTGACAGGATTTTTAATGGCATCCAACGCTTAGCAACTATCTAAGGAGATGAAATTATAATTAATGATTGTTTTTTAGTGTCGCTATATTGTTTGGTCAGTATAATCGACCTATCACAGATATATTAGTATAGCACCCATGTCGTTGATATACGTCAATATAAAAACTTTATTTGACAGAACGTAATACAGAAAAAGATGCTTGGTGTAGTTTAGAAACAGTGTCATCACATAGTTTGTCAGCAGAGCAGCTCTAAAACCATTCTCATACGCTCAGAACTGTCAGTAGCACATAGAGCAGAGTGCATACGTATTACACCTGAGAGGATGATGCGGAGTCAAGGAATGTCTTCATGGTAGGTTGCTAACCTACTTGTGAAATACATTGTGGAAAAGGTCATAGACAATGGTATACTGTTTTATATTTCATACAGTATATTATATGTATACACACACTATGCACTCAGTATCGATCAGGTTCCGATTCTGTTTCATTCCTAATTGTAAGAAAAAAGTAAAAAAATGTAGACAAGTAATTATTTTGACATTTTATAAGACCTCAAATTACCTAGAAACAACAGCATGAAAAATGTCAACCATTAACCAGCAATTTAAGCTGATAAATAGATGTCAACATGTTTTTGACACAAATTTCACAAATTATACAACAGCTTTGACAAGAATAAAGAGATCAATTCATCTATTCAAAGCATCACTTAAAAAATAAAAACAACAAAATATTTATATACATACACATGTACACACACACACACACACACACACACATATATATACATATATATATATATAGAAGAGCTGAGACTTTAACGCATTAATTTTGATTAATTAATTACAGGAAAAATGACACATTTAATTGCACCTTTCTCAGTTCCCCTATTTCTGGCACACCAGTAACACTGATGTGCCAGAAATAGGGGAGCACCTAAAGTTTGTTTGCCAGCCGTAAAGAAGATGCACAGGATGCACATAATTCATAGGAATTATGTTCATAGGTCTGAATAGCTATATCTGTGCAGCGGCGCACGAGTATTCGGATCTCCAAATTATTACCCAGACACCACTACAACGACTGAATTTTCGGATACTCAGATATTTGGGTCCAATTCAAATTCAAAATTTAAATTCAATTCAAAAGAAAAGGGCAGCCTTGAGCTCTAAAAACGTAAACAGGCTAGTTTGTCTCAGTAACTTGCTTAAAGAGAACAAAATATCCTTAGGTGTATCATGAGGCCAATGGGTTTGTTGTTAAGAAGCACTAAACTGTCATGGCCGATATTTCAACTGTTTTTGTTTTGTCGTTTATCATTTTCGATGGTAGAAATGTCACTTTTTATTAATCTGTTGGTCCGTTTACTTTGCTAAAGAGGCTTTCTTTACCATTTTTATTGGTCAAGGTTCCCAGGAATGTACTTGAAATATGTTTTCAAGTGTTTAAGTTTACAAAAAGTCTTAAAATGTTGAATATAATAGCTGTAATTGTACTTTGACTTTGTACTAATCAGTGAATGTAGTAGACAGATGAAAAATGCAGATAAATACAGATGAAAAATGATTATTTTTGTTGTTTAAGTTCACGTATAAGTCTATTCATTGATTCAGTCAAAGTTTATTAGAATTGAAAAATTTTGCATATTGTGTCAAATATTGCTATTCAATAAAAATGGAATTAATTAATTACAAAGCCTGTATATATATGTATATATATATATATATATATATATGTTTGTGTGTGTGTGTGTGTACTCATGCAAACAGTATATACAGCACCAGCCACACACACACACACACACACACTGAACATTTCCATTTTTCCCCTTGCCTCCCCTCTTCTTTATTGCATTACCTAATGAGGCGTCGTGAATACGCGGCCTGCATATATACAGGCCTATTTGTACTTGCAGAGGAGGAATTTGGATAGATGGCAGAAGTAATTTCACATGAAAGTAATTTTAACCAGGTCCAAACCTCTGAGCGAGAGAATATCTACTTTCCTATCAGCTATTTGTCATGCTATTGTTGGAGGACTCTGGCAAAACACAAAAGGTCACGACGCGAGCAGACATAACTCAGCAAGACGAGAAAAAATACATCATGAAAAAGGCATGGCATAGGAGAGGGGAGAGAAAAGGAGGAGGTGAAGAGACACCAGGCAAGTAAGTGTAAGATTTGTTGGGTTTGTCTGAGCAGCAGTGGGGGCAGACAAATAAAGGTACAGGGAGAGAGAAAGGAAGAATAAGGAGAAAAGAAAAAAGAAGAAGAGGAGAGAGAACAGCAGGAGGGATGCTGAGAGAGGAGGCAACATAATGTCAAGCACTCATCCTGGTGAATCTCTGCTATTGTTAACTCCTGTGTCTCCATGGACTCTGGTTCAGTTCCCTTCCTTTTGAGCCTTTCGACTTGGCTAATTTCAGCTGTGCCCCGGTTTGTGGACGGTGAAGAGGTGATTGATCTGACTCATTATAGGATTAGGATTGAATTTCCACTCACACAGCTCAGTATTTGTTAGACAGTTAGCCTCTGGAGAAATCCCTCACCACGGTGCACATTCTCACCGATGCACCGACTCACCTGAGCAGGGCAGCTCAAACATAAACACAATTAATTATTATCGTCAAATTATGTTCTTTTGTAAAAGAAAAACACAATTTGAAAATGAAAACTATAAAAAAAATAAATGTAAACTCTGCCACTTGTAAGATTTTCTGCTATAGTTATTTCAAAATAAAAGCCTTGTATTATTATTTTTTGTCAACAAATAAGAATGTTTACATTTTGAAAGAGACATGCAACTTAAGCCACATTCTTTGAGCATATGTGAGAATGTTTTTAATTTCAAACTGGTGGTTTTAGAAGGTTTTAACCAACTCGCCTTGAGCTAATGAGCTAATCCTTGGTGAGGAGTGAGAAGATTGCCATTGTTACCATTTTATATTTCATATGCAGTGAGAGAATGAAAAAGCAGTTATGATGTGTTTTATTTTCAGTTTGTGTTTTACATGACAATCAAAGAGGTTTTGTTGGGAAACTTTAATTTGGCTCCATCCAGATGGATCATTTAACTTCATCCATCTGGAATAAAAATGGCGTCCCTTTTGTCTTTCATCTGTCTTCATAAAAAATGCTGCTGTTCAGCTTTCCACATACACCTGTCAGCCAACCAATAGGAGCCACTCTCATCACACACAGTAATATCTGGATACCTTTTTATTTGTTTATTCCTTTAAAGGTGCAATGACGCTGATTCATGCTTGAGGGATCAATAAACTTCCACGCGGAGCATAGGCTCGCCTGCTACTATTTAAATCAAGATGAGCCTCTTACTAGAGAAAGCATTTGACTAATCCTATAACATCAATCCAACCAATAAATCTCTTTGCTGAATTTCCATCTACACCAGGGTACAAGCCAGACTGCGAGGGGAGAAATGTAGAGATCAGCAGGGCAGGAGAAAGAGAAATGGGAGGGATGAAGAGCCACTCCATCTCCACATCTATATTGTATGCCCTGCGGTTTTAAAAAAAGGCATTTGCTGTGTATGTGCAGGGCTGTTCACTAACCGATAACTTAAAGCCTCCGCAGAGGTTCAGTGAAATATTACGTGAGACTCAGGAGTGTTGAATCCATGCTACGGCACTCTGTATATTAATACAGGCAGCTTTCCCCAAGGTGGAGAGAGACACGGAGCTCGGCAACCTCTCATCCCTGCTTTATCACAATGAGGTGACACCTGGCTTGGATCTCAGTGTTCTCACACCATTGCACGCATCACATTCTAACATGTTCTCCCCCACACATATGCTCGGCCTGGCACATGACCCCCTTCTTCCCTCTGTCGAACCCTGTCACTGTGTTTGCCATGCTTTTCAGAAAGCCAGTCACCCCGTGGAAAGGCCACGCACACACATCCGGCCACAGCCTAATGCATGGACAATCTGACGTGACCTCACGTGTTTAACTGGTGACCCCTCTCCAGAGATCCCCTGCTGTTAATAACACACACTACCACCCGCGGTGACACAAATGCTTTGCCCTGGGATGCAGTGCTGCAGCCGAGTGCTCAGGGGGGACAAAGCTGAGCACGGAGACCATCAAGGAGCTGCTCGAATGTGCAGAGCAGGGGTCATGTAACTGCTGGAGGCAACCAAAGGAAACAGTCGACTGGCAGACTGGTTGTTTTGCTGGCTTGGCCAATTACAGCGTCCTGTATAAAGCTAATCAATGCAGTGTCAGAACACGCAACTACTATACCTGCAGTTTGAAATTGACTTTTTTATTTTGTATTTTCTTTTGTGTCTGCTTGTTGTAATATTACATCTAACCCACAATGTGAGACATTTAAGTGCCAAAAACACTCATTACAAGACAAACAAACAGTACTCACAGTTCACATAATAAAGGAGGGATGGTAGAAGGGGAAAAATCCACATTAGGGATCTATCAATATTACTTTTTCTTTCCAAAAACCATCTAAACTTGGGGCGTGTGACAAAAACAATTACCAATCGAAAAGGCAGTTTTCTCTTTTTTGCAAATTTAAAGCGTGTACTGCATTGTGAGGAAATCAAAGGGATTATTTTTAGGTGAGGTAACACAAGGTCGGACATCACTGTGGCACCAAAGCATAAACATAACAGACAGGAAAAACACAGAATTTTATGGCACTGTTAAATAAATGTATGTAATGCATATCTGAGACATCTGAACAAAACTTGTTCCATTATAATACCAAGAAATACAAAACCAGTGGAGCTCTCACTTCACTGGCAACTCAAGACAGTTAAATTGGCTGTGGGAGGATTCCAAATATATTGATTATAATGCAAGTGAACAGAATTATGAAGATGTAGCCTCAAGTCTGTAAAGCAAAATGAAACGAAAAAGGGATTTTACGCATAATTTTATGAAGAATAACACAATTACACTGTAGTTGTAGTTTGGACAGCCCTCTGTGTTGTGTAAATTGATGAATAAGTGGGTGATTTTGATGCCTTTGACCTTGCCTATTTGTCTGTTACATTAATGTTCAAATACCATTAAAAACACATGAATTAGCTCCAGTGTTTCAAGGTCTACCGTACGTGTTACTGTATTATCATGGTCACTATAGTTTAATTTGAGTGAAAATCTCAGATCACATCACAAATGGTCACTAATACAACAGACATTGTATATTACATGGCTAAAAATGCTATTTGTATGCTTATCTGAGTGGTATCTATATCTTTGGCACAGTGTAGTCTACTAGCTTGGTCGCCACAGGCAGTTATGGGGCCTTCACCTTTCACACTATACTGGCCCTTCCGAGATTTTTCCGCACAGATGAAGCCAGACAGACAGGTTTTATAGGACACGTATACACGTTTATGGGCCTGTGTGACAAACACGGAATCATGGAATCGAAGACGATCATAAAGAGGCAGGCACGCACGAGGACGTGCATTTACTGCGTCTGCTCCTTGTTAAAAGCAGATATTGACAGGTTTCGCGACAAAGGCGGGAAATGTGCAGCGCGTCTGTGAAGGAGAAATGCATCGGAGTGCTCGTCTGTGTCAGTACACGTTTTGAGGTCCGGATGAATTCCCAAGGTCACTGCCATTACTTCTGTTGTTCTCTGTCTGCTTTCAGCTCTGCAGGCTGAGTAAAACTTCCTCCGCAGGAAGTCAGGGAAATGACACAGCCGAAACCACATCATTTTTATTCTTGTGAATTACTGTAAAAGGGCTGCTGCAATCTAGCCTGTCTGTCTCCTCTCCCTCTCTCTCTCTCTCTCTCTTTCCCTTGATTACAGAAGGTGATGCATGGCATTAGTTACAGGAAGCTCTGATTAATGCCGAGGAACAGTCACCACAATATCCTCATACGAAGCACTGTTACACAGCCGCTTATGTGGACATGCACAGCTCTTAAACACTGTACTTCTATTTTAGAGCCCTGCACCTCTTTGATGCACTGCTTTAAATCTGTTACCACACATACACACTGATAAGTGCAGCAAGTTCATGCGGTGTACATCTACTTTTATTCTTTTCATCCCTGCCCCTGCATTGTAAGACAGGAGAAAGCTCCTGAGAGACCTACTTTTTTTTTGCTTCTCTCTGTCTGCCTCTCTTTCTCTCACATCCTCACACACCCACATGACACTCACTCTTTAATCCTCTCGGTCCTGATCTCCTCCTCATACACCTTGAGCTGAAATCTGCCTCTCACCTCTGCCTTTTCTCTGTGCTGATCTATGGCTCCTCGAGCTCCTCGATCACCAGCGCTCTGCCGCTCGGTGTCAGATGTGGTTCATACAGGTGCACACGAATAGACACACGTACAGTTTTATCACTCTCACATTTACAGGATGCTTCTAGCAGAGCTTTTCGTGACTGTTGACCAATAATCATTTAATCTGTGACATCCTTAACATATAAATAGTGGAATGCATTTAGGCTGATTGCCTTAATTTAATTGATCAATTAAGTAATTATGCTAACCGACAAAGTGCCCATGAAATAAGTGCCTTTTTGCCATACTGCCCTCCATAGATTATAAATAGAAAGCTACTGTACTGGAGAACTAGGATATCCAAAGGACATCTGTTCCACCTGAGCAGGTGTTTTCATCGGTTGGACTACATCAGCTCAGTCTCACAAAAAAAGTAACAAGCTACACTGGCTCACATCACAAAACTTTCTTTTTCACAAAAAAAAAAAAATGGCTGTAAAATTGTGAAATGTTTGTGTTTTAATGGTTGTTCCTGGTGTGGGGAATTGTCACCCTTACAATATAGAAAACAAACAGAACCCAAACAATAAACCAAACCAAGTAGTTTTGGTGCCATAGCATTTCTGGAGCGAAAACACAAGCAAGTACCAGCTGAAAACGCCACACCAGCAGTTACACACAGGACTCGAACTTCCATCTCTGAGCCGTGTGAATGGAAATAGTATGGTTTATGCCTCCTGCAACACTCCAGTCAATTTCACGATCTGTTTTTTTTTTTTCTCAAATAATCCATTTTTGTTCTGTTAACCACTACAGGTCTTGCACATTTTGCTGTGAGACTGTGCTGCCCAGATATTGCGAAGCGCCCAACAATGGCATTGCACTGTGAAGTGATTTTGTGCTGTGGCCACACTGGGCATTGAAACCTTCAGGATCCCCACATGATACAAGCTGGACCAAAGAAAGCTTTCTAACATACCAAATCCTTGGAAAACACACTCTGAAAAACGGTAAGCATATTTTGTAGTCTTGAGGAGCTGATTAAATTAGTCTTCTTTTATTTAGCTGTACATGGATCCAAAAGGATCACCTGCTAACAGTCTCGGCCAAAACAAGGCTCAGGCATGCAGGAGCTCTCAGAGGCTCAGCCTGTAGGTGGACACTAGTGTTTATGCTCCGTAGCCTCCAAAACACAGAACTGTCAGGAAACCCTTAGAGATACGCAGAGTCTTTCACACTGAGTGAGCCCCTTTAATTTTAAACAGGACATGCCATGTATGAAACACAGAACTCAGGTTGGTCGCTGGTTATACGAGCAGTCATTCATAAACTGTATCGGACAAATTCAAACTCGCACAAGACGATAATGCAAGAGGAGTCATTACAGTGAGTACAGATCGTTTGCACAGTAAAGGTTTGAATTAAAAATCAGTTCAAACCATGCAGCTGATGAGACATTTCACTGCCGGCAGTCATGGCAGACGAAAAAGTCATCAAAATCACTTGGATTCATCTGATCGTGAAAGAAATGCTACCAACCTGCATGGCAATCCATCCAATGTTTTTTGTTATTTCAGAGAGATTTTAATAGATGGAAATTCTAGATCTGCATGTTTTGTCCAATTTCTGTCCTGCACTGAAGCCTGGAAGACGTGAAGCTAAACTGGTATTTGAACAGGTTTTATTCACTCTTTTGTTCTGCCCTCATTGATTCCATGTAAGCCTTACCTAATTCAAGCTAACATGCAACACCATTACAAACTGTTACAAGCCTTGCAGTGAATAAAGCTCCAAAGCAGAAGTTGATCTAAGTGGTGATCCCCCGAGGACTTTTTGCTATTGATACCCGGAGACAAGCGGATTGAGCAGAGATCTCGCAGTGTATCTGTGTCTCTTTCCAGACACGTTGTCAATATCGTCTTCCACCCATGCATCTTTGTTTTGTAAGCATTGAAGTGCTTTGGGGAATATACCTTCAGGCCATTGTGACTTGAACTAAATGAAAAATACATTCATCCTAATATCCATCAGCTTGTTAGCACATCGCTCGCGAGTGATCCCTTATTTTTTGGTTGAAAAAATTCACTTGAGCAGAATCCATTTGTTTCCTATGACATGAAGCTAACCATCGGCCAGTTTGATCATTCATCTCGGTCCTACTGGTGTCTTTCTCAGAATATATCTGAGAGTGTCAAGAAAATCACTAGTGGCTGCTGGATACTGTTCAACTAATGAGCTGCTCAATATTTCTGACTGGCAGTGTTGGGGCTTCTTTTTATCAATATGTGCGGTTGCATTTCATTTTTAGATCCCTTTGTCCCTTTTGTTATTTGGCAACCCTCCGTTTACTATCTGCTCCCTTTCCCACCAAATAAATATGAGATGCTGCTCTCATGTTTCCGTCCCTCTCGGCCCCTGACTATGAGAGAAACTGGAATAATGAAACAGCCAAGTCAAAAACAAAGCCATGTACTTGTCAGCTCACGTTTCCATCCACCTTTATTGACTTACTCATTGGATATGTATGGGTAACTTTACTCAAATATGGTCAAAGTTATTATGCTCTATAGTCTTTCTGCTAAGCTGTTGACAGGGATGGTTTTCTAATTAACTATTTACACGCTTATTTAAAGTCATCCTTCTCTATAAAAGCTGCCCTATCTGTCTTCTATCATCTCCCATCTCTCCACAACTTTGTCCCGTCACCCACAGGCTTTAAATCTAATTCCACGAGGCAGTTTACTTTCTCTTACAATGCCAAAGGAAAGGGCATCCTAATAAAGCTTGGAATATCAAAGTGTCCTTTTACGAAGGCAATTTATAGCAGAGGGGCCAAGGCTTCTCTTTACCACGGGCATGTCCTGTTTACTTCATGAAGGACTTGTTTTATGCGTCTAAATCATGAATAATAATACTGATGATGGAGCCTTCATCTTGGCACTCCATCACAGTTTGAACCTCTGCCATCGCTCGCCACATAAAAACCAACTGCAGGCAGATAAAGACAAAGAGAGAAAGAGAGATTTATTTACTAATGTTGTTAGTTTCTTCTGTCAGTCTTGTCAGCGAAAAAAATAGCATCTCCTTTTGTGCATTCTTCAGAGAAGTTTGGCATTTTGGCAAATAATTAGGAAAGATTTTTATGACATCTGTGCCATTTAAGTTTGTTGGATTGATGCTGAGATCTGAAAAACAGAGAAACAGAAGACAGATGTGGGAAGAGGAAAAAAGGATGCAGAGAAGTGAGGAGGAGGAGGAGAAGGAGGAGCTGACCAGAAGGGAAACAGAGAGAGGAAAGAGAAGCAGCAGGGGAGGTGTTTGTGCGGAGGAAAAGATGATGGCGAAGGGGAGGTGCTCGAAGCAGGATGATGCATGAGAAGAGATAAACAAGCGCGGAGATGACTGCACAGAAAATGCAATGTAGAAAGCAGACATCAGTCTGTGGAGGGAAGTGATCGATACTTGATCCTGGGATGGAAATTTAGAGATCACAGCTTGGGATGTTCCTCTGGACAGAAAACTGATAGATGGAAGACCACATAGGGAGAGAGAGGTATGAGAGAGTGCGGGTACACAGAGAGAGCGAGAAAGTGACCGAAATGAAAAGAGTGGACGTCCAGTGCTGTCACGGTGGTGTTAAAGATTTCTCTCCTCCTCTTGTGAGCGTTAAAAATGGACAGTGGGGCCTCTAACCGCAGTCATCCTTCTCCTTACTTAGTTTCTTTTAAAGCGAAAGTGTCGCAAATCTGTCAGAAGCCATTTACTTGCAGAATTACAACATGCAATCTCAATCCTCTGAGGACCCCATACAAAATTGCTGTGAAATAATTATATCTGAACCCCCCACTAAGATTTATGGCTGTAGAAAAAAAAACATAAGCTCCCACTGTGTGCTAATGCACCCATCTGTGCTTCTGAAAGCACTTTTCACACAAACACACACACATCAACACATACTAAGGCATACAACCGATATGTTTTGCGAATCCTTCATTCCACTCAACCAGTTTTCTATAGTCACCTCTGACCTTGCACGTACACTTTTACACACTCGCTAATTTTTTTCATTGATGGGCAGCATTGCTAGCATTTATCAGTAATGTTCCACTTTTGCAGTTGTTGTTCGCAATTGCAGCTTCACTTCAACACTCCTCCTCTGCTGTTCCACCATAAGCGTGACAAAGTCTTGGTATCAGTTTGTGTTTGTGCGCTGGCTAGCAAAGCCAATCTCACAGTGCAGATTCATTAAAATTTAATTGAAAAGCATAGACTATGCATTTCTCTGTAATAAATTGATCATTCGATGTGCAATCAAAAAGCTCTGAGACTGTTCCCTCATATATCAGAAGGACGCACATGCAACATGGGTAAGCAGTAATTGTACTGTCATAGCATGCTATGTCACATCTCGTGACCAGCAATTAACCCTTTTCTACCAAAAACAACCAGGTTCTGGTTCGGTGCTGGTGCTATTGCTGGTGCTTAGTTAGTTCAAATCTCGTTCCTCCTGAGAATCTGTTTGCTTTTCCACTGACAAGGAGCCAAGTTGGAGCCAGGCCATTGTGACCGTAAAACGACTACGCTTGCATCAATTACATGGCAGTTAAAAAATCGCAATAAGTTGATGATAATATCTATGTTTATCTTCATAGATGGACTTAAAGCTGATTGTGTGGTGGAGGTGATGCCTGGGCACATCCACAGTCGCGTTACTGCTAGGACACAATTGTACTGGATTTCAGCACGCAGTGTGCCAAAACTTCTGTGTGTCCCCCGCCCCGAGTCATTCTAGTACATCTGCAATCGGACCAGGGACATCCTAGCGAAAAAGGACACAAATTACCGCTCATGTGTTCCTTTCCACCGTTGATCGCTGGTCACGATAACCCCGCCCCCAGCCCCTGATGTACTCGGTGCTTAGCTCTGGCCCAGTAAAGAGTTGGCGCTTGCTAAGCACCAGTTTTTAGCACCTGGAACCGGTGCTTATGTGGTGGAAACTCAAAGAACTGGTGCTGAGTCAGGCACTGGCTCCGAACTAGCACTGGAACCAGCTTGATGGAAAAGGGGTATAAAAGACCTGTACAAGGGTTTTGTAAGCAGTGGGTAGCACACATTTGTCAAGAGCAATCATCAAATTCTGTGTCAAACTCTGAAATGGCAATGAGGATCACTGAAATGCTTCAGAAAGTCTACAGAGATGAAGCAACAAACGAAGTATCCTGAGTGGCATGCTCATGTCAAACAACACTGAAAGATAAGATGAGTGTAGGGTGACTCTCCATGAGACAAGCCACCAACAATGTCCATGAAATTTAATCAATTCTGTATCAGGGTCACCGGATTATCACATAACCATCAGGGAAACTGTGGACATGGTCAGTGTGTCATTTGGAAAAATTCAGAGAATCCTCAAGTCCACTTTGAATAGACACTATGTGGCTGCCATATTCATACCTGGGGCTCCACACTCCCCAGTGGAATCTACACTGTGAGAAACGCTATTATCTCCGTCAGCAGACCTTGAATGACCCAAACGTCATGTTGTGTATCATCACCTGTGATGACAGTTAAATCTACAGCTACAACGCAGACATCAAACAGCAGTAATTGCAGTGCTAAGAGGCTTCAGTCTCTTCCACATGTAAGGACAGCAACCAAGAGTGTGTCGGTCTGATCGTTTTTTTCCACATTCATGGGATTGTGACTGTGACTCCGTCCCCCAGGGTCAGACTGTGAAGTTCCGCTGTAACATCTTGAGGCGTCTGCAGGAGAGCATTTGGTGCAAAAGACCTGAACTGTGGCACGGCTGCAACTGGGAGTTCCAACATCACAATGCACTTGTTCAGCACATTGACAACCTGCGAATTCTACCACACAATCATCACTCCCTACCCACCCTAGACCGCCAGATTTGGCTCCCTGCGACTTTTTCCCTTTCGCCAACATTAAATTCAAGTTGAAGAGTCAACATTTTGACACAGAAGGAGATTTACAGATGGAGGCTGACGTGCTCACATAACAGGTCTTCCAGGGAGATGTGTGACAGAAGCACTGCAGCATTTGATTTTTTATAGCCAAAGTCTTGGAAATGTAGTTATTGGATATGTAATGACCCTAATATCTAAACTTGTTACATTATTTCATAGCACCAATCATATTCTTTTTCTTTATTGGAAGGCTCTTCAGCTATTTAAAAAACTGACTTCAGTTGATTAAAGTGAAACAGTGAAATATTGCACAAAGCACAGTCAAGGGGTTGCTTAGCTACTTGGTTTATGTGGGTCTAGGTGAGCTCAGTTACATCAAGTTACATTTGTTTGCCATAGTAGTTTTTAAAAGTGCTAATATTTCAGGTGATAAAATATCAGATTTTTAGGTTTACAGCTTGTCCTGTGGCCCCAAGTGGCCAAAGTATCTCATATTACAGGCATTTAAGTAATTACTAAATCATTTTGTTTTTTAATGACAAATGGGTTACCTCACCAAACACTGTTCATTTCATCAACTGATCAGGCAAAAACTTATTCTCCACTCCAAATGTACAAATCTTCAATGCCATTTCTGGCCTTTCATGTCAAGCTGCACAAAGACCTTGAACTGAGGTGTTTCCTTTTCTCAGTCTCACAGACGTCGCCAAGCTTCCGGGAGCTTAGCTGGGAAACTGTAGCAATTGGTGACTCCAAAAGCAAAGTGAGCATGTCTCTAGGTGCTAAATTATCACAGCCGGCTGGTCTGAAAACACCTGGGAGGGAAGGAAGAGGAAAGAGGGGGGGGCAGCGTGAAGGGGACAGCAGAGGTTGACATGCTCGTTTCACTTCTCGTGCATGATCCAGGTGACAGGTGCTGGTGCAGAAAATGGCAGCCCCCATAGGGCTCCACCTCGGGGGGGCTGCCGTCACAGGCGTACAGGTGTATGTGGAGAAGTGTGCTCGCATGTACGAGGGCTGCCACGCTGTATCATAGATCAGCCTCTCAACTTCTGTGTGTTTGTTCACCGCACGCCGCTGAGCGTAATTTGCCGCGTGTGTGTGTATGTATCATGACAGTAATACTCCATGACAGAATGATCACACCCTTCTCCCCACAGCTCTGAGGAGCCTCTCTGCTCCACTCTCCTCCCTCCACCTACCCCCCAAAGGAGCTATGTGCTTCCACATATGTCAAAGCCTGTTTCCCTGTGGGCAGCAACCCTCCTCTGCATCCCGTTCTCTCTCTTTCTCCCCCCCGCCCCACTCTCCCTGCCTGCTCCCATATTCTCCCGAGCCTCTCCGACGCTAAACAACTAAACCAACAGAAATCATGTACAGGAGAGCATACGGGCCCCTATGACATGACAACATTAAGCCACGCTGTCCATCTGGCCTGCTTTAAGTTTGTGTTTGTGGCTGTCTGTGCCGCTACGCCTCTGCTGCAACACATAATGAGGACGTGGGTTTTTACTACTAATTATATCCTTATTTGTTGCTGTTTAATGAGCTGAGAGAAGACTTCAACCCAGATGTGAGAGCAGAAAAGTAAAAAAGGAAAAGTTGATACGCTTGACATCTGGCTGACATCCTAATGCTGCAAAGAAAAACTGCTCCATCATAATAAAACACTATTTGTTGTGTTGTCGCTGGTCATCTAATGTCTTTAACTTAAATCCTCACACAAAAAAGACTTTGCAGACATTCGGGACATAAGAAAGGATTTTCAGGAATTGCAGTCATAGGTTAATCTTACTGCAAAATGGAGATGAGGGGAAAAAAACCAACATCACGTCAGAGACACTCCTGCAGGGGGGTTACATTCATGAGTGGTTATATTGCATATCTCAATCTTAACAAGTAATTAAATGTAGTATTCAAGCTTGAAATCTTTTTTTTTTCCCCCTCTGTCTTTCTGGTGAAAAATGATGAAATGTGCCAGTGGGCTGAAATAATTTCACTTGTTTCATTGCAGTTTATCTAATTTTGAAAAAAAGAAGAGATCATAAGGCTCAATATGCCATTTAATTACTTGTTCAGGTTTTTTTTTTTTTCTGAGCGACACCGTCTCTTTGAACACTCTCTCTTCACTCCTCTTCTCTATCAAGAACCTCGTGCAGTTAGCCAGCACTTTGGTCCATAAAGCATTTCACCTGCACTAGTCCATTTCCAGTCAATTACTCCTCCTAAATCATGGCCTCCATAAAAGAGTGAACAGATACTCTCAACAGAGGGATGTTGTGTGCAGGTGCTGGGGCTGACTGGTGTCACATCATAAATCTTTCTCCCTCTTTTGGCGGACCATGCGAGGCATTATAAAAAGCTGGAATGCACAAAAGTTCCCGTCCTTGACTGCTGGTCCGATAAGGTGTCTGAGGTGCCTCCTTGCATTATTGCTGGGAATGACGCACGAGGCAATGTGAGAGTGACCGAGCTGACAAAGAGTAACAGACAGAGAAGGAGAGAGAGAGAGAGAGAGAGAGAGAGAGAGACGAGGACTCTCATTGTGCCTCTAATGTAATTGTCTGGACCACTTCATCATAAACGAAGCACTCGTGTGCAACGCTGGCTTATCTCCCCCAGCCACCACTCCGCCCTCAACCCCTCCATCCCAGTCGACACTATCTCAGAGAGGCTTAAGGATGGGCTTTGGGCCACATCAATAAACGCCAGCACAGATCAAACTGTCAGCAGGAGGGAAGCCTTCATGTGTAGCACAAGCTGGACTATATGTAAAGACAGAAAACAAGAAGGGGAAGTTGTGATATAGATGGAATCATGATATCCAAAATCTAAAATGTATTAAACTAGAAAAGCAGAAGTTATGATCCTTGAAGTATGAAGTAGCACCAAATAATACTTCTGAAGTAGTAACGGATTAAATGACGGCAAAATGTAAAAGTCTTTGTCTGTAGTAACACACCAACAAACAATGTTCACCTGACTCTGCAGCTCCCATCTGCTCCGCCGGGCATTTCGACATGTTTCAGTTCATTGTATTGGTTTTACAGCCTGCAATTTTACTGCAGCACTCTCATCAGCCATAGTAGGCAGCTGTTTTTAGTGAAAAAGCCCTGGTAAACTCACTGTACACTACCTGTCCAGCAGTAAGAGGCAGGCAGACACAGTCAGTGATTAGCTGATGAACATAGTGGAGCATTTAGCAGCTAAAGGAGCCGGATATTTCCCATCGGACTGTTTTGGGAGATGGAACAGCGAAAGCAAAGACGGTGAAAGCAAATCAAGAACTCAAATTATAGATGATATTTCTCCATGTGTGATGTGTAAACGGGCAATAGTTTGCCATAGAATAAGACAACTAGATGTCCTGATGCTAACAGTGTGCTGTGCTGTTTCCAAGTGACCCAAATATTCATTCATGCATCTTAAAGTTATAATTTCTAAAAATTTCACACTATGCCACAGCTCAGCTCACATTCAGCTCTTTAAATTTGCTTTCAGACTCTCTGTAGCGCCAAACAAAGTAAAATGTTGCCATCTTTTTTTATTGACTTCATTGATTTTTTTTTTAAACTTCGCACATGTCATTGTGACCTTGCGCAGCTTTATTAACCGAAATGCTTTTCTGCAGGCAAACAGCTCGGCTCCTGCACAGATTCACAGTTTCTGTGGTGAAACCACTGAGTCGAGGTCAGGATAAACACCAGCACCATCTGAGCTTTCGATACATTATTACTTTCAGCAAATATTGTCTCCTCTGGATGTTTTTTTGGGAGGGATATGAAGTGGATTATTATGGAGTGCTTTTTAGCTTTTCTGCATAAATACAATGATATGTGCCGCTGTGGTATTACTGCAAGTGTGAACTAATCCAATCACTTAAGTAGATAAAAGACAAGGGTACAGACAGTCAGCCTAATAATGAAAACACAATTTATTATACACAGCCTCAAAGTTTGGTACTTTAGTCGGGTCAATACAAAGATACTGTATGTCTATTTTTGTGTATGCCAGAAATGTCAGTGTTGACTGAACCATAAGTTAAATACAATGCAAATAATAATAAACATAGTCTGCCACTGTAGTCTGTTTGGGTAAAACCTACATTGGTGGGGTGTTGTATGACTGTCCTGTGGGATGTCACACTGATTTAGGTAAACCTTTCTCTTCAGATTTATTTAACAGGCTGTTTTATCCAAATTACCAAAAGGTAGAGAAAGTATACAAATTAAATGAAACAAAAATGAGATTTTTCTAGCTTCTCCCCAGTGGAATCAGGTTATTTACTAGTAAATTTCAGACAAAAAAACATTATTATAATTGTGAGGAGCAACCAACAACAGGTGGTATCGCCATAGCATTTATTTATACCCTAATCAGGCATAACATTATGACCACTCGCCGAACATTGTGTTGGTCCCTCTTATGTGATCAAAAATGCTCTGAACCATTGGGCGTGGACAAGAGGACCTCTCAGGGTGTCCTATGGGGTCTGGAACCAGGACGTTTTCAGTGGATCCTTTGGGTACTCTGGCTTGTGCAGTGGGGCCTCTGTCAATCAAACTTGTTCCACTGCATCCTGTTGATGCTTGATCAGAATGGGGTGTAGGAAGTTTGGAGGTCAAATCAACATGTTGGGCCATTGTCATGTTCCTCAACATGTTCTGATTGTTTGATGTTTTTCCCATGTGGTGGGGTGCATTTTTCTGCAGGAGTAGGCCATAAAACCATCCAATTCGGGACTGCCATTTCCATGAGGGAGTATGGTTGTTCTGGGACAATGTTTTTTTTGGGTGTCTAAATCTCATCAACATGGATGTCAAAATCCAAGGTTTTCTAGCAGAACACCACATAGTACCAATATGATATGGTTATTCACTTCATCTGTCAGTTTTAATGTTGTGGCTGATTGGTGTAGATATTATATTATATTATATTATATTATATTATATTATATTATATTATATTATATTATATTATATTATATTATATTATATAAAGTGAAACCTGCATGGGAGAAGCCTAATATAGAGAGAAGTAATAACAGAATGTAAACATGTGAAATTGTTACTGTAAAAATTGGAAGAGGGAATAAGAAATCTAAAAATCCAATGTGGGATTTGATACAAAGCAAATAAAAAAGCTAAAATAAGGAAACTAATTATAGTTTGTTTAGAGTTGCTGATTTGAACAACAGATTTTGTCAGACAAATATGATCCTGTTATTATGCTATGATTCAGCCTGGAGTGAGTGCAGTAACCTTACACTGTAGCACAGCTAAGAAAATGTCAATGGAAATTGAACTGAGAATTACTTTATCACGCTTTTTCTCCTAAACCACGAGTTAATCATGATCCCTGCTGTAGATACTGAAATCTCATGTTAAAAAATGTAAAATCTACCAAAATGACCAACTTCATTGACGCACTTGATCTGGAAACTCGTGTGTTTTCATGTGTATGTGCGTCAGAGTTAAGGAAAACCTTCTTGCTTTTTATGTATTTCTTGACAAAGATGCTTGGTGGACAGCCCGCGGAAACATTTTGTGTGTATGTGTGTGTGTGTGTGTGTGTGTGTGTGTGTTGTGCCATTGTGTAACGTGATAAGCAGGCTTTGCTTGACTGGCTGAGTAGCCGTGCATTAGACGCTGCCTTAGACCAAGGCTCCTATCTCTAATGGATTTCTCCTCCCTTCCCTATCTGGACTCATGTTGACTGTGCACTACATAACACCATCCAATCTAGACTCCTGTTGACTCTGTACCACATGTAGATAGACACACACTCACACACAGGCAAGACCGAAACACAATCTACACACAGAGGTTTGATACAGCTCTATTCCTCCCGCTGTTCTTCGTGTCGGAGCATGCATGTGCCGGTTCATTCAGGTCTTTGAGGAGCACATGACAGCGAGAGAAAAAAAAAACAAGAGAAAGAAAAAATAATCCTTCCTCTCAGATCATCTGAGCTGATCAATTTCTCTTGTCCCCCTACCTTGCACACCCGCTCCTGATTGCAGGATGCATGCTGAGCTGCCATTGATTTATTATAAGGCTTCTCCATCCCAGTACCCCCTCTGGCATTTATTTGGTACATGCCAAGTTAAAGTTGATCCATATCTGAGCAGACCAACACCCCCAACCCCTCTGCTCCTGTGATCTCATTGTCCTCATTGATCCGTCTCTCAGTTTGCAAAGAGGAAAGCTGTGAGGACTGCATAATGACACACGCACCCCCCTGTTTGTGGGCGACGACACAGAAAAGAGTGGCAGTTGGAGAAAGACGAGGAAAAGTCTGTTTCCCTGTGAAATAATAAAGCAGACTTTACGACCCAGAGCTGTGATACAGAGCTAAATCTGAGAACAACGGACAAACAAGAACATTTGTCTTCGGAAGCACTTCCCTCCCCCCCGTTATCCCAAATCCTTTCAAACAGTATCTCTACCTTTTGATATCTCTGTGTACATCGCTTTTGTTTTGTTTTTCGTAGAGATGATGTGGGATTTATAGCTATGAAGAAACTCAGCCCCAACTCACACAATCAAAGCGGTAGATCGTGTGAGATGGGGGAAAACACAAAGTTTAAAGGTACGAGGAGAGAAGGCTCATCAATATTCAATAAAAAGAGTTATGGCAGACAGAGACAGAGAGATAGATGCCAAGCATGTGCGCTGCAGGAGGTTAGCAAATAGTCCTTTATGTAACTGGCATGAAGCCCACTGGTGGAGTTAATGCGTTTAATCCTTGCATATTCTGCCGTCGCCACCACAAGAAGAGCACATTAAGGTCCCTATCTCGCTCTCCTCTCTGGCCATTAGCGAAGGGACTCTTAACTTCTTGATGATAGCAAATCAGGCAATTAGATTTAAATTCCTACTGTGTTGCTGGATAAATAATCTCCCAAGAACGAGACTTCTTTTTTTCCCAATTAGCAACATAAGCTATAAAGCCAGTTCATCGGCACAACGCCACTCTCAAAGTGGTCAGCTTTTACCCTTGAGTCGGTCTATTGACATCATGCCATCTGAAAAATATTTATGCATTCGCTGCGTTCGTCTGCAGAGCAGCGCTGGTAACAGTTTTGGCATCAGTAAACATCGAAGGACATTTATCATTGCTATTAGACTTAGACTTAGACAGACTTTATTCATCCACAAGGGAAATTTTGTTGTCACAGTAGCTCAGGACAGAGATAAAAGAGGAAAAGGACAGCACAAGTAAGATATAAAATAAAGTAATAAAGTAATCAGTATAAAGATAAAAATAATAATAAAGATAAAAATAAATACTAATAATAAAGATAAAAATAATAACAATAATAATAATATAATAATAATAATAATATAATAATAGTATAATATAATAATAATAATAATAATAATAATAATAATAATAAAAACAATAATAAAATAGAATAGGTACTATCTACTACACATTACAAAAAAGTAAAATAAAATAAAAATAAGCAATCTGAAGTAATATTTAGAAATATGGAAATTTAGAAATTTACAATATATAAAACATGTAACAAGTGATTTCTATAGTGCAGTGCCAGTTTACACAGTGGTGAAATAGATGTGAGTTATCTGTCACAGAGTGGGGAGTTATTGTACAGCTGTATGGAGAATGGTATGAAAGTGTTCTTGAAGCGCTCACTGTGACAGCGCAGCTGTAAGAGCCTATTGGAGAAGGAGCTCCTTTACCCATCTACAGTCCGGTGGAGTGGGTGAGCAGGGTTGTCCATGATGGAGAGCAGTTTGTCCAGTGTCCTCCTGTCCCTCACTGTCACAAATGTATTCGTACAGGAGAAAATGTTTACATCTCATTGTGAGAATATTCCGAGCACTCTTTTGTATGGTAATGCTCAGATAAGACCCAATTCTCAGAATATGTTTCAGTTTAACCCAAAGTTTACTTCTTTATTCCAGATCCAGTCTGATTCAAAACCTACTCAAATACAAATTAATATAACTATGATCATTCTAACATGTCTGTATATGTAAACAACTGGTTTGTAGACAGGAGTCATATGAAGGACAAATTATGAGGACAAAGAACCGACTTGATTTTGACTTGCAGACTTTTCTCCAACAATAAACCTGAAGAGACACATACAAGGACAGTAACAGCGACATACTGCCAAGACAAACACAAATTCCAAAGATGTCTCTCAAAATGATGTTCCTTTACAACTAATCCTGATTCTCATTTATGTTTCAAAAGTATTTTCTTCTGAAAAGTTAAGACTGCAGCGTGGTAAGAAAGGCTTTCAGTTTGAAGGAGCCACCAAGGCCACATAAGGAGGCAGCAGAAGTCAGCGACAGGACTTTCGCGCAGGAGACCAAGGTTGGCGTCCTGCGTGGGAGCATTATTCTCAGGCTTAATGTTTCATCTTCACTTGTTGTGTGGTTAGGCTGTCGGCACCAAACCATGCAAGTGGAAGATGATCATTAGGCTGTTTTGGTACCTGGCAGGGAGCAGTGGAAAGTATTTTGTTTTTCTTTTTCACCAGGTCAGGCAGTCCTTCGTACATGAAAAAAAGAATCAATTTAGCTGTTGCGTGTCCCAGTGATGAAACAGTCTTATCTTATGCTTATCATTAAAAAAAAAAAAAAATTAAAAAATGAGGAGATAGAGGAGGGGGGTGGTGGAGAGGGAGAGGTCCCAACTCAGATACTTTTTTTTGTGATAAATGGTGCAGATCCAGGCAGAGAGATACAGACTGAGCCAGTGTAGAAGACTAGAATACAATAGCTTACTACATTCATTTACAATGGTTAATGCAATGATGGGGCTGCAAAATTAAATATAAACTAATCACAATCATGGTTATGGCTGCACACAATTACATGAACATGATCGACTACATGAACAATTAGTGCAAACCTTGATAACCTGCAAAAGCGTGTCCCTTGCTCAAAATGGATAGTTCATTCCTCAAAAGCAAGTATTCACGTCAATAAAAGTGTCAGTTTCATCAAGATGAGAAGTCCTGACACCACTGTTAATGAACAAGACAGTCAAATGGCTTTGTCATGTTTTCATTAGGACAGTTTACTCTAGAAGTGTTTTCAAATGCAAAAAAAAAGTCAGATCTTGGGGACATTACCTGAAAATGCTCAAGACAGCTCTATACACTATTTGCCAAGCCATTTGAAAACTACAATAAAGTTATACTTTATTGTAAATCGTGAGGTAACTGAGTAGAAGACACTGAATTCGTATGTTTCACATTTTACTGCATCTGATCTTTGCAATTCTAATTTGTTCACAGCATTGTGCAAAGGAAAAATAGACACTTATTTACAAGAAACATAAGAAACACTCTTTGGGTAGAGCTGTGCACAACTGTAAACAATACTGTACATATTGGAACTGAACATACAACACACACAGTACTGTAAAACATTCATCCAGACGTTCCTGTCTCTCTGGCCACATATTTTCATCTACATCACAGTGAATATGATCCCTTGCAATGCAGCGAGGAGGAGCTTGACAGATTTTGACAACTTGTTCAACACTTTTGTATGTAATGACTCAAGCAATGAAATGAGGACTATTAGTTTTACAGGGAATGACTATTCAGCATTCAGAAGTATACTTCATTTTGACTGACATAAGCAAATGATAACGTCATAAAACAGCAGAGAATTGTATGAAAGCAACTGATGCATGTCCAAAAGCATTTTCAATTTGTTGGAAGGAATGAGAAACTGCTACTATGATGTGCACAAATGACTAAATGTTGTCGAGGTTGAACTAACAGTTATGAGAATTTTTATTTTGATCAGGGAAATGCACCAAAGTGGCTGAGAAAAACTTTAACATGCCCTTTGCTTGTACAAAACTCCACTTATAGAAAAGAAAAATTTGACAGTAGAACTCCCTGTTTCAATGTATTCAAAGAAACTGTTTGGCCTCACACCTGTGTGACTGAACTGCAGTCACCGAGCAGCATCTACCGCAGCCTGCGTGTGAGGCGTTTGAGAACCAGCAGTAAATTGTCATGTCCATGGATAAGCAAATGTTCAGCAAGTGGGAAGTTTGTCTAGTTTGTAGGGTTTACAGGAGTAATGTCAAACAACTTTCAAAAAAAGGTTTTAAAAACTTGCAAATATCAGGTCAGTAGTCACTATCAATCTTTACATTAACACAAAACCAAAGCTTGAAAGGTTGATGAGCATCATGCTGTACCAAAAAGGGGGTGGAGAGATGCCAGCAAATCATGTGCTGGTGCAACCGCTGAAAAAGTTAGACTGGAGCCCTGTTATGTGACTAGATTTAAGGAACTATCATGCTTTGGTTTAACACTTTCACAACAACAGGTAGTTGTTAGAAACTTGTTTTAGGTCGTTGGAAAAATAGCACAGTTTGGGTTAAAACAACACTATCAGGGATGGATGGATGGATGGATGGATGGATGGATGGATGGATGGATGGATGGATGGATGGATGGATGGATAGATGGATAGATGGATAGATAGATAGATAGATAGATAGATAGATAGATAGATAGATAGATAGATAGATAGATAGATAGATAGATAGATAGGGAAACAATGTAGAAAAGAGTATGCAGTGCTGTACAAATAGTGCTGGTCGAAGAAATAGCAACATGTCTGTAACATCAGTTACATTTTCTGGGTAACCAGGGTGATGTTTTCTGCCTTATTACTTATTCAACTTATTTGTGATATGTCACAACAAAGGTAACACAACTGAGGATGCAGTTTAGTTGTCTTGGATTGTAAATTTTGAAGGACAGGGTTGCAACCACAGTAGAATAGAAAAGCAAAGACTTAAACACAAATGTGCAAACAAGTGCACTCAGATGAACATGTGTATAAAGAAATAATTACCTCCACGATAAATGAGTTATGCTGATTGCTTGCTTTGATGTTTGGCCTTCACGGTGCAGAATGATGCATTTGCTGAAGAGATGTTTTCACCTTCATTCAGGTTTCTCTGCTCTTACCTCTAATCTCCAGTCAACACATGAATGTTCAAGATGATTATGAGAGATTGCGAGCACATTTTTGGGAACCAGTTGTAATGTGGACACTTAAAATCTCTAGTGCACTTAGAAGGACACAGTGCAGGGGCCCATATTCAGTAACCTGCACATGCTAAGTGATTTCAAGACTGTTTTAAATTATCAATCAGTGATAAGAGACACCGATGCAAAGCGAGGAGTATTTGTGTGTCAGTGAGCTGTTGGTGTTTATATGCATAGTCACACATATTACTAATATAACTGTAAACTGAAGATTTTAATTTTCCAGTTGCTTCAAAGATGTGCTACTGTGCCACTAAAACAGATTTCTTTGAAATATTGATTATTTTCAGGTGGTTGGTTTTGTGCGCATTTCAGAGGCTATACTCACAGAAGCTGTTCCGTCACATTATTCACTGCATTGCATTCTGTGATTCAAGTCTGGTATATTGTGTCACTACACTATAAACACAGATGTCACTAAGTAGTATGGTTGTGAATAGCATTCGATGTAAAAAAGAAAGAATACACCAATCAGCCACCGCATTATGACCACTGACAAGTGAAGTGAATAACATTGATCATATTGGTACTATGTGGTGTTCTGCTGGAAAACCTTGGATTTTAACATCTGTGTTGATGAGACTTAGACACCCAAATAAACATTGTCCCACAACAAGCACACTCCCTCATGGAAATGACAATCCCAAATGTCACTGGTCTACCCCCTGCAGGAAAATGCACCCCACCACATGGAAAAACATCAAATAATCAGGAACATGTTGAGGAACATGACAATGGCCCAATACGTTGATTTGACCTCCAAACTTCCTACACCCCATTGTGATCAAGCATCAACAGGATGCAGTGGAACAAGTTTGATTGACAGAGGCCCCACTGCACAAGCCAGAGTACCCAAAGGACCCACTGCTAACAGATCCCATAGGACACCCTGAGAGGTCCTCTTGTCCATGCCCAATGGTTCAGAGCATTTTTGATCACATAAGGGGGATCAACACAATATTAGGCAGGTGATCATAATATTATGCCTGATCGGTGTACACAGCAGTATGGCTAAAGATGAATAGTTAAAAAGTGGGACAAGTGTATGTTTCCAGAGCTGATCAGGAAGAAATGACTGTTCCCATCTATTTCCAGCTCAGTTTCAGTCTGGGTCTGAAATTCAGTAAAGCAGAGATGCCAGCAGAAATTGCTGTGTTACAGATGATGTTGGCATCCACAACAAACAAGTAATAACCTAAAGTACAATTGAAATAAAATATTATGCAGTAAAACTTTATCACTGCAAATGAAAATGAAACCAAACTGATATGTACGTACTTTACAATGGAATATAAAAACATGCACAGGGATAAAAAAAAAATGAAATGCATTACCTCATTATTCAACTTGGGCAAGCACTTAAACAGAAGCGTTCACGCAAATGCCGAGAAGAAGAAGAAGAAGAAAAAGAAGTAGAAAGCAGATAAAAGGAACTTCAAAGAATTACAGTCATTGTGGATTCGCTGCAAGGAATTCTTGGGTGGCACTTTTTATGTATTTCAGTCATAATTTCCTTCCAACCTTGCTGTGTAATTTAGGATAAAATCATAAGTGTGTGATGAGTAAGACTTGCTAAGTATTACAATGTATGTCTTAGTCCAATACATCCTTCTTAGAAAAAGACTAACTCAAAAAAACATCATTTTTTTCTTTCAGGGATCACTAGAGTATCAAAAAAAAGTTAAAATAAACAGGCGGTGCTGAAGCTACACTGATGGATTATTGCCTCAGACTAAATAGGACTTCTGCCAGCAGGATATTCAGGCTTCAAACAAAAGCAAAGAATTTACTCCAAATCTTATGAGCATCCAAGAGAAAAGGCAACTTAAAGTAACCTTATGCTGCTGAGTAACACACACACAAGATTTATTTAGCAGTTTTGAAGCACCACAGGTTGCTGAGTGTCCATGAGAGCAGCCTGATAAGCTGATAAAGAGGTCAGACTCACTCAGATCTCAACCAAATACTGATAAACCTTTCCCCGGGATCTGCATTTTCAGGTTCTGAAGACAGGGATTCAAAAGCATTATCTATTCAGAACAAGCAACTTATTCCCACTGAACCCATCAGTGAACTGATTTGCATACCATCACGCTGTGATTAAAATTGTTAAGTTAATGTGGGTAGATGCTTATAGTTTTTACAAAATAAAAACTTTGTGATAATTACTCTCCTGTAGGCAACATTTGAACAGAACAGTTTGTGTTTGCAATATTCTAATTTTCCCAATCACAGCAGCACCAAGACGAAGGAGGAAGAAGAATTCTCCTCCTCGGAACTGTAAGGTCAATTGTCTCACGAGTCTCACATTGTTCAGTATTTTCCAGGTAAGTCACTTCATTCTTCCTCAGAGAGCACTCACATTCAATGGGCCTTTTTTTGTGGAGAAAGACGACGCGATTAGATGCCAGATGCCTGACTGACAGCTTGGCCGATAATGCATTGTGGCTGCAACAAAAAAAAAACAAAAAAGAAAAACAGAAAAAACCCTCATATCTCATTACAGATTGACCTCAGATAAACTAACGTTGCATTCAGGCCCGTTTTCTTTAATTCATCAGGATGAAAATAAAGCAGTGTAAAAAAAAAAATATGCTCCATCCAACGGTAATGGTCTGATGCCTCCCGTCAATGTCTCCCTCACCCCTCCCTCACTATGCCTTCCTCCATTTATTTTTTCCTGGAGGCTAATTGTGATTGGCTGATTAAAACAATTACAGAGATAACAAAATCCAATCAACTATGGACGTTTGCATCATGCAGATATGTGGACCACCTGGAATATGCGCCGGGTGATTTAGCGCTGGTCCAAACGCTGCAGACTAGATAAGACCAAAACACAGAAACTAAAAGCCTGATCAATACGAGCGTCTATCTGAGTTGTGTGTGGACGTCCAAAAGTTGCATAAATTAAGTGCTTGGCTACAGAGATTCACTTTTTAAACCATATTTTAAACATTTGAATTCCACTGCTCCTTTTCTGTCCATTTCCATCTTCTTCTCTACAGTTTTTTTTAACATTCACCTTTAGACCGGTGTTACTATGCAGCTTGTTCCTCTCCGCTTCCCTCCTTTTCGCACACATTTAGCAGGCGAGGGAGGTCTGGGACGCCCAGATGTTTGCTGAACTGGACGCCTGAGCTGGCAGCAGCTGCCAGCCCATCAAAGAGTGAAAAAAAAAAAAAAAGACAGGAAGCAAAGATATTAGCATGCAGTTTAACTTTTAGATCTTTTTTCGTCTTATTCTCTCCAGCCTGCCTCCTGACCAGCATCATGTCTTCCCTTTCTTTCTCTCCAGACTGCACAGACACAGATGTGTGGTGACCACAGGCCGGCCTTTGGTTTGAGTTGTTTGTGGAGTACACAATACACAAGTTTGGAAGTTAATCTCCTTATCTAGTGTGCACATGTTTACATCATCAACAAGCTGCATCTTAAAAAGCCTTCCTGTGTGTCACAAGTCCAGTTTGCGCCTCAGAGGTCGTATCGTAACGCCCTGAACTCCACTCAGTGATTGCGCTCTGTTCTGCACTCATCTCCTGACATCTATTGTCTACTGGCCCAATTTTATTTCTGCACATGTAAAATGCCGTGAGAGTGAGCGGTGGCTGAAGGGTGGGAGCGAACCGCAGAGACAGAGAGACATTGGAAGAGAGAGGGACCCTGGCAGGAGGCGGAATCCATTTGGAGCACTTAGTTGAGTCCCCAGCAACAAAATTGAGACAAGGAAAATGACCAGCAGGCAGCAGCTACTATGTCGACCCAACCTTCCAGTGGGATGAGAATAAACCGGAGTAAAATGTAACCTAGAAATAACGAGCTGGTGCCTGCGTGCATGTCTGGATTTATGTCAACAAGCTCCCCCCATTCACTCCTCACAGCACCATTCTGTTTTTGCCACAGCTGTGACACAAATTTGATAATGTTGCATGTAAAAGATTAATATCTTGTTCCTGCAGTCCTCATCTGTTTTGATTATATAGTAACTGCCGACAACTGACTCTCGACAAAAGTGATGTTTCTATACAACTAAACTGCATTTTCAGTTATCTTTTGAAGGGGACGTAATTTTTGGAAAAAGTATTTTTGGAAAGTAATTTTTGTGCTGTGGTGAGAAAGGTGAAAATAGTGACAAAAGCCCTATTCTCACGGGATAAGTATTACCTGGGGACCTATTGCAATTTGTAATAATTGCTGAGGTCGTCAGTGATGTTAATCCCGTGAGAATCCACGTCGGTAATTTGGAAAGTAAAAATTCCCTCGCAAATTACCTACTATATTTTTGTCGTGAGAATATGCATGCCCAGAAATGGGCGGGACCTCACAGGCATTTTGGTGGTTTTTGTTTACTAGACGAATTTTATTAATTTTTGGTGAATGATGGAGGCTGCATCGGAATGTTTAGAGGAGGTTTTAGGTCCCGGGCCGGTAAGAGCTTATCGGCCCGTCACGTACGTAGAAAAAAAAAGACAAGGCTGAAAAGAGGGAGCAAATTCACCTCCAAATGGTGGATCACTTGCCTGACAGTGTGTGGTAAGAATAATGTTTTCTATTTTTAGCCAACTGTAATACACAGCTAGCTCAATAACCAGGAACATTTTCAAGCAGTGGCTGCATCAGTGAACGTCATTCCCCGACTCAATTGATAAAGTGTGCAACCCAACAAACCTGAAGTTCAAGTAAAATACAATACTGCTGATTCTAAAACTGCTGCTGTTAGTTATCGCTGTACTATTACCACTGTTTATTTCCAATCAAGCCGTGGTGAAAAGCAACTAAGTAAAAAGTACAAGTACAAAGTACAAATTTGAGATACTTTTACTTTGCTTAAATATATTTATGCGTTCACTTCAGTATATTTTAGAGCCTATATCTGTACTTTCTACGATACTACATGGAGTAAAGGAATAAAAGTATTGTGATGAAATATTTAAATTTCCCATGTGAGCTCTGGTCCAGACCTGGTTTAGTCCCGGTTTAGCTCTGGTTTGGACCTGGACAAGCTCTTTATAAATGCTCTCCCAGACCGTATGATTGTGCACCATTTGTTCGAATTGCCTCTGGTGCCCTGCTTCACCCCAAATATCAATCAAGCTCAGGGTTTCCTCACGCGTCCAGTGCTGGGACTTTGTCTTAGCACCCGCCATGTTGAAAAAAAAGTGAGCGCTGAGCGGATGTCATGCAATACGTCACACGCTGACATCATCCAGGGGAAGTCAGTAAAATCTTGGGGAAAAGCTGACTTTGGTTATCCCGTGAGAATGGGACACATAAAAAGCTGACGTAAGGGGGTAATTTATTTATTACAAGGGGTCCCCAGGCAATACTTATCCCGTGAGAATAGGGCTAAAGTCTGCGTAAGGAGGTAGGAGGAGGGGGTGGAGGCATAAACCAGCAACTCGGAAGACCAAGATTTGTGTCCTGTGATGGATAAAAGACCATCAGTCTCTCAGTTGAGTTTAGTTTTGTCTTGACTGATTTACTTTCAGTTTTAACTCATATTCTGGTTCGGTTTGGGAACCAGACCTAGGTGGCTAGGTATTGGAACATATCAAGCCACTAGGTACCAAGATTACTTGGTTAGGTTTAGGAACATGTCACAGTTTGGGTTAAAATCCAACCCTTTCAGTACAGGTTTAAAACCTCCTCCTCCGTTTTGTGGGTAACGAGTCCTGCAAAACCTGACATGATTAGCTGGCTGAAAAGGAGCAACAGTGAAGCTCTAAAATAAGTAGCAAAGATATATTGATTAAAAACGTATCGATGATACATTACAAACATAATCTGGCAGAAAATATATTTCCCCCTAAACAGAACTGAGAACACAGCTTATTTATATAGAAATGTAATTTTGTGGAGACTGGGTTGCTGCCAAGTAGACACCAGTAAATAAATAAATTGAAAAAAAATATATAAATTATTCCCTTAATTTTTATTTTTAAAAAACAGAACTGTAGTGGACATTGATGTACTTCTGAGAAAGTCCTTATGCATTCTTCCCTGAAATGCTGTTGTTTTGTTTGCCTCTGGTCATTGAGTCCACCTCTAAATGCTCATCTATGCATTTCATAGTTTCGTATTTATTAGGTTTTTCCATGAAAGTAATCCCTTCTTGCCTAAAAGGGCTTAGATGCAACTCTTCACTGCTGCTTTCTCTACACTGTGTGGATCTACATAGTGCCTGTGTCTCCCTCCACTCACCCCTCCACACATTTTCCGCAACTCAAGCACACCAGCTCACCTTCGACTCTGTGCATGCACTTTAAAATTAACCAAAAATATACCGAGGCAAGCTGTAATATTGGAAATATTCAGGCACACATGTTAGACCCGGAAACCAATTCACCTCAGTTCCATGTGAAGTGTCCTCCTTGAAAAATAGGCATTTTCCAAAACACCACATGAGTGCTATTGGCTTGAAAGTACCATTAGCTACTAATCCTAGCACACAGTAGCCCACCTTGTTGAATGCCCCTCTCAGTAACTTTGCTATCAGCGAACATGTCATCCATCTAAGCTGAGCTGCAAGATCTGCAGGACCATTGGCATGTTTAATGAGGGCCCTGCACATGCTGAAGATTGAAATTTCCCCCAGTGGGAGAAAAATGAGGATGGCTTGAAGCAGGTATGTGATCAGGGAACACAGTAAGCCAGTGAAGGGGAGGTCTCACACAGCCTCAGTGTGTGACCCGTTTGCACAAGATTGCTAAGACTTTCTTGAAAGTGTAATTTTTTTTTCTGTCCAAAATCTGGGTTTGATGTGATGTAGCTGAATGCTTTTGTTTTGTGTGCGTTGGTTCATCTTTACACCACAAGTTCCAGCTGCATAGTAAGTGCCACTACACTGCTTTTAAAAAGCATCAAAATTTCTTCTCATTCCATCAAATCTTGTGCAGCTGAAAAAGTCCAATCTGCTCTCTGTGCTGGCAGAGTAGGTGGTCTGAATCCAGGCTTCTTCCAGCTAAAGATGACTTCAGTTGAGCTTCAACTGCAAGACATTAAACACAAAACCCTTTTGTGTTTTGGGGATTTCTCTTTTTCTCCTATTGTCTCCCAAATTTGTTTAAAAAATGTTCTTAGAAATATGCTAAAAGCAGAATAAAAAAGGAAGGCTGGATGACATCCTTGGAGAGCATCTTAGATGCAGTGTTTTAGATGAATGGACTGGAAGCTTCTGGTGCCTCACTGAGGCAAAGCTAGATCCAAAGCTGTTGGTTTGTGATGCTGAAGCAAACACTGGCCAGCAAAGAATCGCAAAAAAAGAAAACCTCCACAAAGCCCATGCAAGCCTTTAAGATGGATAATGACGAGCATCTTTTGCAGCCGATTCCTCGTCTGCAGTTTGTTGGAGGGAATAAAACAATTTTGTTTGCAGGCAGTGGACTTAATCCTGTTCACAGTGAAATGGGAGGCTGGCAACCAGATGTCTGCTCTCCTCAGCTGCAGTTCTGCTTATCAGGCTGGATAAAGTCCAGCAATAGTGACCTTATGTCTTCAACATCTGAACAGCGAGCTAAGAGTTCCCACGAAGCAGCGGACAGGCCATCCTTACTGTAAGCCTTCACACAGAGACAGAAAGTGAGAGACCCAGTCGATTACCAGACCTGGGCTGGACATCGATCCTCATATAGCCGTGGGCTGGAATGTCTATATGTGATTTAGAGAGCGCACTGCTATCCACAGCTAAAAGGCCTGACAGATACAACTAGAAGTAAATTGAAGCATTTTTCAGTATTGAACAAACCATTGTGGTCCTAAAGCAAGTACTGACGTCTTCCAAGGATGGTGTACTCACTTACAAACATACACGTGCACAAAAATGTGGATATGCGAGTGCAAAGAGCCCGGTTTGTTTTCACACAGTCAGGATTGCTGGAAATGGTGACGGATGTGTTCAGAGAAGTAGATCGATATGAGTAAAGCTTCATGAGGAAAAAATAACTCATCTGTTGCCTCTCACTGTGGAGTCAGTAAATATGCACTTTACAGTCAGCAGTTATGGACAAAATATTACAAACACATGTAATGCGATGGAATCCAATACAGCACCACCAGCTACAACCTGAAAAATCCATAGAGATCAATCATGACCTGTCTTCAGAGACTTACTTTGGTATTAACCTGCAATCTGTACATGGAAATCTCATTTAGATAACAGAAATACATATTAATGTATGTGCATACAGAATGTCCTGCAATCAGGATGCAATCAGATCAGCCACATAATCTACACCACACTGTAATCAGACCTTAACAAGGTATAAATGCAATCTTTACAGTGTGGCCAAACTTACAACAAAACACCTTACAAACAAAATCAGTGGGCACACTCCCACCCATAAGTTGTTGCAGGTGTCTGGTAACAATGGTGTGTCTCTGGGATTCAGGCACCCTGCCTACCTAATATAGTGTTTTGTTGATTTTCACTATATGTCTTCATTGTTTGGGGTCACACAGGTCCCACTGATGTGTGTAAAAATGATCCTCATCCCAAAAGTAACTAAGACTAGGCAATAACAAAATAGGGATATGTGACAGCAACAGACACTTAATCAAAAGCAATAAGAAAAACACTCTGGGGTGTCTGATAGTTGTACTCACATGCATTAGATGCAACCTGCGACAAAAATACATAACAAAAATGCAAAGTTTATTTGCATGAATAAACTCCAAGTGTGCTCCCTCCCTGGCTGAATTCTGTGTGCTTTTCCTTTCTTTGCTTTCCTCTATTCTTATTAATTTTAACTATGTGGGAAAAATTGTTTATTTGATGGCTTTACTGTTGCGTTAACATCAAAACTATTACCTGTGTACCTTGATTAGTAGGTTAAAGTCGTGCTAATCATAAAAATCGGTAATTAAAAATGATTCTCAATATAATGTGAAATTACACATTTTATCATGGTGAATTGTTTTGCTATATTGGCCAGCCCTAAAATTAACGATGTTTTACACCTCAAAACCCAAAACCTACTAAGGTGCAGCTTTGCTACTAAATACAGACCTGGTGTAAACTGCATGACAGAATGACATAAAGCATTATTATGTCTCTAAAATAGGAAATATGTCATATTAGTATAACACATACAGTGTGTTGTCATGTGAGGGAGGCTACTTATGTTTGGGGTTGGTTAGATGACAGTCTGGATGAATCAAAGTTCTTTAAGACCCACTGTAAATGCAGAGGTAAATTATCAGATGTTACTTTCTACATACAGATTGCATCACATTACCAGCATAAAAACGCCCCACATGTGAGAACTGAAGTTTATAAAAGAGAGGATTTATGACAGGCCTGTTGTATTGGATTGGAGCTGAGAAGCTGAAGGTGCAGTCTAGTTGAAAAAAAAAACGCAGACTGGCCAGCAGAGCAGCACTAGCCTCGACCAAAAGAAATATGACACCCATCGGCTGATCTGACATAAAAAATAAAAGCCTCAACATGCTGCTGGATTAGAGATCATTTACGGATGAGGTGCAGCAAACAAACCCATTTGTGTTCAGAAGAATCCCAAACACATTCCATCACTTTGTTCTCTTCTCCATTTAAATACCAGCCACAAATCTGATTGCTGTGTTTCATCCAATTTGGTTTGCCATTTGTTGCTAATTAATCTAAATTTCTCCGCTCCTGCATGATCACAACAAAACAGATTGCTACGATCAGGTGACTTCTGTTTATCAACACTATTAAACCGCAATCTGAGTGCTGAGAGGGAAGACTTGCATCTCAAATAACACAGATTTCATCACTAAAAATCAAACGAAAGCTTTCATAAAGTCTCAACTGGATTAATCAGAGAAAATATGGATGAATTATTGATGAAATTAATAATAGACTAAAACCAAGTTCATTCTGGCATCCAGGTGCAATACATCTGCTCACGCTAAATATGAAAGCTTTATTAGCGCCTACCAGTTACCTACTCCTTTACCAAATTGCATTCAGTGCCAGAATAGGCCCCGTGTGTATTGATACACTCAGAGATGTACTGGCTGACATTTTCAGCAGATCAAAGTGTGAGATTTAACGCCTGCTTTCTAATTGCTATCCCCTCAGTGGATCTCAAAGTGCCCCCCTGCAGTCCTGGTGCAGTGGAGATACCCTCCATCCAATCCACCACACAGAAAAGTCACATTAACGCAAGTCTCTGCTGGAAGAGTGAAAAAAGAAAGAATCTTATAAGCACAAACATGCACACAGCTTGAGATTTGTTAATTAAAAGCAGTTTGCTTCCTGCGTGGTCAGTGTTGCTCGTACACAATATTTCACTGTGTGTGAGAAGTCATAATTAACTGTGAAATTCCTTTGTATTGTTTTGCTGTAGTGTGAACGTGACTGGTATGCAATGAGTGCAGGGCTGAATGAAAACTACAGTAAAGGTCAATACATGGCGGAGAAAGAACAGTGTCTCAATTAATGAGCAAATTGGAGATGAAAAAATGAGTGTGGTCTGTGCATTCGTAGTAGTGTCTGTCTTAAAACCTTATCCACATGTCCATAAATACATTCAAAGAGCTACTGGTCATTGTGATCATTGCTTCTGTCCATAGATGCTTTGATGTGATCCACAAGGTTTTGTAGATTTGAAACAAAAATTTTAAAGTATTTAATAAAATATGAAGCTCCAGCAGCCGGCCATTACCACACCCAATGGAAGGTTCCAGATATTTCCCTTAATTTGTTTCCTTCCACCACGACGTCCATGGCAGCAATTGAGCGTTAAATGAATGTGACATGACTTGGTAAGCTGGATGTGGTTCCTAAATCATGCTTGGCAGACCAGAAGAAAGATAACAGGGAGCAGTTACCATGCGATGTACGCATGGACATGCAAGGAATCCATTAAAATGGACTTGAAAATGCAAACTCGGTGAATTTAACAGGTGAAATATATTCAGAGATCCGAGTCGTAGTAGTAGCCTGCTGCCTTCCAGGGAAGGCTTTTCAATTTAAATTCAGTTATTCATAGACTCACTTACTGTTCACTTTTTAGCATTCAAATGGCCAACAAAGCAGCATGATAATTAAATAGTGAAATCAAACCGAGGTAGAAAAGGAACAGGTTTTGTCACTGGATTATAAGTGTGAATAGACAGATTGTGTGCGAGGATGGTGGGAGTGAACTGAGCTTATAATACAGACTCTGGGGATTTCTATTGTAAAATTGGATCTCCTGTGTAAAAATACAGTGTGCTCTATATCATATACTCTACTGTGCAAAAAGTGTAGAACCTTCGGAGGCCTGTGATTGGTCTCAAATTCCAAACCCAAGATGGGTGTCAAGAGCCATCTTCACCATAAAGAAGACCTGCAACAGATGGCATGGCTCCCACAGAGCGTCAGAGTCACTGCAGACATGAAGTCTTTTACACGAAGAGACAGAAGCAAGTGAGACACCCTAAAGCAGAGTTTATGCTCGCCATTGTCGCCCTTTCACATGGCGGCGCATGCCAAAAGTGACACGATTACTGCTGGCACACGATGCACTTTGGTGTTGTTTTGGCAGGTCTCACACCGCCCACCTTTCATGACCTGGCATGCACGGCAGAACTGTTGCATAAGCAAAATAGATGAGCTGGAGGTACGAATCTGCGAGCAGAGCAGTCTCTACAAGCATCTCTACAATTTAATAATGCAGGGAAGATTCCCAAATGGCGCAGAACTCTTGGAGGGAGACTGCTGCAACAACAGGAAAAGATGAAATGTTCTGCAGAAAACTGTGGGGAAACCTCTGCATGGTCTCTCTGTTGCATGTACTTTACTTCTTGTATTGCTCTGTCACCAGTGCGGGTTGTGTTTTTCTCAGCAGCAACACCTCAGGAGAGGACTGCAACTGGTCAAGAAGACCTCAAGTGTGAATTTTAAAAAGTTATGACGCTTTGTCGACATCACAGTTTGCTTGCAAAATGGCATCAAGCATCAAGGTAGCTTAAATCCACAGTACAAGTGCAGCAAGATCTCCAAGATGTTTGCAACAACCGACCTGCCAAGTCCCTTAAAAAACAGAAAGAGAATCTGTGCTATTTTAAAGGTTGGTTTGATTTTCTTCTTCTGTTTACTATCGTATATCCTGAAGTCAAAAAAAAAAAACAATAAAGAATATAAGAAAAACATTTTGTCTTCTGAGCGACAGAAGATGAAGGCGTTTCCAAGGAGGAGCTGGTGTCAGCAATGTGAAAGAACTCAGGGTCTCTGGCCCGATCAAAAAAAGCTGAAATCCTCTGCAGTGTGCTCTGATGTGGAATAAAGCTCCAGCAGGGTTTAGGCATGTCATTGTCAACTGTCATGTTAACGCTAGATATAAATGGCCATAACGAATGACTGAATTACTTCCGTGACATTTCAGTGAGATGTTACACGTCTGAGGCTCCTCCTTCAAACCGAGCCAGACACACAGGCAACAGTGGATTCAACTTGAATTTTAAGCAGCAAACTTTCTTTGTAAGTGAGTTGTTCAAACAACACTGCTGCACAGCTCAAATTGTTCTGCAGTGGCTTCAGGAAGGAGGGTGATAAAACAGTGGAACTGCTCGGCTGTGACTGGCAGATGCATACATCTTTTATACAAACAAACTTTTTTGAATTGCATCAGACAGCTGCTTTTTGCTGCTAACACGGTGTTAGACAAAAGATATTGCACACATTTTGCCAAAGACTAGAGATGTGCAAACAAGGAGATTTAGCAAAGATACACAGTGAGGCTCTTTTTTTTTCCTTTTCTATTTTATTCTCCAGCATGACTCTACCCCGCAGAGCAAAAACAACCTGTGGTGAATAAAATAAACTAGCCATAAAAGCACTTTAATTGGAGCTGCCTCCGTGCTTCCCCCATTCTTTTATTAATTAAGTATCAGTGAAGGTTGTCTGTTGGCATGGAGCATGCGGTGTGTGGACCAAAGTCGTGGGCAGCGGTGTTTTCTCTATGCAGTTCTGCTTTTTTTTTTTAAAAAAACACTGCAATTTAGGATGAAGTGTTGCATATAGCACACAAAAACCCCAGCGGTGTGGATACAGACAAATAGCCTGAGATGAGAAAGTTGTAAATTGCTCCCATGGTAGAGGGAGCAAGAAGAGTTGGATGGATTTTTTTTTCCACACTATGTTAAGGGAGTGTTTATAACATCATCGTGAGGTTAAATGCACATCAGCACTAAAAATGGGACACTAGCCCCAAGGTAGAGTGGGTGCCTATAATTCTACTTACAGCATGAGCATAAACGGAGCGAGAGAAGCATTCCGAAATAGTCGGCATGTGTGTGTGTTTGCATTTTCTCATGCACACATGGACTGCAAAGGTGACAGAATATGGTGACAAAATCAGCTGCAACCAAAACACCCATGAGCACAGCTCTTGCTCTGTTACTACCCTCTCGTTTCCCTTTTTCTTCCTCCATTCCTTGCTCCTGTTGACATTTCCTCACAACAATGCAGCCTTTATAATAGCAGCAGCTCTACTGAGCCGCTTTTCAGACATGACGATCCGTATGAATGTCAAAATGGAACATTTCACCTCAGGCTGATGCCCTGTACTTAAAGAGGACCTACCGGCAGCATCCGGTGACATGGAATGATCTGTAAGTAGGTGGAGAGCAGCGAGCATCAAGAGGGATGCTCGAGAGGTGTAGAAGCATGGCTGAGATGATATGTAGGACAATTCAAGACCTGTTAAATCCAGGCTGATAAACATCTGATTCATCAGTGTGTGTGTGTGTCTTTCCCCTGATTTCAAGAATGAGACACCGCAGCTCTTCTGTGCAGCATTTTTCTTTCTCACTGACCTTCCACGCAGCCCTATTGACATGGCTCTCGCGTACGTGTGCACTCGCGCTCCGCCATGTTTACGTACGTGTGTCTCTGTTGGTGTGTGTTCCGGCCATGTGATGTGGGATCCATGGTGATGGATTAGGGCTGGAACTAATGTGCTCGTCCACCTGTGAAATGAGAACCAGGGGAGAGGGGACAGGCAGAGGAGGGCTCCATCACGCTCGCATCAGGCCTCCTACAGACACAACCTGACACTTTTTGATGATTCGATGGCAAAAACACACACACATACATAAGCACACGCCGCCGCCCGCATTCTTTCTTGCCTTTTTCCTTTCTCTTGGAAACGTCGGTACAAGACAGATCTGATAGACACACAATTCGGCGAGTCGCTTGTGGTGCCAGACACTTTTGACCACATCGTCAGAAAAGGGAGATTATGGATGAGTTGAGCGCGCAAATAAAAGAAAAATCCAGCACAGCCAACACCTTTGGTGACAGATTTTCGAAGTGCAACAAAGAGGGAGTGCAGTATAACAACAGTATCATTTACTGTGACATAACTGACATGCTCTTATCTTTTCTTTGTGCTGTATCTCTTACAAGAGAAGTATTTTGTATTGTGTCGAGCACTTTGTGTTGCGTTGAATGGAATGGGTTTACAGTAGAAAAATCAGTCTTTCAACAGAAATAGAACATAACATTAAGTCTGTCACAGCGGTAGATTTATACATCTCACAAGCAAGAAAATTACAGAGGTGATTATTATTAGATTATTTATTCCATGTCATGTCAGAGGAAGATAATTTCTTGTTTCAGAATCAAATGGTAATAGTCGTGTTGAAACAAAGAACTGATTAACTAATTATTCAGTCCATAGAATAAAATGTCAGTCTATGTCATAATTAATAATTGAAGCCATCTATAAATTGAAAATGTCACCTGAACAAAACATCTACAACATATTCGAGGCACAGCAGTTCTATGAGCTCAATGCTGTTGAGCAAGATGCTTGGAAAGTGTTGAGAGCTCAGCGAGCAGTTAATCTAAATGAAACTTTACTATCCCTCAGAGAAATGTTGCAAGCTAAGCTACACCAACATGGCACAAATAGTTAACAGAATATTATCATCATTATCATTTTTATATGTATACATATACTGTATTATTCAAATATTATCACAACATATGTTACTTAAGTATTTATTTGTTTTTCTCTTGTATTTTTTATTTATTTGCTAGCATGTCAGTGTTCCACTGCATCCTGTTGATGCTTGATCACAATGGGGTGTAGGAAGTTTGGAGGTCAAATCAACATGTTAGGTCATTGTCATGTTCCTCAACATGTTCCTGATTGTTTGATGTTTTTTCCATGTGGTGGGGTGCATTTTCCTGTAGGGGTAGGCCAGTGACATTTGGGATTGGCATTTGCATGAGAGAGTGTGCTTGCTGTGGGACAATGTTTATTTGGGTGTCTAAGTCTCATCAACATGGATGTTAAAATCCAAGGTTTTCCAGCAGAACAGCTCATAGTACCAATATGATCAATGTTATTCACTTCACCTGTCAGTGGTTTTAAGGTAGCAGCTGATCGGTGTATGTCTTCCAGCATAAATAAAAACACCTTATGGACATGTTAACAAGGTAAGAAGCTTGGTTTTCTCTACAGTGACGTCTTTAAGTAGGTATATTTTTAGCACTACAGCTGAACAAGTTACCATTCGCACTTTTGCTGACAAACTATGAACACAACGTAGAAATGATGCTGATTGGATTGATGTCAGGTATGACAGTAAAACTAATAGTTAAAATTACATTTTGAACGGCAGATGATGCTAGAAGAACAGTCAGGGGATTTCCAAAGTCATTCGGTTACATCATCTGTGGATAATGAGTCTGTAAAATTACAAGACTATTGGTCCAGTTGTACTCCAGCTTCCTTCTACAGTCCAAAACCATGCTGATGTTAATTGATTATTCTAAATTGTCCGTAGGTGTGAATGTGAGTGTGCTTGGTTGTCTGTCTCTATGTGTAGCCCTGCAATAGGCTGGCGATACCCTGCCTTCGCCCGAGTCGACTGAGATAGGCTTCAGCCCCCCGTGACCCTACAGAGGATTAAGCGGTGTATAGATATGGATGGATGGTCCAGTAGCTGTTGTGTTACTTCAGCCTGCATGACCATAATGGTCTGCCATTATTAGAGCTGCACTGCTACAGTTGCTAAAAAGAGAAAATTGTTCACTGTAGCCTGCAGAAAAAAGTTTTGTGAGAGAAGTTTATTTAGTGACAAAGACAGAAATACACACCGTCTGCTGGCAATTTTAGCTCCATGTAATATTCTCTGAACCGCAGTGAATGGTGTGGAACGATACTCAGTGTCTACATGACTTACAAGCTTACAAGAACCAACAAACAGCAAAGTTTAATAACTTTAAATTAGCTCAGAGCATATGATCTCCACAAAGTACAGGCAAAAACACCCCATACGGAAATTAATAAATAACTACTGCCACATGTTGTCTGGTTTAAGCACGAGGCAACAGCAGGCCTAAATAAAACGGAGGTATTTCTCGCAAGGTAAACGCACCACGCTCATTTCTTTCACCTGCATGCACAGGATAGTGAATTGCTACTGACTAGAAGTCAAAGCAAGCTCATAAGCATCTGACTTCCTATTTTCTTTCATCATTCAAAAAAGGATTTACTCATGCGCTTATTAGAAAGAGTAGCCTGAGGGACTGCCAGCTTTTAGTTTTCTATGATTACTCTTTTAAAGTAGAGAAGGAGTTCTGAAACAGGTTGTGCCGAGTCCATCTGTTCACTGTCAGGTATCTGAGCATGCCGGGTGTGTGTCTACGAGTGTGTGTGCTATATCTACAATATGCGTGCACCCCTTGCAGATGTCCAAAAGCTACTTAAGGGCGATAATTTCCCTCTGATTACTCTAATGCGCTACAGTGCTGCCATCCTGTCTGTGATTTCTCCATTGCTTGGCAGGACCACACACACCCTCCATATGCTCACTGACTGTCAGGCGCAGAGACACGCACTCATCACCGAGATGAGAATGCAAGCTATGAAGAGATGAAAAGGGAAATGAGAAGGCGTGGGTGGGTGAGGGGTAGTGAGAAAAAGCCAGAAAATTGTCTCCACTTTGTAATTTGTGCATATTTTATCGAATTCTCCCATGACAGCGCTCAACATTCTTCACTGTGCCTCATTGTGTTCAGAGTTGCAAAACCAGGCTGATAAACAAGGGTGGCAAATTACGCAGTCAGAAACTTTTGAAACAATTGGAGTCTGGGATGAGCTGGGGGGGAATTAATAAATCATATTTGTTCATACATTAGTAAGGAGGGGAGCTGAGGAGGTAGGGGTGGGCTGAGCCCAACGTCGTTGACAGATCTCGAACATCAATATTTAACTAGAGTAAACAGATATGATGCACCCCCATCCTGGCTTCACATTATGCTATGTGTGTGAATATGACTCTGCTATGTGCATATGTGCATGCAAGTATGTGCAGACACACGTGAATATGAGCATGTGTCCAGATAGAAGGGACAAAGTTGCTCTCTTTCACTGCATTTCAAGCACAGATGTTAGATTTATGATCAATCAAACACTGATCTGATCACCAAAAGAAAAAGATTTAAAAAGTTCAAGAAATATCTCAGCAAAGCTCATCTAAGCCTTCCAAGACTAATGGTACACACTGACGGGAACATTTTTTACTGATTCAAAAGCTTTTGAGTCGCTTTATCATTTATTTTATTGAGACATCTATGAGAATATTTCAGACTTCAAACAGTCTTATAATTTTGTCAGTCATATCATTAGCTATGTTTGATAACTGAGAGGTAATCCTACTTTCAAAAGTTGTCTGTCAAGTCGAGATGATTCCAGCACTTGGCTGTGTACTGACCCCAGAAGGCCAAATACTGTCGAAGCCAACTTTGGCTCATATATGGCTGCCAAACGTAGTTAGTAGTCAGGGATATGGACTTTGGCCAGTTTGGAATGGGGATCAGCTCCAATTAGAAGCACTTGGTCTAAATTTAGGCCGGTGTCAGCCTTTAAAATCCCCTCAGTTGTGTGTGATCTTCATTCTTGTGGTCAAAAAAGAAAGTGACCAAACTTTTCTTTCATTTTCTTCCCTTTTAAGCATTTACAAGTCACACATTGCTAAAGCACCTGGGGGCTATTTATTTCTGTCAAGCATAAGTAACACATTTGGGATGCTTTTAGGATCATTATTCATTCTTGTACATCTAATCGGTCTAAGGCTGTTTGTACATTCTGGGTATAACGCATCTTGGTTAATCTCAGATGTGAGGGTGCAGGATTTCAGGGGTGAAACGGGGCGTCGAGGCCAATCTAAAGTTTCTCTTACTCAAAATAACACAATAAAGATGACAAATTAAAAGTCTCCTGTCCGTTGTCACAGCTAGTCCCATTGTCCCTGCATATTAGCACACTCAGGATCTGGTATCCAATGGATGCTGTTGCCTCAAGGTCACAGTGCAGCTAACAAACACATCAGGGAAATGCAACATGACAGGTGTGTTGGTGTGCCTGCTACATCTTGTCAGTGACAACACAGGGTACATAAACGAGAGTCTTGTACCGTCAGGAGGTGTTAGGGAAATAAATGTAGTTTCTGTTAAATGGAGACTAAGAAATAGATGAGTCCTGCTGTAGTTATTAGCACAAGAGTATCATTTAGCCGGGGTGTCCAGATGTCATGAACGCTTTTGTATTAGCTAATGAATTTTCTCTTTTCCCCTGAGCTACAGGATTCCTTTTTACAATTTCCTGTTCATGTTCCTGATGACCAATTGCTTTAACTGAGATAACATTCACCGCTCTAGGGGCCTTTCACTACGTGCCAAGAGTGGAAAAGTTTCCATGCACCTGTGTGAAAGACCACACGCTCTCATTTATGTCTATATTGGTGGCGAACCTGCCTAACGTTAGAGTTTAACAAAAGTGGGAATAAAAGCCCTGCAGTCAGGCTTTCTGTTGCTGCTGTGACATAGACGAGTGGTAGTGAGTAATAACCAGCAGGTCAATAAGAATTAAGGCTGGAGAGAAAGAGAGAAAGTGGAGGTGCAAAGCTATTTGAAAAAAAAAAAGAAAAAGAAGCGGCACACTGAAACTCAGATAACATTTCATTTTCACTCCATAAAAAATAACTGTCCACCGCAGAGTTAGTCACTTAGCAATTGCTGCGAGCTCTCTCTTGTTCCGTTTCTCTCGTTCTCCAGTAAATGTGTCTCTGAGAGCATCATGTCTGAGATTATTGTTCTTTTTTCTTAAAGGTTCAAACACGCTGGCTCTCCCACATCTTGCTTTCATTTCTCAATTGGCAGTTGGCTTAACTGCCCCGATTGTCCAATCATAGCTTAGCAACTGTAACTAGGCCTAGCAGGCTTACCAAGCTGCAGCTTTTCTGTAGATGCTGTGATGGTAATAGTGTGCATCTGACTCAAATAACAGCAATATTGAGAAGCTGAAGACTGGGGAGAGTGGTAAATTTTACACCTACCTTCTAAAAACACAGGAGCTGAAATTTAAAGAGTGGATTAAACTCTGTGTTTATTTGCATAACATAAGCTAAAGTTGTTAGCATGCCTGACTAACTAGCTGCAGTGGCATCGCAGTTTTTCTTCCAAAGGTAAAAGCAAAGTCATTATGAACAAGTCTCGCCACTCTGCAGTCATCTTGGTAACACCTGCGGGCAGTTATTTTGAGCTAACATAAGGGAGCCATGACTGCAATTTCAATGATCAGTGGTACATAATGACTGCATGTCTAGAATCATCAGTCAAATCTGATAGTAGTGCTTAAAAATTGCTGACTTTGCCACAAAATAGGGTTTGAAATGCATGCATACAGTTTTATGATGCCATGCTTGCATTAGTGCAGCAACACGATTGGACTGGTGTTTCCTGATGTGGCTGTTCTGAAGCAGCCAAATGGCTTTTAGGAGGGAGGGGCAAACACCATCGTATCATGTTACAGAATTCTCCCATAGGTTTCTATGAAGGATAGTTTCAGTGGATGATATTCTTTTTTTTAAAGATTTATTTTTGGCTTTCTCATGCGTTCATTATTAGAGAGGACAGGGCAGTGGATAGAGTCAGGAACAGGAGAGATTGGGGTAGGACATGCAGTAAAATGGCTGAGGTCAGACTTGAACCCGGCACAGTCATTACCCCTCAGCACGTGGGTCACGCAACATAACCGCTAGGCTATCGGGGCGTCCCACAGTACTGACGATATTCCTATTAAATTAGACAACTTTGGCAACAAAATGCCTGGCCGATAAACTGTATGTAAAAGACTGACATAGCCTCTGGGTCTGAAAAGTGAAGCCAACGTGAAAGTGCCTTAAACCTGCATTCTTTCTAATGGCCAGCAGGGGGAGACTCTTCTGACTGCATGAAGAAGTTTGACTGTATAGAAGTCTGTGAGAAAATAACCTGAATTCTCACTAGATGTGCTACCTCAGTAAATATTTTCCTACTGAGTTCATTCAATCAGTTTTTAAATATATCCTGGTGTTGATTTTGCACATTATAGTTCAATGTAGAATAAAACAGATAATAAAGCAGGGTATAGTTTAGGGCGGGGCTACATTATGATTGACAGGTCGCTACTGTATCAAAGTGTAAAGTGTCCTCAAGTTTCAGTCAGGTCCAGTGCTAACCTGTTCTGTCAAATGCCAAACTCGAGGCTTCAGAATGGTAGTCCCCAGACCACTGGATAAAGTGGTCACACACAGTGAATGTTAATTATTAAGGGAATGTCCATCTTGCTTTGGATTTCACCACTTGCTAATTTGCTGCTAATTTGCTGCTAATTTTCCAAATGCTTCTCTTTCTATGTTTTCTGTTCATCATCAGCTAGTGATGCTGCTGACATTTTGCTTATTGCATGTAGCCTTTTCTGAATGTCATGTGTGTAACCATCATAACAATTTTAAAGGCTTTTCATGGTAAGCAGAATCCGCTGGAAACATTATAAAGTAAACTCGAGGCTGAGTTTTCTACCAACTCACAGAGCTGTGGTACTATCTTTAGCTTCTGGTTGTTAGCTGCAGCGGATAAAAACAACAGTTGCTTTTTAAGCTCTTAAAAGAAATGTGCTTTTGTTTGCTTGAAAGCGAAATCTAAGATCCACTGCTTTAAAAGCGACTTCTGCGTTTACCACTGTAAATTGCATGTGTGCCATGAACAGCAAGTTGGATGTAACAACAGCAACTAAGGCGATCAGGAGCGAAGCCAAAAATATATATGTGTGCCTATATGTACTTTCCATTGTTCCTGCTTTGAGCGATTATCTCATTTAATCCAACATACAGGGCAGAAACACACCACACATCTATCGCACCATCAAAGATTCCTCTCCCCCTCTCTGTCTCTCTGTGACCTTGTGTATTAATTATTCACATTGTATGAATGTAGCCCCGCTGGAACATTTTCCTTCATTAATTCCAATATGTACTGTGCTGTGGGCCTGACAACTCATTTTCACTCTCAACACTTGAAATCACACACCACTGAAGCTGCATTGTTTCTCTGTCTGCTGCTTATCATACCCTTTGTATTGTAGCTCTTTCTTTCCATCTGTCATTTTCATGTACTTCGGCACCTTTTCCTCTGTTTCTGTTTGTTTGAGGATCATCTTTTTCACAGCATCATATCAGACATACCTGTGCTTCCTCATCTCCACACTCTGTCGATTCTGATCTCTCCTCCTTTTGCCATTGTCAAGAAGAGGGAAAAAGTGCATGAAACACTGTATGATTCGAGGAATGTTTTAAGTGTCCATTACTTTTAGATGACCGCTGGATGAGTGGCCAGATTCCCATTACCCGTGTCTTACTCAGCTAAAGCCTTATCTTCATTCTTCCGTCTTTTCCCTCAGGCTGAGGCTCGCTCTGTACCAGAGAAAGCACTGGGGATAGTTCTGAATGCTCACCCCAAACGCTCAAACCTGAATACCCTAAGCTCACGGTGAAATCATAAACCACTGCAGACTCAGCCAACCAAGCAATCACAGCGTTTACAGGGGTGACACAAAGTTCTCCTGGGATTTAAATAAAGTTTTCCAAATTTTCTTACGGCAATCAGAGGGGTTCAATGTATAATTAATCCTTTCTCACCCTTTTTAAATTTCACATTGCAAAATGCATATTCAGTGTGGCTCACCTGCTGTGACTGGCTGGCAGCAGAACTGAATCTTTTCTCCATTAGCGGAAAGACAATTAATCAGCTGGTGGTACTGTGTCTGCATATAATTGTTCTGGAGGTTTCCCATAATGTTAATGTTGGGTCAGTATAAAATGCGCAACTGCCATGCAAATGATGGTGCAGATTAACATGTCAGTGCTCTTGCATTTTAATACACAGATTAAAATTAGACAAGTAGGAATAATTAAGTTTTGTTTGGTTGGAAATCAATTTTAGTTTTATTTTAAGACCACTTCCTGAAAGTATGGGTCACTAAAATCATTGCCGTGGCTTGAACATACTGTTAACTGGCAACAAAGATGTTACTACAACGTCTCATTTCCAACACTGACACCCAAACCTATCACCACTGTGTGTGTCATTCCCATCCCCACATAACAGCTTACACCAGCAGGTAGTACATGATAGATTTTTATATGCAATATATCAATATCGTAATCAACTCATTGTTGCCAAGATTTGCATTTTTGGCATTGTGCGCTGCTTTCAGGCTCTGTCTCTTGTTCTCATGCTGTCCAAACAGATCTCATGCCAAATAACAGGAAGCCTCAGAGCCCCTACTTCATGAAAAAAATATAGCATGAACAGGCTTTCTCTGTATACTGAACATCAAGTATTTTCTACATTTCAGCACCAACACAGCTCTATAAACATCTCAGAGAGTGCAAAGGCATGCACACAAAACTCCTTCACCGTAAGCTATGCCTTATTTACCCTGCTCTATAATTTTACACCTATTACATATTGAAATGTGCAAGAAAATACAAATTAATTGCAATGAAGGAAGCATCTGTAGCAGATCATATTCACTCAACAGTAATGACTGTAATTCAGGTTTTGAGAAAAAGTTAACAGGGAGTTTCACTTTCAGCTGTTTGTAGGAGCCTTTTCTCTGGAATGGCAGTAACTTCCTGATCACTCATAACTGTAAATTATCCTCTAAGTAGAGACAGGGTCGATCAGGATCTACTGGGAAATGACAACATGTATTATTCTTCATGTCAAACAGGTGAGCTGTCATATACAGTCACAGTTTATAAGCTGCAGTTAAATTATTTCTTACATACACCAATCAGCTACAGCATTATGACCACTGACAGGGGAAGTGAATAACATTGATCATATTGGTACTATGTGGTGTTCTGCTGGCAAACCTTGGATTTTGACATCCGTGTTGATGAGACTTAGACACCCAAATAAACACTGTCCCACAACAAGCACACTCCCTCATGCAAATGGAAATCCCAAATGTCATTGGTCTACCCCTGCACGAAAATGTATCCCACCACATTGAATAAACATTAAACAATCAGGAACATGTTGAGGAACATGACAATGACCCAACATGTTGATTTGACCTCCAAACTCCCTACACCCCATTGTGATCAAGATCAACAGGATGCAGTGGAACAAGTTTGATTGACAGAGGCCTCACTGCACAAGCCAGAGTAGTCAAAAGATCCACTGAAAACGTCCTGGTTCCAGACCCCATAGGACACCCTGAGAGGTCCTCTTGTCCATGCCCAATGGTTCAGAGCATTTTTGAGCACATAAGGGGGACCAACACAATATTAGGCAGGTGGCCATAATGTTATGCCTGATTGGTCACGTCACATGTCTGTGTTTAGATTGAGTCCTGAGCTCCATCACAGCCGTCAGGATATATTTATTTTACTGTTTGAGTCTATTTACTAAATTCAGAAAGTTTATTCTGTCAACCGTCTTAGTATGTTGGTTTCTCTGCTTCATAGTCAGATTACTGCAGTAGTGGCATTACTGTGTAGCATAGATGCTTCTGATAACTGCATATAGAATGTAACCTTTGTCATTATTAAAGCAAAAAATAAAATACCAATACACATGAATTTTCAGTGTTTAGGATATATGAAATAAACTAATAAAAAAAGATGAAAGCTACACAGTCAGTAGATTTGACCTGATCGTTAAAAGGGCTGTTAATTATGGGTATTATGGGATTTCATGGGTAATATTTGGTATCTTTAGTTTTAACAGTCAAGTTGAATCTAAGTTCATCATTTTTATAAATCCACAAATTAGTCACAAAACTAAAAACCTCTTGCCTAACATTATGTGGATCCCTTGTTCTGCCAAAACAGCTCTGGCCCGTTAGACCGTGAACAGGGGATCTCTGGGGGTGCTCTGTAGTATCTGATACCATGACAATTGTAGCGGATCCTTTGGGCCCTGTGGGCTCCGGGGTGAGGCCTCAGTGGATAACGCTTGTTCCGGTGCATCCCTCAGATGCTCAATCAGATTCATTTAGGCCATGTCCTGCTAGGGGAGGCTGTTGCCATGGGGTAATGTTCTTGGTCTGCACCATTTTCTAGGTGTTTGGTAGATGTCAAAGCCCACATGAGTGCCAGGACTCAACATGTGCCAGCAGAACATTTGCAAGATGACCACTGTCATTGATTTTGCCTGTCCGTGGCTTTAATGTTGTGGCTTATTCGTGTGTGCAGACAACTACACAGCAGTAAGCATTAGATATAGCTCAGGTTCTGAATGCAATGATTGCTCTACTGAGTATTGTAAACACTGCTGTTGGCTGTTCCCCTTTGAACAAGAAAAAAGCAAGAATGGGCTCCAGTTGAGTCCCTCGCAGACAATCTGGGCTCAAACACGAGTCTTCTAGGTAAAGGGAAGACGTTCAGTGGGCACAGCGAAGTGATTGCACGCACATACAGTAGGCAAACACACCTTCTTGTTCTAATTTGAACAAGTGCGCACACATACAGTCTGACCCATAGATGACAGTTTAATTATAAGATTGGCTGAGAAACACGTGGAACTGGAAATACAGGGGTCTATTAGTCTATCCTTTGTAATGGATATCAGCAATAGAAAAGGGAATTAGGTTAGGCCTTGCTACTGACAGAGCATTAGAATAATCCCTGCTACTTAGGACAACAGTCAGATACTAAATACACCAAATCCACTTCCCCCGCTCACAGAGCAAAAGCAAACTAATGAACGAGGCGCTTTTACATATTCGGCACTATAATTGAAGTCAGACAGAGACCATTTATTTTTATGAAGCACCATAAAGCGGTGCGGCACACTCGCGATGCCTTGCCAAACAAACACGTAAAGGCAAACAACACTGAAATGGACGCACATACTCATCACAAGCATGCACATCGGTACTGCGCTTTGAATATTAACAAGACTGAGAACATCCATTTTCTGAGTTGTTAAGTTCAAAACAATAACGGCGGATTGAGAGGAAAACAAGCCACAATAGAAAGAGAAAAATAGACGCAGCTAAGAGAGTGGTAATGAAAATCATAGGAAGGAACAGATCAAGCCAAACCCCCTATCATCTCCATATACCCAAGAATAAGTGTCATCTTTAATTTCTAATAACCTCTCTCCCATTTCATTGCACATATTTTACTTTAATTTGCAGACCATTCAATAGCTGCCTTTGATTGGGGGTTAAAATCTATTAGTTGAAATTGAGAGGTTGTGGAGATATCTGCAAAATGACCTTCCATTCAGAGGAAGTGAATATGTCCCAGAGTGCCTGGAGAATGAAGGAAGGTCATATTGGCACAGATTGAATGTCAAACCCAGGTGGCTAAATGGCAATATTGATACACTGGTATATAGTTATATCAATATCGTCATCTGTAATTGGTGTAACCTGATGGACTGTGTGTCAGTTAGAGGGTTTGTTGGAACTACATCATCTGTTAGTAGGGTGCCGATAACGATCAGTGATGGACAGCGTGTCTATGGTCATGAAGGAGAGGAAATATGACAGGAAACATTGGGGAAACCGGAACTTTGTTGCCACTTGCAGTCACTCCAGATCAGCTGTAAGTTGAGTTAAACATTCTCGCTGCATTTTGTGACATCTTGTGGTCTTTTTTCCATTCCATTTTAGGCAGAGAAACAGGTAGTCCTGCTTTTGGTGTGCTCTGGCACTGAAGCATGTATTCTTGGCCATTAAACAACTGAAAATATAATAAACCCTTTCATGGCCACCTACCTGGAGACACTGTATTTTTCAAGCATGTATACTTAGCTGTGTTTTAAATACAGATTTTATATATACATATATATATATATATATATGTGTGTGTGTGTGTGTGTGTGTGTGTACTGACTGTTTTTCTGCAGTGGTTTAATTTACAATTATGATAGGACACAGCAGATCAAGAGAAAAAGGTGTTGCATTATTAATGCATAATCAATATTCATAATCAATATTCATACACAGCACATATGGGTAAAACGTTTTCCTTTCCTGGAATATATGACTTTCAAAGACTAGAAAAGCCTCTTAAAGATAGCAGGAAAGCCAGTGAGCCTCCACTGTGGTATTTACGGGTTGGGTTGTAGAGTATGGTGAACGTGGCGTGTTCCAGTGCATGCCATGAATGCTAGATTGGATTGGGATCTAGGGGAGTTCAGGTGATGGGTCAACACTTTGGGCTCTTGATCATGTTCCTCAACCTGTTCTTCGGCAGTTTTGTGGTGTGGTGGAGCGCACTGCCCTGCTGTGAAAAGCTGCTTCCACAACGAGCATGGTGACATCCTCATGAATGCATGGAGCAAACGTTTCCCAGAAAAATATTTTACTGTAGCAAGATGATAAATGCTATTTATTTTACTTGTGATTAGGTGAAAATGCCTGTGATTAAGGTCATTAATTCTTCAGTGTGTTTTATGTATTCCATGCTTTTTCTGATACGATTCTGTTCCATTCCCAAGCATACAATATTAAAGCAATAACAGAAAAGTGAGAATATTACATATTCAGGGAGCTTTTAGTAGTACTTAGCAGAGTAAAAGTTTTATATAATGCAGCCGTTCCGCATGCAAAACACTGTGTGGTCAATGCTTTTAAAAAAGGACACTGCTGCAGTTTAAACTCTGACCAAAACTCAAGTCTGCAACAATAATGACAAAGTATTTAATTAAAACTGTACTGTCTACGCGTTCCAGGATGTGCTGCCTTTCTTTGATTTACATCTCTGTGAAGTGAATCGTTTTTGAATTTTGGACGACTGGCCAGACAAAACGAGCAGTTTGAAGATGTCGCCTTCTTCCTGGGCAGTTTGTGAAAATAATTGTCAGTGGTGTCATGTATACAAACACGCACAAATATGACATGCTTATTATTTAACCGGGAAGCAAAAATACCACCCACATTTGTTGGCCACCACAGATCACACAAACGTAACTGTACTGTACGTTCCCGCACACACACACACACACACACACACACACACGTACACACACATATGGAGTTGTTCTTTTATAATGGCTTTGTGTCAGTGTATAACGGATGTCTTCTAACAGTCCCATTTATTCCCATCTCCAGCTAGCCTATGCCTGTCCAAACAACAGCACGAAACAAAGAATGGAAAACAACAGAGGGGAGACAAACACATCAATCTGCTACCAAACCACACACACACACACACACACAATCACATCAAATACACACTCATGCACCACACAGATAGCCTGATAGAGAGAATGGAGACGTACGTATTGAAGATTTTAACTCAGTTGTAGTTGTGGATTGATACGGCCGAAGGATATGAATAAGCAATTGAGGAGATCTACTTTTCACAAACACTGGCACACAAGTTGCAGACAACCTACAATCAGAGGATGGGAAAAGACACCATATGGCAAGTAAGATACAAATACAAACATGGCTAGTGCGTGCCAAGACATTCCCATTTTCCCTCTTTTTTTTCTTTCGTGAAAGTGAGAGACCGAAGCGAGAGCATAAGAAACCGGAGTACAAATCAATCAGCTGTCAGAGCGCCGCCTCTCTGAGGTAGAGTGGACCCTTTGGAGATGAAGTGAGTCTGATACAGAGAGATGATCTCTGACTGGAGCCAAAGCTTAATGGGACTCCGCACTGAGAGTGGAATGGGCTGCAACACTGCTCCAGCCTTAGGGATCACAGCGCTGGGATATTTGATGGAGGCGCAGCGCTGTTCTATCTGTGCGTGCTCACCTGCATGTTTCAAGGAAAGAAATGGAAAGATCCGCCTCCTCCCACCAGACACAAACACATTCTCTCTCTCTGTCTTGTCGTCCTTGGCCCAAACTGAACTCCAGAGTTGCTGCAAGGATGCAAATGAGCTACTTTTATTTAGATTTGCTTGCCATTACACTCATTGCACTTGATATTGCTCCTCTGCTGTGTTCTCTCCACCTCACTGAAATGCGCTGTATCAATGTTTATTGTTCTTTTCATCCCCACATTAAGCATTGCGCCAACACTCCCACTGTTTCCCGGAAAAAAAAGAAGAAAAAACTGTTGAATGCCGCGACAGAATTTAAACATCAGGAACCACGGGTAAACAATAGAACAAATAAAACTTAAATACACAAGCAAATTTATTTGTTGAACTATTACAAAAACAATAAAGCCAGCTAACGTGAATAAGCTTCTATTAAAACCCTGCCTGGTGCCTGTGTGGCAGCCATTGATTAAAGGCCCTTGTTAGCATGTACGGCCCCTCATATGTTTCTGTTGTGTCATTGATAAGGACTTTGTATTCACACTCACTGAAGGGAGTCAGCTAATTAAAAACCAGTGACAGCCAGATTCAAGGAACAAAAGCGTTGGTCTCACTGTTGCAGATTTGCATACGCATTAATTGTTGTTCCTCCTCTCATCGTTGAGTTTGTACAGTAAGGCTCACGCATTCAGCGAGGACAGTGAATGGAAGTTTCTCCAGGAATCTTCCTTTATTTCAGAAGTGTGAAACGGCTTCGACTCTTCCCTGTAGGCACTCATCAGTCAAGCTATGTTGCACTGACACCAAAGGGTTTTTCATTCACAGCAGCAGCTCAAGTATGTATATGAATATTAGATAGGGCTGCACAATATATCATTTTCAAAAGTGTATAATGATGTGTGCATTCGCAATAGTCACATCGCAGGGAAGTGTGAAGTAAGGCAAATGACCTCAAGCTCATTATGCTACAATTTTTGGCCACTGGATGCAGAGACAGCAAGGAAAATGTGTCTGATTGAACATAATTTACTCCCAATGTGATTAATTTATTAATTTTTATTTATTTGTGAACAGGCAAATGAGCAAGGAACAGGAGAGAAACCCTGAAGAGGAAGTTTAGGTTGCAAAAAAAGAACCACAACACTATACCTGTAGGGCTGGACAATTGATAGAATATTAATCAAGCAGAATTTTGGTTTCCCACAAAAAAAGTTACAATTAAAATGAGCGTATCGCTGAAAATGCAGCTCTTTAAAAACAGCTTGGCTAAATCTGACATTGGAATGTCTTTATTCACTCTTTTTAAACAGATTTCTGATCACACACCTGTAACTGAGTAGGGAGACTACAGGCATTTGTGCTGCAGCCTGTGAGGCGTTTGGGGAACATTATTAAACTGTAGTTTCTGTTGATAAGCAGATGTTCAGCAAGTAAGGTGTTTTGGGTGTAACTGTATTGATACTTTTCCAATGAACTCAGCTGAAAAAGAACATTGGTTTAGGTATTACTCTGATGCAGATTTGCACACTAGCAGGAATGTAGTACAACATGGAAATTAAAGCAAGGCTCTGTGTATTTATGCAACATAAAGTGCAGTATTGCTTTTCCTATTGCAATATGCATTTTCTCTAAAATAAATGAATAATTTTGATAAAGAGGCAAGTCATGATCTCAATATTGATTAAAAAAAATAAATCATGATTAACATTTTGGCCAGACTCGTGCAGCCTTTGTCAGTTTTAAGGAAATATTTAAATTACAAGACACTGACCACGGACCTCATCAGTGTCTTACAGTGATCGCTGCTACACAAGGCAACACAACTAAGTACTTAGATCAATAATGCAAATACCGCCCACCTCCACAGAGATGACCTACGCTCATCTTTTGACCGCAACTTTGGAATCAGTAAAATGAAAAGCAAGTTCATTATTTTGTGCTTTACTTTTCATATCAAGTGCAATGTACAGTCAGCCGTATGATGAAGAAAATGTGGGCACGCTGTTATTTCAAAACTGGATTTTTCACTGCTTTGTTGCATTGAAACAACTGGCATCGTCGGAAAGGCCTTGTTCTGCTGTGGTACATTGACAAACAATAGGGACTATGTCACTTATTCAATGGAGAAGCAGGAGTAATAAAATATTTGAAAAAAAAATAGTAAAAATATTACTTTGCAGGTCTGATCTGTCCTTATAAAGTTATTACTTCAGAATGTACAAATATGTAACAAGCATCCTTACTAAGATTCAGTTTCGCTCTTTCTTGTGATATGTGTTCCACATCTACGCAACATCGAGCTCAGGAATAAATAAAACAAGAGTAGATGGATACACAGCTGTAGACAAGTTGTAACCGTGACGAAATCGGATGTAAATGTAAAATATCTGTTCTTATCAACACTTTGTCGTGGAAAAAAAGGCATTGTTGGAAAAGGTCGAGTCGTGCTACACCTTGTTGCAACTAATAATCTGAGAGCAATTCAAGCCAGAAGAAAGGATGTGACTTTGGACGCAAAGTGCATTAATGGGATTCTCAGGGCTAAAGAGTATAATAACTTAAGTTTGCAGAAAAGTAACATTTTTGCAGCACTATAAAAGGAAACGTATTCAAACGACACAAGGTAATTTGCTGTGGCAGCTGTGCTACTCTACATCAACGTAAAAATATATTCCCTTTGTAAACCTACAAATTCCGTTGTACTTCTGCACAATGACAATTAAGTCTCTTTATCTTTATCTCCCTACATTTGTAAAGGCAGGAACAACCACTCAAGCAATTTCAGTATTTCATTTACTAAAGCCTCTAATTTCAAACCCTCCAAACTTTGTTGCATCAAGAAACTTCCCCTCCACATGTAAAAAGACAACAATCACTTTAAGTCAGAAGTTGAAGGTAAGATCAAGAAAGAATGGAAAAGAGTGTAGTTTGAAAAAAAAGGTAAAATGCCTCAGTCTATCACATCTTTTGAGACCACTTTCACTTGTGAGTGGCACTTCTGAAGCTCATGCTGCTGGGTCGCTTAGAGTCCTCAGAGGAATTCCAACCAGCCTAATAATCTCTCTTGAGCTGCAAGCTTGTGATAACAACATCTTTTCGCCACTGGTGTTTCTCTGATGTGGCATGGTACTATGGTGTCATGATACATCACAGCTGGGCGTGGTCACAAGCGTAGCAGAGCACATCTGGCCTTACCCAGCTGTGAGGTAGGTTACGGTGGGAAGTTTAAGACTTGTAAAACTTCCCAATGCAGCCATGATGTCTTCATTCAGAGTTCCACTTCGAAGCTACAGTGTTCTTAACGCTATAGTGAGCTACTCGTCAGTCTCTACAGACATAAGTTTTGAATCATTTGACAATACTTCTGAGTCAGTAAAGGTGAGATATGATAAGACAAACTTTATTGTATATTCTATATTTATTTATCCCTTACTGGGGAAATTTACAGACTCCAGTTAGTGAAATGGTGTAAAAGAAGAATGCGAATGGTCAAGTGGACCCTGTGATCAGACATTTCTCCATAATGCCAAAAATCTCTTGCTCTGATTTGCTGATGTGAATCACCAACCTAATGATGTACATTTTGTTCTATGGGCCAGTAAAAACATTGCTTATTGCCCCTTTAATAGTCAGTATTTAGGTAAATAAGAAATAATGTTGCATAACGCAGTCGTCTGGTTTTAATCTGACAGGCTGCCCCCCTCTTGCAGCTCTAATTAAACCATATGCAGTGTGGCATGAGTGTGTGCAGTACAGAACCTCAGTGTGCAGCCAAGCGTCAGCAAAGGAGGGAACTTCAGCAGGTTAGAGAGGTGAAAGAGCCGCTTTCCTCGCTCCCACCCCCCCAACTACTCTGCCTCTGCCAAACAGGGAAGCCACTTATTAGAAGATCCTGAGCTGTCAGCAGAATCGCACACTGCGGGCATACATTCTGTCGCAGCAGTCGCACACTCACACTCATTCATCCTCTGTGTGTTATCTCACAATCTCTCTACCTAGAAGCGTTCTGCTCTACAACTTCAGCCGCTGCCGTGCAATTAGCAGCAGATAGCACCAAAGATTACACCAAGCAGGGACCAGGACACATGTTGCTCAGTCGAGACTTTTACAGCAGGACTGAGGAACTGTAGTTTGTAGGGTCTTTTTTTTCTATTTTTCATCAGCAAGCTGTAGTCAAGTGTAACACGCTGAGCCGAAGAACACGCTCTTGTCATTTTAACCACCTCACGCAAGACAGCAGCAACAGCAGGAGAGGAACCCCGCTAACACAGAACTTCCTTTTAAGACGAGTAGCACAAATGCACGGCTTGAATGTAGTGAAACCAGAAGACATGTCCTAACTTTCTCCTTGTTTTTTGCTGCAATTGAAAATGCTTTTTAAAAAAATTAAAGCTACAGAGCTTCTTTTGCCAAACCCACTGGATCAAAGGAGGCGACGCATGCAGCCGTCACACATCAGTAAACAGGCTTTTTTCTTGTTGATGAGGAAATGGAGGAGGTCTGATGGGGAAAGGGAGCGGGTGGTATTACTGTATGTTTGCATGTGTCAATTAATTCAAGAGGGCACTGGTCAAGAAAAGACAGCGTTTCTCGGACATTAATGCATGAAGTTATTGTTCAATAAAGCTTTTTTATGTAAAGAATCGTTAAAGATAAGCAAGTCAGAAGTCATGGTCAAGAGAATTAAACACGAACTACACAACCACAGTTTCTTTCAAGCATAAGAGAACCAACCATAGTTATAGCACAGAGTATTTTCACAAGATGAATATACACATCTCTGTTAAGATGGTAGTTTTTTGTGTTTTTAAAAAATGGCAGCTTCAGTGTTGAAATTGCATACCTATGCAAAGATGGTATAAACAAATCCAAAACTGTTCAGGGGGGAAATACTCTCACAGAAATCTGGTTATATAAGTAAACACACACCTAAACTAACACTTTGCTGAAGCACCTTTTGAGTTTATTACAGCACTCAGACTTTTTGGGTAAGAGTCTATTAACTTGGCACATCTTGACTTGGCAATATTCTGCCACTCTACCTTATAAAAATGTTCCAGATCAGCCAAAACGTAAGGGCATCTCTGGCTGAGCCATTCCAGAGTGCAGATCTTCTTACTTTGACTGTTGATTTGGATGTATGTTTTTGATCATTGCTGTTAGGAAATTGGGAAATTCTTCTTTGTAGCTTCCTAAATGACAACTGAAGGTTTCCAGGTGAAAACTGACTTGAATTTTCAGCCATCAATGATTTCCTCTACTTTAACTGAAGCCCAAGTATCAGCTGAAGAAAAGCAGCCTCAGGGCATGATGCTGCCACCACCATGTCCTCTGGGTGACGTGCTGTGTTGTTTTTGTGCCAAACGTACCATTTGCAATAATGGGCTCAAAGTTCAGTCTTCAGCTAGACCTTTTTTTACATGGTTTTGGGAAACTGGGTGCATCTTTTTGCTAATTTAGCCAAGCTATGATGTTTTTTGTCATGAAAAAAGTTTTTTGCATTGCTAAACTACCACCTATTTCAGATACTATATGAGCAATACTGGATATTGTCTTCACATGTAAGGACCAACCAGTACTTGCCAGAAAGTCCTTCAATGCCATTACTGTTGCCACAGCCCTCTTGGCAGCTTTTTTGACAAGTTTATTCTTGTCTGCTTACCAAATATGGAGGCATGTCCTGTTTTTGGTCATATTTCCTCTGCTTGTTTATAACTGTCCTCCATGGTATATCGCTGCCTTGGATATTCCAATAATGATTCCTTTGCCATCAAGGGTTTGAAAACTGTGGCTTTTGCTGTAGGAGGCAACGAAGCAGCTATCAGGATAATCCACCAGGAACAGCTGGAATTTATCTGGGCTCAATCATAGTCTCTTTCTTTGATGGCAAGTATTTAACAAGAACAGAGCCACGTCCTCAATTATAAATGGATGTACACACTTATGCAACCTGATTTTGTAAGTATTCGATTTTATTTCTTTTTCCCCTGAACAGCTTCTGATTTATTTTCACCTGCTATGCATATATTTTCCAAGATAAAAGTGAAAAGTTCAGACAGGATCTCTCTTTTTTCCTTTCAAGACAAAAACCCACCATTTTAATGGTGGTTATAGACATTTCATTTTCACTGTACTATGTCTGTATAGATTCTCAGTCATCCAGGTCATGGTAATCCAGAGAGCTTCAATAAAAAGCTGCTGGAGATGTGGAAAACAATATATATATATATATATATCTTGGATTCAACAACAGTTAGTTAGAACTAAGGAAGCCTCTTGGATTAGAGGTGAAAGATCTTCAAGAAGTAAAAAACAAGAGTCTAGTTGCTTTTAACTGAACCTCTTAGGATCCACTATACTGCTGTACTGTACATCAAAGTACTGGTATTTTACTCTCTGTACTCTCGTGGTTTGCCAAAGTTTTAGGGCACCGATGAACAGTAGTTGCCTAAAGGACATTACCTCTTGTCTGTTTTCCTTTTCCCTTCCTATTGCCCCTTGTTATGTCTGTACATTGCTATCAGGTGAGCTGAAGACTTTTAGGAGACATCATTTGACATCATTCATTTATAAAAAAAAATATGTAACAAAAAACCCTGCCAGGACTGAATAATCCATCACAGTAAACATGAGGACTTAATTTGGTTTTGCCAAGGTTGTATCACTGTCGCGTTGTGCCTGTGTTGAGTATATTCACATCGGTGCGCAAGTTACATTATTCTTTCTTCCTGTCAACCACATCACACCTACAGCCTCCTCCAGGAAAGAATACACTAGATCACAGTAGAACCTTTGTCACATCAGTGCATTTGTTTTTGCAGTGTCGACATTAGCAAAGACAGCAGTAAATCTCAAGCTTGTTCTGACTTTGTAAAATGTGTATTTTAAAGAAGACAAAAAACGGTGAGTGTTACATTAGTCGTGAAAGTCCCTGCAGAATGAATGACTTGAAAGTCTGTAGTTAGTGTCTGAGAGGCAGCGGCTTGGCGTAAGACATATTGCATGCATTTCAGTACAGTCATTACTCAGAATTCACATGTATAATGCTTATCAAAATGACATTTGTCTTTGAAGCAGAGAACAGACTTCTTCTTACAGTGACAATGTGATGCACAGTGTCACAAAGTTGACTTTTATCCAGTAGGCAGTGGCTTTTTGAGAAGAGCATCAAATAGTTCTCCTGAGTTAAAGTAGAAATGACACATCATTGGCAAAATGTTCATTGTACAGCTGCAAACCCTTGCATTCAAACTCTGAAAATGCAAAATCATGCAGGTATTAGTAGGAAATTATGCTGGGAGTATTGAAATAAAAACACTCATTATGCAGAGAATTTTTATTTGAAATGACTTGTTTTATATTATTGCTTTGTTTTTACTAATGCATTTAAATATACGCAGTGACTCAGCATTGCAGCTGGACAGTAAATCTAATCCAGTTACACTGGTGGTTCAGTTATCTATATCACCATGCTTGCAATAATGTGATGATATGCTGTATTTTGAATGTAAAATCTTAAAGCTGCCGCAGAATTGGACCAGACAGACTGCTCTTGATTGACTCTTCCTTCACCATTCCGTTGTTTTTGTTCTGCCTGTTTGGGAAACTTATTCCGGTATCAGTTGTAAAGGGCGATCAGACAGAATTTGCTGTGGCAAGAAGAGGACATAGTGTTTGTAAGGCCAAAAGCATTTACTGGAGGAGTTAGCGTGGCTAGCGGGCACTAAATTGTAAATTTTATAGCTTCTTATGAAACATTTTACTGTTGTTAATCTCAGTAACTGTTATTGCAGTGGAGGCAATTGCAACTGGAATGCAAACGAACATCTTTCACCCCGTTCCTCAGAGAAATGAGCTTGGGGCAAAATCCAACCTTAGCACCCTGAGTTATTAATACACAGTTCAAGGCGACATCACACAATCCTCCACTGAACTTACACCAGACAAGAGGCCTAATCAGGATTTAGGTTGATGGAGTTGAGTCAGATGCCAACGGGTGGAGCAGCAGTGGTGGAATGTAACGAAACACGTTTTGTTTTGAAGTCTAATTTTAAGGCACTTTGATGTATGCAAACCGTCTTCTTCTACATCAAAACATTTCAGAGGAAAATATAGTGTCTTTTTAACATTCTTCTACATTTGTTTGTCAGTAAATATGTCTTTCATAAGAGGTGCAAAGGACAAAAATGTGGAGTTCAAAATATGTATTTTATAAGAACGTCTTAAGGATGTTGCCTTATTTGGTCAAATGTGTTGTTATGACTTATTACTTACATTCTGATATCTTTTCAGTTCATACAATGGTCACGTTTCCATTTCTGTTATTCTGTTTAAGTGCTAGAACACATTTATGTTGTTGTAGTTTATAATACGTCATAATGTCAGAATAGACAGTGGTGCTTGAAAGTTTGTGAACCTTTAGGACTTTTCTATGTTTCCATGATCTAAAGCATCATCAGATTTCAAGTCTTAAAAGCAGATATACCCAACAAAACAAATGAGACAAAAATATATACCTGATCATTTAGTTATTGAGAAAATATTTCATATTACATATCTGTCAGTGGCAAAACTATGAGAATATCTGCTTTCTATAGCTTGTGTAACCTCCTTGTGCAGCAATAACTGCAGCTAAACATTTTTGGTAACTGTTGATAAGTTCTGTATTCAGCTAGGAGGGATTTTTATCAACTCCTTCGTATAGAGGAACTTTAACTCTAGAATGTTGGTGGTTTTCCTCACATGAACTGCTTCACTTCAAGTCCTGCAACAAGATTTATATTGGATTAAGGTCATGACTTTAACTTAGCCTTTCGAAAACATTGACTCCGTTGTTCTTTAATGATTCTTGTGAGAGCGACTTGTGTGCTTAGGGTCACCATCTTGCTGCATGACCCGCTGCCTCCTCAGATTCAGTTCAAGTGTCCTGACGTTTGCCTTTACAGTTTGCTTGTATAATTCAGAATTCATTGTTCCATCAATAAAGGCAAGCCAACTTGACCCAGATGCAGCCCAAATCATAATACCACCACCATGTTTCACAGATGGGGTAAGGCTTTCATGCTGGAATGCAGAGTTTTACTTTTGCCAAACATAATGCTTCTCATTTAAATAAAATGTTCCATATCTCCAAAAGCCTTCTGGCTCGTCCGCATTGTCTTCAGCAAATGGCAGACGGGCAGCAGTGTTTCTTTTGGAGAACAGTGGCTTTCTCTTTGCCATCCTGCCAGTCTCACCACTGTTGTCCAATGTTCTCCTGATTATGGACTCATGGATTGAGGTCCTTAGTTGCTCAGAAGGGTATTCTTAGTTTCTTTGTAGCCTCACTTCCTGCTCTTGGAGTGATCTTTGTTGGCTGACCTGGGGAAGGTAACAATAGTTTTGCATAGCTGTCCTCTATTTGTACAAAGTCTCTCTGACTGTGCATTGATGGAGTTCAAACTCTTTAGAGGTGACTTTGTAATCTTTTCATCCTAATGGGCATCAACAACTCTCTTCTGAGGTTTTCAGAAACCTCCTTTGTTTGTGCCATCATAAACTTCCAAAAACATATAGTAAAGATTGGACTTTGATAGATCCATGTTCTTTAAATTAAACACAGCACACACCCGATTGATCGACTCTAATTTCACCTTCAAATGAACTGGTAGTTAGTCCTCAAGGTTCACAGGCTTTTTTGCCACTCACAGAGACGTAGTATTAGATGATTTTCTTCACAAGATAAATTATAAGGCAGAATATTTAGTTCTCATTTTATTAATTTGAGTTATCTACTTTGATGTTTTAGGTCATATTTATGCAAAAACATAGAAAAAGAGCTTCCAAACTTTCAAGCACCACTGCAGATCTTTTCCACTTGAGCAAAATCACTTTGGACAACACGGTGCTGACAAGATGCTGAGAAGTCAGAAAGTTTCTGACTGAGTGAAATGTATGTGGTGTACTCTAAGGAGTCCCTTTACAAAGCTTTCTAAAAGAAAGCCAAGTAATCTCACTTTCTTTGTGGTTATTGCCAAGCTAGATGCCTCACCGTGTCCTTATTTTCTCTAATGCTTCCATAATGCTTTGACAGCACTGAGTTATGAACAAACACCTCATGAACCACCCTCAGCCAGAGCTACTTAATCATGCACTCAGTGGGATTTGTCCAGTACTGGGGCTGATTTAGTAGCCCTTAGCTTTTGGTGTTAGAGTTCAGCATCACATCATTACTTTTTTACATCTTACATTGATTTGTTTAGTGGGGTAACAGGCCTTGTTGTGGTCTGCAAGGGGATAAAATAAATACTGGGACAGAGTGCAGTCAATTGTGCTTCCAGACACTGCGCTCTGAGGTGGGTTAAGCACAATTGGAAGGGGACTGGTAAAAAGGTAGAAGAAAAACCACCAGGACCTGCTGTCACACGGATAATATCTTCTGCAATATTTCATATCCCTTAAACAATGCCTTAAGGTAGCTTTCTGTGTGGGCGTCAAATGGGAGCTGATTTTATGCTGTGGCTTTTTTTTTCTTAGCCCCGGGCCTGGCATGACTTCCAGGAATCTTTAATCACGGCTATAGTGGGCAGCAGCAACTATTAAAGCAGCAGCTATTAAGCTTTTAATTAAACTTTTGGAAATTAACAGGCCAGCTGATTGTTATTTGTATCCATCAGCCAACAAAGGTTATTTCAGTGTGGGAGAGAAAGAGAGTGCAAGCGACAGAGACAGCTGACCAAGCAGGGGTGACAGAAAGATCTAGTTTTTAATACGTATTTTTCTGTGCCATGGAGTCAGGAGATGGATCATATTGTTTAGAAAACTGTGTGAAAGCAAAGAACCTGAGAAATGGAAGCACAAAGTAGGGCTACTAAATAATTCAAATGTATTGACAAATGTAAATTAAAGACGAGAAATGAATAAATAAAAAAAATCCAAAGAACTAGCATGATTCCTTTTTTCAGTTTCAAGCCCTGTGTGATATATTCATATTTGGACAGATGTGATAGAGCTGAGCAACTTTGTTTAGTATCGTCCACCTCCAGCTGCACTCTGACACTTCAGTATTTGCCTGAAATCTGTTTCGCACATCTTGCAGTATTTTGATTGTGGAGAGAACGGTGCACAGGGGGGGAGAGGAGGGAAATGAACAAACAGGTGGGGAGGGTCATTCAAATGATGGAGTGCAAAGCAAACAGGCGAGCTGTTGGTAGTTTGGTGAAAAGTGTGTCCTAGACTTTGCGCCGAGAATACCCTTTCTGGAAACACATCTGTCTGTGGCACATCGTCAATCTGCTGCCACTTCACCGATTTCATCAACAAGAGCAACCTAAAGCCCAAATATGCACAAGTGACACGAAGATGTTCAACTATTTTAGTTAATCATCAGTAAATCTGCATCGGAAATCACTTTAGGAGGAACATCAGTAAATTATTACTCTAAGCGTGCATGAATCAATGAGTGACTCGTAGAGTATCTGTTGTCCATAGCTGCTTTATATGTATGGAAAGCCCAATGTTCAGTTCACTTAATCCCTGCAGCCATCTGAAGGCAACAATACTCTTATATTGAAAAATCTGCTGTTTTGAGAAGTGCAGTGAAATTAAGTATCATAGTCGACAGCGTTTCCTTATTTTAAATCACGTTCAAGGCTGCTATACAACAACCTCACACCTCTACATACATCAGACTGACTATTCTTTGGCCAGGACCAGTTTCCAGGCAACCGAGTGGCACTAGACTGATTTTGAAACCTTCGGACAGATTCAGACAGCTAGCTGTTTCCCCCTTGACTCCAGAACTGATGTGAAGCTAAGCTAATCAGCTGCTGGCTCCAGCTTTCAAATTTATCAGTCGTATTAGTATTAGTATTCTCATCTGCCGAGACAGTAAGCAAGCTTTCATCTACAGAAAATGCCAAGGTATATAAATATGTTAATTCACTTGGAAGACATGCAGAAACACATGCAAATCTGACAGCTTCTTGCAATTAAAAGGCTATGAAAATTAGCCCTGTTTATGAGTGCATATAGAATTCATTAGTCGAGTTTGTGCAAGAGCATGTAAATGCATCATATTATAAATGTAGCCTTCGAATGCATTACTAACAACAGCATTTTATCATAAATAAAGCCACGTCTCACACAAGCACTCAATAATCTACCAGGAACATTCATGCTAACGGGTAACACAGTTGACATGGATGATGCAGGAGAGCCGTGCAAGGATGAAAGCCACTGGAAATGTTCCTTGCTCCACGGGAACAGAAACAAAAACACATTAAACGAGTGGATCAATCACAAAGATTATTGACGGCGAATGTATTGAACTGTGAACTCTTATATCACGTCCATTTCCGATTCACCCCCACCCCCCCCACCCCCACCCCTCCCAGCGTGCCTGACCATTCTTCCAGCGTGAGCGGATGAAAGGCGTGTCCAATCAGCTCGCGGCATAATCACTCCAGAGCGCCATGAAAAATGGATTGTTGGTTTACAGATGGGAGAAGGTGGGAACGGCGGAGGTGTACGGCGCCGGTGGATGATGTGTGTGCATGTGTGTGTGTGTGTAAAAGGAATAAACAGCACAGGTTTGGTTCCCTGGACAACAGCAATCAATAAAGCATTAAAACGATCACGGGAAGGGGAACAAGATGTTGCAGCCATCTGGAACTGGTTATGGTATTAATCCATTTGGGAAGGCCTGCGCCCCGCATACATCAACGACAACCACATCACATTCAATAGAACAACATGAGTGTCTCAAGCCCCCACTGCAGAGGAAACAACACAAATGATATTGTTGTTGTTGCATTTCCTTTAGAGAGCTCCTTTCATTGCCAGTTGATATCATAGTCGATAGAGGACATACACACGAGCATGAAGAAGCCGCAAATGGCATTATTTTACAGCGTACCTTTTATGATTATGAGCACATTTGTAATCCTGAGAATGTTAAATATCTGTGTGGCATCTCATACTTACTTTTGTATTCAAGGTGCTTTCAACAGACAGAGATGTTGGGATCAATAACCCCTTCATGTATGTTTCATCAGTGGTCAATACTGGACCACAGGCTGCAGTACACCATCCGGAGTGTCCCACTGTGCAAACATGACAGATGGATATTTATTTGATCAAGTAAATTGCTGCACATTGATATCTCAGGGTGTTCTACTTATCAGTACTACTGGACAATTGTTGCATTAGATTTTAACCCTTTGAACCCCAGACAGTTTTGGGGTATTTTTGCTCCTGTCATACTTTTTCTAACTGTGGGTTCACATTGCACTGCAATATAAAGTCATGCACCATTAAGCAAACAGAACAACCATTGCTAGAAGGAGAGAGAATTCAAATATGTCTTTGGTGCAGTATGACGCAGTTATAATGCCATAAGTGACGATTTGTACATGTGTATGGAGAGTTGTGTGTCTGTACCTCAATCTGTGTGTCCGCAGTGAGATTTGTAAACATGTAAAGGAATTTGTAAATGCACAGTGAGATTTGCCAATGCAAACCAGAATCTGCAAATGTCTTTTCAAAAATGTGTGTGTGTCGGTAATTAGGTTCTCAAATGTGTAAAAAAATCTGCTAATCTGTACAAGAATGTGTACATGTGATAAGATTTGTCAATGCATACAAAGATCTGTTCATTCTTTATACAACAGATAATGTTACTACTTACATTTTTAGTTAGTGTCTATACTTGTCTCCTGTCCTCTCTGTCAACACAGCCTGCAGTTCAACCGAGTTCTGCTTTACGACTTTATGATGCACCAAGATGTACAATATTTTTGTTTTTTACAGAACTTAGCTGGTGGAAAAGGTTTATTTTTGGCAATGTATTTAAATGGCACATGTGTAATAAAGTGATTTTCATTAAATGTCATGATTGTAACTTTGATTTGGTGAAATTCACCAAGAGAATTGCACGTGCCTGATGAGTGGCTCAAGGACCATTGGAGAGTTAAAAATCTGACAGATCATCCATTTTTTTCTTGAAAAATGGTGATAAATGGTGTAATTTTGACTACTTTAAAAGATAATATGACTTTCTAATCTGACGCTTTGGAGGTTCAGAGGGTCAGCATATCAAAATGAAATGTAAAAATGGATTGTGCAGCAGACCTTCTCGGGGCTTGTCAACCAGGCATAGTTTTAAAGACTGATAGAAGAAGCTGCTGCTGCTAAATGTTCCATACCCTGATTCAAACCTGACATTTGGTAAGAATGAGGTTACAATTACATGCCATTTTACATGTTAAGGCAGTCATTGTCACAGCTACACAGGCTGGATTAACCCCTGCATGTGCTGACATTTATATAGGCTTTTTTGTTATTTTTTACTCACTTATATCGACAATAGACCAAATCACCACACGTCAGGATCTACATAATATGAATCAACGTCTAATTACAGGCTCACTCGAAGTGACAAATCTACACTTAATTTATAATTCACAGTTTTAACACCAGCAGCAGCAGAAGGCAGCGAAAGGACTAAATAAATAGAAACTGTGAGCTGTGCCACTGTGCACAACCTGCCCCACACCAGTCAACAGACAGATAAAGTTAGCAACCACCTGGTGAATATAGTGGAACACTTAGTTTAAAAAAACCTGTGACTTGTCCTAGGAGGTGATCAAAATAGAGCTTAAAGGAGATGGAGTGGATGTGGGAACGCTGTTTCAAATTTTCCATCTTTAGTTATATATAATAATGTATCCGTGATTTTTCCAGCGCGTTCCTCTTCTGCCAAGTGACCGAAAAAAGGAAAAACAGAAAAATACATGTGTATATTTGTGACCCAGCACCATGTGCATTTGGCAGCATTCTGCAGTCAGCACACTAAAGCAAAAGGTCACATTTACTTTAGCTATGTGAGGTTTTTGTCGAGCGATTGGAGGCAATGAATAAAAATCTTTAAAACCTCGAAGCGAGCTTGTTAACATCAGCGTCTGTGAGAAAAGAGACAAGGCTTTGATGAAGAAAAGAGCGACTGCAAGGGAGCAGAAGAGATCACAGATCTTTGCCTTTATTCCTGGAAAAAATACATTCTTTATGATTTAAGAACGAGCCGGCCTCTTTTCTGCCAAACTACCTTTGCCTTTCTCTCACTTTCTATGCTCTCTGGAATTAATAACAATCACTGTGCGCTGCTTGCTTGTGCTGGTCAGTAAACAAGCCAGCAGCCACTCCTGCCTGGCTCCGGAGCACTCCATTAGGGAGCCAAGTGCACTCTGTTTTTTTACACACTGGATGCACAAATATAATAAAGCTCCATGCAGTGGTTTAGGATGCACCGGCAGTCTGTGGCCAAATGGAGGACATTGAAGATGCATCTGTCCAGGTATTGAGACAGACAGAGATCCCTCCTCACCAAATTACCCCAATCCTCTGAGCACTCTGGGTGAATACACACCGCTATACACACACGTACACGCATGGGCACATGCATATAATACAAACACACTCAGACGCGCACACAAACCACTAAATGTCACATCCTGTAGCAGATTATATCAGCGGGCAATTTCGTGCTCTCTGGCATCATGCAGAAGAACAAAACTGGAGGAAAATAAAAGCCATATTGAACGATATGAGAATGGGGAAATCACTGGGACGGTCACAAACTTAATAAGGTTTAGGAAGAGCACAGGCTAGAGATAAGTAACAACAGGCTAGTAATATAGCTCCCGGAGAGGATACTGCTTACCACGCATAAAACAAAATACCACAAAAACAAAGAAAAACATCAATACTTTATCCGTTAACAATTCTGATTCTGTGCTAGATACAGGCGCACTCCTAAAAGCAGCTTTCCTTCTGTGATGCATTAAATCATGTATTTATATTTATTTGAGCAATTTGAGGACTAAAAAAATGTTTTATATCTTAAAGTGTCGCAGCGAATGGAGCATTGTGATGTTCTGGGCTGAAGAAAAAAAAAACAGAGCAAGGTGGAAATGCTCGCAGAGTGTAGAGTGTTTTATGTTTGAACAGGTCCAACCTTGCCACCTGCTTACATACTTCACACACCAACAATCCACATCTGTTTGGTGATCACGGCGACGTAATCCACACCCTCGCATCTGCCCCTCACACATGTTACATGCCGCACGGTCTTTCTCACTTTTGCCTCATCCTTGCCTCTACCTCTAATACCTTTCTGCTGTTTTGTTTTTTTCCTGTCATTTTGCTGTTGCAAAAAAAACTGCAACGACACACAGCTTTCAACGCTTCTTCCTTCCTGCGCCCTACCTTTGGTTCATCTCTTGTACAGTGCAGCTCAGATACTGTTAAATAAGGCTCTGCTTTTCTCTCAGATTGCAGATATAAATGTGAACCCTGATCACATTGTCAGATCTGGGGCTTCATCTGCCTACAGAGACAAGAAAGAAAAATAACAGCAGAATGACAGCGATGACAAACTAAGTCATACCTTTTTCTAGCATGGGAGGAAAGTCAGACGATGTTGCCTGCAGCCACTGAGCAAAATCATTAAGGGAATTCATTTCCCCATGAGGGAAAACAGTTTCAAGCTGCGAGTAACACAACAACAGTCACACAGAGTCCCAGTGTTAATCCACTACCACATTTGACATACTGTTTGTCTCAGTGCCTCTTTGATCCTACATCACACAGACCAAGGTGATAGATATCCCATGCAAGGGTAAACACTGCACCATCACTCTGTTGGGCATTCAGCTCAGCGCCACGAAGGGGTTCCAGTCACGCGCGGAGCAGGAGACAAACGACATCACAGAGATGTGCTGTTTGTGATCGATGGTTACAGTCGCAAAATCCAACTGATTCCCCCCCTGCACGGCAAAGCAGGCACCAGCACCTCTCCCGCTCTCATTTGCGTCACCCGGTTTCTCGTGGCGAGGAGAACATGTTTTCGCTTACACCTGTGGTTACCTGCGAGCGTGCTTCTCATTATTCTATCTACAGCTGTGGGTTCATCTTTAACTCCGTGATTTGCGACTTGTGGGAAAAGCGTGGCGCTTTTTGAAAAATTGCCGTGGATACACACACATACACTTGTGCATGCTCTCGCCTCACACAATCCGGCCCCATTGCAGAAATTGATTTGACAAGGAGCGGGTCTTGGCCCAGATGAGAATGGTGGTGTTTGAGCACAGCAGGCGCGTAGCACTGAGCAAGGACAGCCGTAAATCAATGGCACTGAGCCGCGTGGCATTACCAAATCCTGCTCCACCAGAAATCTTACAGGTGCACAGCAAGCCGGGGCAACACTAACACACTGCTGGTACCTGTTGTTCACATACACGGGCTCTTGGTGTTTGTGAAGTCCCTACATCAGGTCTTTGTTAAGACTGGGTTAAGGAGAGAAGAAATTAATCTGATAGGATGTGTAAAAGTCTTCATATTGTGTGAGAGCAACCATCTCCTTCACTGACAAAACAGCAAGAGTAGCTTCTAATAAGCTTTCAACAGGCAGGTAGTGTATGGATTCATAAAACAGCTCACTCATATGTCGTTCATTCAATCAATGACTCACTCTTTGTTAGACTGTCTGCCCTTTAGAGGGCATGACGATGGAGGACAATGGATATAAGTTGTGTTTTTTTTAGTGGCTACTTTAGTCCTACAAGTGTATAATATCTCATTTCTTTCACATTTGCATGTCTGCTAATTTAACAGCTTAAAAAAAACACAAAAACATCTTTTGCAGTATTTTTGACCTCATTATTTTTGGACTTTAATATTCACCAGGTAGCCACTGGTTTCCATTCACTTCACTGTGAATGAAAATCACACTTTTTTTCTTTTTTTTCTATGACAGAGAACATTTTGTCACCTTTTTTTTCCCCTTTTCTGTCAAAATGTATTATTGTTGTGTAGCAGTTTTTTTTAAGCATGGACCATAATGGTGTTACACTCAAGGACACGCTGACATCCAAAATTTGAGACTTGAAGTCTGCAAGGGACTGTGTCCATAACCTACTGTTTTGAAAAATCACACCCTGAAACCAGACAATGAGCGGACCAACATTTGGCAGTGCGAAACAAGGGAACAGAATCTAGCTGCTTCTTGGCAGCCAGCTTTCCAATTAAATTGTCTGCCTTTGTAGCTGGTTCAACCCACCTCAGGTAGCTTGTTTCCTTGGGCAACTTCACACCTTCACAATCTAATTTAATATGATCATATATTGAAGTAAACAAAGACATATGTTGAAAGTATGTACGCAATTCATCAGGGACTAGCTGGAACTGTTCTTTAAACACACAGAGACACTCATATGCTGTATTTTCAGCTCCTGAAATCTTTACCTCCTGTTCTTCAGCCACACTGTTTACAGTCTTCCACCTGTAAAGGTACGCTCTGCAATTCAAATATTTAGCAGCTTATATTTATTCATCGCCTTATGAGCTGTCTCCTTAGCTTAGTAGGACTACTTTTATATTTTCCCTTGCCGTGACTCTATCGGCATGAAGCATAATTTCATGCCTGCACCTGGAAAACAGATCTATATATTTTGGGGAGGAAAATAAAGACACCCACTCAACGCCTACAAAGCATGCATTCACACTCTCACCCTGCATGCAGATGCACAAATACCCCACTCACAAGTGTATCTACTGTTCTTGACATCAAATAAGGACTGAAAGAAAGTCACACTGGGGTGAGATATGATAAGGTCACCAACCCCTCTACTGAGGACAACAGAGAAGGATTATCAGTATCTTACCGACACAAATACATCAAATATACGTTTTTTGTGTGTTTTCTTTTGTTTTTTCTCGCAATCAGTATTTTGTGTTTGTTGTGTTTTCAAGTGTGTGACCTTGTCAAGAGGAGCTGAAGGACCTGAGCTCCTGACTAATCTCATTCAGGCTTGGCCCGGGCCTTGTTCTAATGGACAATCAGCACTCTATATCTGGCTGACATTTTCCTCTGGCTTATCAGCTGCTTTGTCTATGTGCCGGAGTGATGTTTGGGCCTGTGATTACGGCCTGACCTTTAGCTCGACACGGAGATAAACAACACAAAAAGCCGCTAAATAACGGGCCACAAACACTCCAGATTCCCCTGCTCAGGTTCAAGTGCTAAGTGAAATCAAGTTTAAAAAGGTAATGGTGAGTGTTGGTCAGCGGTGGTTATATTGGTGGTTGTTACACAGAAGTACCAGTGTTTTTTTGGCCACTTGGATGGAGCAAAAAAAAAAGAAAAGCTGGGAAGACACTGACATACTATCAGTTTTTCAAGTTGCTAAGTGTGCCAGCAGTTGCCATTTACACATCCCGGATACAGAAAGCAGCATTTGAAAAGTTTCTGTCTATGTGACAAACCTGACATTGAATGTTTAACTCTCCTTTTCACTCCAATTTTACGCTTTGTTCTGACTAACCAGGGACACGTCTGGCTCTCTGGCTGCTAAACGCTTCACTGTTGCGTGTTAACTCTGCTGGGCAGGTACATGGAGTGTGTTTATAAAAGCTTATTAAGTGAAAACAGCTGCCTGTTGCAAGTGCAAACAAGGCTGATGGATTGGTAAGGGTAAGTCATGCATTAAAGTTGCGAGCCCTAAAACCAAAACAACGAGGTGAAAGAATATAAAACACTCCACAGAGCTTAGGCAAACTGCCGAATCAGTTCTGGGAAGTCAGCAGTAAACTGTAATGTCTGTTTGTATGAGCTGATTATAGGCCTGGGCGACGTATATTTAGCACAATAAAACATCTTATTTTAAATTATATATATAAATTAAAAAGACGATAAAGGAATGATCTCACCTTGACACAATTATAAAAGAATGCAAGAAAACCAGGTAGCGAGGGCAACCTGTTGAATAATGTAGTGGGTTGAAAAAGAAAATTGCATCATTGTATCATTGTACACTTGTCACGGACATGAATGCACATCTGTCTTTTTTTGCACTGTCTCGCACTATCCACCTGACATTTTGCACATGTGCTAGTGTTTTTATCTGTATATATTTTATTCTACTTCTTCTGTCTTTTATATTCTTAATGTTACTTTATTTCTTGTTATCTGCTTTCATTAAAAAAAACACTTTTTAAATCTTTTTTTTAACTGTTTGCACCAACAGACTGAGACAAATTCCTTGTCATGTAAAAATTACTTGGCAATAACCATGATTCTGATTCTGATTGTGAAATTTAGTTTAGCACAGGAGTAAAAAGGCATCAAATGGAAAAAGTCAAGCAGCTCAAACTCACATTCCAATACAGCACTTGAGCAAATATACTTGCTTTACACCACTTGGAGGCAAAGATGTGTCCTGAGGTTGGAAATAGGAAGGCAACTGACTTTTCATCCCTCTGTTGTACTGATGAGTCACAAAGTTTCACCCTCTAACTGCAAACTTCTCGCAACTTCGCGGATAGTTGCTGTTGCAGGTCTCTTCCACAACCCCATGGCTTCACCCCAGCTCCTCTCATTTATTATTCATGTTGGTCTCCACACCTCCAAACGAGCCCATCCAACGGTTGTTGGTTTAGTCGCTTCCTTTCCTCTGTTCTTTCTCCCTCATTGATTTCTCCAATCTGCATCCGCAGCCCAAATTAGTGTGATTCTCCCGCTGTTGAATAATCATGTCTGGTTGCCTGTGCACTCATTAACACTTTGTACAACAAATAAAGTAAACCACCCACATCAAGGCGTTAATTGCCACGACGACTCGGCTTTCATTGAGACAACTGCGCCTCTCCTGATATATTATGACAAATAAACCGCCCCATTGATCTAAGCTTTACCTGGTTGTTTTTCCCGCAAGGTACATGAAGTGAAGATGTTAATCAAAGAAAACACAGCGCAAGAAAACATCTGTGAAGCCACACAGTTGTATTCAGGGTTTTGAGCCTGTGGAGAGACTGTCTCCGGAAACACCAGCACAGACATCTAATGCAGACCAATTTCTAACTTCGTACTTGCACACTCGTGTTCAAGTTGGAATGATTCCATAATGACAGCATTAAGGGGAGAATGGATTGCATAAACTTTCGGCTCTGCATCTAGGCAAGACAGAAGTGGCAGCATATTAAAGCAATGAATGCCAGCTTGATTACTTCCCTCTGTCATTATTTTACCATTTACTGTCTGTACCTCAGTTTTGCTCCTTTGTTACTGACATGGCACTAGACCCCGAAAAAACGTCTTTTGTGAAAATAAATGCAAGCCTTTTGGTAGCTGAAAGGTTTTAACCTGTTAAGCAATAGATCACAGTGGCTGAATTATATCCATGCATGGAGATAAAGATAATTAATGCACTGCTTTTGCAAATGTCACTGTATCAGATAGTGGCCAGTGAGGTGACTGAACCTGAATTTTTTTTCATTATTTGTCTGTCAAAGGCTAATTTACTGTAACGGTTAGTGTTTGATAGATAATAGATTCAAATTTTTCTTGTCCAAGTTAAATACTTACCTCACACTTGGCTAATGAGATAGCTGTGATGTCCGTGGTTTTGTAATTACTTGGAGAAATTATTCACCTTCATGTGACACAAAATGTGCCAGAGGTTGCCACACCAACCTTGCACAAGAGACATAACAGCTTTCTTTTTCTTATACAAATTGTCTGTGGGAAGAAAGTTACAAGCTGTACGCAACAGCATTAATAATAATGTCAGGATTCATGAGAATTCATTACGAGAGGAATGTGTACAACTGAAGCAAATTTAATGGCAGTCCATCCGACAGTTGGAGCAACACTGTAGTCAGAATTGCAAATGTCTCACTCTGCTGCTACATGAAAACTCCTGGAACTGTCAAAGCTATTAAAATACATTGTCTAGAGGAGATGATTGATCTGCTAAATTACAGCTGACCAGATTCTAATCCTTTCCTTACAGTTTTCCATTACTCTGATGTTCTGTCCACCTCAGCCAGCACGTGATGTGTTGCTGCTCTTCATTAGAAGAGCCAGGCTGCACGGTGCGATCATTTTTCGCTCCAGATCCACATGAAAATCAGAGTGTGTGAATGTGGAAAACTATTTTGGCCCACTATGACTGACGTCTCAGTCCTAACAAGTCTGTTATCTCTCCTCTCTCTTTCTTATTAGCAAAGACAAGTGTCCAGAGCATTTTAGGAACATCTTGCTTTCAGCCGGCGCTGACAGGCGTTGTCGCCGTTTCGCCAACGTCACCGGCAGCAGGTCATATCAGCTGTCACTAATTATTGTCACTTCTGGGTGTAACTTAATGACAGGCCAAAATTAAACCATTCGGTGTATTTAAAGTGCTCTCAGCAGCTTGTGTCTGTACGCAGACACAGATCAGCTGTGACGGAAGAAGCTTCACAACTCTATAAAGCTGGAGAGGGCTTTTGTAGTTCAACAGAGTGATACAGACAGGAAGCACATTAAAGGAAAAGCCTTTACCTTCCGCCTCCACAGAGGGGGGATCAGGTGGCTCTGGTATACTGTGGGGCCAGTTTGCTGGCATTGTTTAGGTCCACTTGTCTCATTAGAGGGACGGGTAACTGCAAATCAATACAAAGTTGTTCTAAGTGATCACCTTTATCGTATGATGAAGCATTTCTATCTTGATGGAAGCAGTCTCTTCTAGGATGACAATGCCCCCAAACATAGGGGACAAGGGGTCACTGAATGGTCCCCAATGGTCACCATCATTGAAACATCAAATGAGGGAATATCTTTAGGAAGAATGGTGTTCAGTAGAGCTCCAAAAACTTGCAGAATCAATGCCAGTGAAGTCGTTTTAACAGCACATTGTAGCTGAACACCTTACTAAGACACTTGTACTTCTTCTCTCTAGCTGGTTGCTTCAGTTCATCTTAGGAGGGACACTCTACTTGAAAAGATTTGATTTAGACATAAAGAATGCTCCTACAAAATTTTAAGGACAATCAATCAGATTATTGCTGAGCTATTTCAGTCTGGAGCAAAGTGTTAGATCAACCAACTGACTGACAGACCAACACTGTCAACCCAAGAGCTAAGCAACTAGTGTGGTTAAAAAAATAAAAGAGAAAAAAGCCACTACTTCCTTGTCACATGCCAAATCAATTTTAATGGTTAAACCTGAGTTGTCTCTCTCTCACACTCCTAAAGATTTTCTGTGTGTTACTCAAAAGCCATTTTACCCTACCGTTCACTCAAATGTCTTAAAAATCGACCTTTCTCGCAAGCATAAGTTACAGTGTTCCTGGACTTTAGCTTTGTTCCACGTGTCACATGGTGATATAGGGCAAACTGAATGAGCAGGTTGCTAGGCTACATACTGCTAAAGAGAGAAATAGTTACTGTTCACTGTAAACCCCTTGCATCCCTTGAAGTTTTATTATATGTTATATATGAGCTCTACTTTGCTGCTTGTTAGTTTCCGTGCAGCTGCACTTGAAACTTTGATTTGAAAAAAAAAGTGCACTACAAATAAATTATTGTTCCTTCTGAGCTTGAAAACATCCACAAATGTATGAAGCCTTAAACACAGTTGGCTTCTTTGAATTCCGTTCAGCCCACACCCAATCAGTTATACACACTGTGTGACTGATGAAAATGAAATGAGATGAAAAACATGGATAAAAATGGTAGCAAGATAATGAGACTCAGTGGGCTCCGCTATCTACTATGTGATTGTTGAAAAAAAGAAAAAAAAAAAAATCCACACTCACACGCGATGGCATTTCAAGCATGAAAAATGTGCAGAATTATCGAGGATTGAAGATGAGAATGTTAAGACGCAACAGTCTTGCTTCCACCTGTGTCTTCTGCCGATAATGCGGGCAACAGTATCAGTGATGTGCAGACAGACGCCGACAGTTTTATTCTTCTTATGTCTTCTTTACTGGAAAAGAGGGGTCCTTGAGGTCCCACATTCCACTCACACTCATTTCCTCAGACTCATGGGTGCTAAGGCAGTCAGGAGATGACACCTATTTCTCTGATTTGGTGCGTGCTTGCGCGAGTGTATGAATCTAAGCATTTGAATGTGCACATTTACAGTAAGTGTGTATGTGTGTCCATGTGACCAGAGAGAGAGACATGCAATAAAGTGTGGCACATGGACGCAGTAAATCAGATTGAAAACATTAGAAAGACAATGACTCACTAGCCGCGGGCTCTTATCCACACAGTGAACTGGACGGAATAGGAAAAGGCCCTTAGAGAGAAGCAAAACCATCAAAGCAGTCAGTTCTTTGGGGAAATGTCAAAGGGAGCTGTATCACCACCGCAAATGAGAATACTCTGTCTGTCAAGTCAGCCTAATACGGTGTGTCTGACCAGTTGCCATAAAGAGAGGGAAAACATTGCACTGAGGAGAGAGGGAGGGAGACGTGTGAAGGAAGAAGCGAGACAATGCCCTTTTCTTTACTGAAATGTCTCGTATTGAGAACAGAGCAGGATTTTCCTCCTGAGCAGATGCCTGTGGCATCAGAATAATCTTAATTCACCAAGCACCCCATGAAATAATATCCTCATGTTCCTTCCACCAGGGATTTGTCTCCGTCTCATCCCAAGGTGGCAGAATTGGCAACAACAGTGCCCGGATTCTGTTTTCATTCAGAGGGCAAAGAAAAGAAACGCAATTCACTGTTGACTTCTGTTTCCCAAATTAATTACAGTCTTGGATGGAACGAAGACAAACACTCATACCTCCTGAAGTCAAACAGCAGCAGAGGTGCTGTGTATTGATTGTGAGTGAAACTCAGTAGCTAAAGAAGAAGAAGACAATGATTTCCTCTTGCTTCTGCTGGTGTCACAGAGTACACACACACACACAAACACACACTCACAGATTGATGTCATCTCAGTGAGGCAGTGTGTCTTACTGGATGTCCATGGGTAATTGACCCATAAAGGTCCCACTCACCTCCCCTCACCCCTCACCTCACACTGACACAAAGGGTATCTCAAGCCTGTTACAGCCTTGTTAGTGTCACTCAACCTGCCCCAGTCATCACCGCCCCCGCACAGTCAAGGCACACAGTCCACTGCATATGGAGCCAGCCTGTCCAAATATGAAGCATTCTGACACAGTGGTACAGCAGCTTAACATGTAGTTTGCCTGATTTCGTGTGCATGAATCTTGATGTGCTATTAGGGAAATTAGCAATAACACATGTGGAGCTTTCCATATTAATATGAGTGTGGCTTTTTAAATTAGGATTCATTATAGCTATACTATACTGTATATGTGCTGTGTGATTACATACACTGTTAATTGCGAGCGTGTCCATGTGTGCATGCGAGTGCATACGTTAACTGCTACTTTTACACATGCTTGCGGTTTCAATGGGAACAAACGCACCCGATCCTATTTGTCACACACACAGGCGGATCCAAAGTCAACAAAGGGGAGAAAAGCAGGAAGTGGAATGGCGTTGCAGTGTTGTGGGGATTCAAATGTTCGCTTCTCTGGCATAAGGCAAAAGCAGACGCTGAGCTGTATAATACACAGCAAATGATAAGCATTTTTAAGCCCAACAGTGCATCAACGTTACAGCACTTTACCTTGCTCAGCAAGATAAGTTGAAGCATTGAGTGTGCACATTTCCCTGGTTAAGATGCACTCCGTTTGGGAGAGGTGTGTGTTTTCGAATGATGCCAAAAGTAACTCTACTGTCAGTAAAGATGTCGACTAGTGCTGAGGGGGTTTTAATGCACACACACACACACTTCAGACGCAAAAGCTTCAAGTTTCACGGATGAACAAACTTAATACTTTAATTATACCTTGATAACTAATGTCATTTTAAATCCCCTGTAGCTTTACACTCTGCCTTAATAATAAAAATGCAACATAAAAGGACACTCTTTCTAATTAAGTATATGCTATATATCTGTATTTTTAGAAAAGCACCCACAGTTTTCATTTTATTTTAATCTCGTAATAAGACAGACTACACCGAATCTCCAAAATAACACATACTAATCCTATGCAGTGTGTACTACTCACTGATCTGTAACACTGATCACTACCACTCACTGCGGTGTACCGATGACAGTTTTAAAACAGACTTCTGGGGTTCCATGTGTAACAAAGCAACAACTAATCCTATCAGTTTGCAGGACGGGGCTTTCGATATCATTATTCTTCTTCAGAATCAGTAGCCAGAGAAGTTTGACAGTGTTCAAGCAGAGTCATAGGTGAGCTGGTGTGCTTGAGCTGCAGTCAGCTGATCACCCCTGATCACCCCAGCTGATCACTCACCCCTCCTGCAGTCAGGAGGGGTGAGTGATCAGAGAGCCAGGGACTTCATAGATATGCACATTCTAGAGGAAACAACAACACAGAGGTGCAGCTATGCAATTTTAAGGCAGGTAGAGATTATTTTCATCTGAAAAAGACAATTTCTAAGTATGCATCCTTGATACACAGTGATTACTTCTAAGGGATCAAAACAATGACAGGAAGTTGTTATGACTCAATATTTTTCGTTTGTTTTTTCCAAGCTTTACAAAAGCACCTACAATTTGTCCTACTTTTATCTTTGTGAGAGCAACTGCTCCTCGTGTGAAAGATTAGTTTCCATTGACAGTAACCATCATTATGTCAGCGTTCCAGTGAGAACAAAGTGCACTAATTACTGTCTGCTTAGAATTAGTTTGTAGTATGGATTTTGAACGTTAATAGCAATGCTAGCAGCTATATTGAGAAAAAGATGCTCATTTCAGCATGTAAACCTGCTCACAATGACAATGGCAACACACTGATGCTAAGAAAGTGTGATGTTTTCCACTTTAAAAGTCAGAGTACATGTCACCAGTGTTTAATTCACCTTAACACTAACATAAAATATATTACTTTGTATTGACATCAGGGATGAAGAACATAAGTCTGAAAATCTTTCTTCATGAAAATTAAAACAACATGAGCTTTTTCCAAGTGTGTCTCACAATGAATTGTTGATGAAACCTTAATCTAATTTGTGTTTGCCAGATCAGTCAAGACACATGCGAAGGAGCAGTTCATGATGAGCGAGTTGGACGAATGATGACCAGACTATGTCATAAAACCTGAATTGTGCTGTGTCACTGGTGTGCGGTCAGTTGTGCCGCTGTTATCTGCTGTCTAAAGATAGCGCTGATATCCTTGTGTTGCTAAAGAAATAAATTCAATAGCTACTATGTTTTTTTCCCCATGCAAGGGTGATGATCTGCCTGACTGCACAAATCCTTGCGCCGCAAATGAATGAAGGCTTGAGGCTCTCAGAGCGGTGCCAACACCGTGAGCATGTATGTCATGTACACAAGCACACACACTCACACACAGCCATCAAATACACAGTGGGCAATTACAAGTCCTTGCACTGGTTGACTGGCTTCAATATTTGATGAAGGTTGCAACATGCAAATGCAAAGTCAAATAGACATAAAATATAACCCTGCTAAGCCAACAATAAGTCATAAATTACATACAGTTGCTGCAGTTTCTTTGGTTTTTATTGATTATTGACCATGTGGCTGGCATTCCACTTCAAATTAGTCGACAAAGCAACCTTAAATCTGACACATTAATCACTAAATCAGCCATTTTATTTGGAAATAATGAGGTATACACGTTTCTGTCATAACCACAGTGTATGCATGACCTATAGCTGCATCTGAGGTGAAGTCAGGGTATTGTTTTGCCAATACACTGATTCAATATTTGATCAAAAGTTGGTTAATTATGACCGCCGCTAACAGCGTAATTGAGATGTTTTATTGACAACAGCCACAAAAAAGCAATCTGTCAGTCTTCATAAAACCTGCGATAAAATTTTACCATCTGTGCTCATTTGATAGCATATCCATTCTAATTCGGGCCTGGGTTTTTGATTAATAGGTTCACCTTCAGTTAAATAGATGGGTTTGCCAACAATGCCCTGAAGAGATAGTTTATGTTTTTTGACATAAAGTGGTTGTTCGTGCATGCCCATCAGCTCCACATAGGAGTCTACTGTCGGAGACCAGAGAGAACAGAATGAGCTTGAGCACAGATCGGGCACCATTGCGACCTTTCTGAGCCACAGCACTACATGCAACAACACGTATGTAAGCACAAGGATTTAAAGGTCTCAGCAGCCAAAAAATGTCACGCTGCCTGTCAAGAATTTGAAGGAGATTGTGCAGACGGCAATAATCTCACCTCAGTTACTTAAAGGTGGTAAGTGCAGCAAGTACACAGTGCCTACAAGCGAAACAATGCTTTTTTCTGCAGACAAGAATAACAGATTCAGGGAAACACTGAAGATTTGCCAAATTAAAGAACTTCGCATATAAGTACATTTGCTTTTGACAGCCTGTTAATCCCCAACTTGCAGGCTGATATATGACCACATGGCTGATGCGTGATGAATTCGTAATTGCTCCAAAAACTGCGGCAGGAAGATTTAAAAGATGATTGCTGCAAATGATGGAAAAATGGCTCCGGGGTGGTGATTTAAATTTCATGTCTTTTTGAATGAAACATTTCACTGAGTCGCTTCTGATAACATCAGCAATGCTGGTGTCACTGTGTTTGATTGAGCTCCATATTTGCACCAGTCTGCCTCTAAAAAGGAAACTACAGGATAGATAGATAGATAGATAGATAGATAGATAGATAGATAGATAGATAGATAGATAGATAGATAGATAGATAGATAGATAGATAGATAGATAGATAGATAGATAGATAGATAGATACATACATACATAGATACATAGATACATACATAGATACATAGATACATAGACAGATACATAGATACATAGACAGATACATAGATACATAGAGAGACAGATGGATGCATGGATTCATGATGCTAGACTTCTCCATCCTCTGTGCCTCCAGAGATCCCTGACCAGATTGTGTCCCTTGGTAGGACTCTGCTGTTCGTCTGTGTAAACCTTCAGGTGTGTGTGTTTGCGTGTGCATGTGTGTGTATTTGTGGCTGCCCAAGGAATATTTTGACCCTTATTACCCTCAGCATGTGGAAAGCACCCTTTAATAGATGGGTGGGGCAGGAGGTTCGCATGTCTGCGACTCCCTACTTTTTCTCTCTCTGACTTTTATTCTCTCACCTGGGACCTACTTGGCAGCTCAAAATATCCACAACAGACGGCAGCTGGAGAAAGTGCCGACGCACACTGACACGAATACACAGCAGCTTGTGGACTCCCAGGCTTTGCTGTATTCAGAGAACAAAACACGCTCACGCACACACGTTCCCTGATTATGTAGAACGTGAATGTAGATCCACAGGGAACATCAGTCCCAGTTTTAGGTGAATCAAGCTGCTTGTAGAATCCTTGGAATATTATGTGTATTTGTGTTGGGAGGGTTACATGTAGGGGAATCTTGTGTACTCCTACACATCTAGTGAACATCACATTGTCTTGCTGGCATGTGTGTACTCAACAGTGGCAGATTAGTTTTTTTTTTTTGTTGGCAGAATTTCTGTTTGTGTTAGATAGAGATCAGAAATTTTTCTCATGTCTATTTCGAGGAGCCTGAGAAGGGATATTTCCCTTTCCCTGTATTTTCTTTTTACAGCTATCATGATGTGGGATGTGCAAAATCCACTGCAGTGACAATTTATTAGACAAAGGTATTCCCTCAAATATATCCAGCAAACATCAGACCAACTGTGAAGTTTTGTCCCTTACCCAAAATTGTCAGGTTCAGATGCAAAAACTGTAACCCTCACTTACAAACTGGGAAATATTCTTATTAATGCCTTTTATTTTTAAACAATGACACACACCGATCAGGCATAAGATTATGACTACCTGCCTAGTATTGTGTTGGTCCCCCTTATATGCTCAAAAATGCTCTGAATCATTGCGCATGGACAAGAGGACCTCTCAGGGTGTCCTATGGGGTCTGGAACCAGGACGTTGGCAGTGGATCCTTTGGGTACTCTGGTTTGTGCAGTGGGACCTCTGTCAATCAAACTTGTTCCACTCCATCCTGTTGATGCTTGATCACAATGGGGTGTAGGAAGTTTGGAGGTCAAATCAACATGTTGGGCCATTGTCATGTTCCTCAACTTGTTCCTGATTGTTTGATGTTATATAATGCCCATTTTTAAAATAAAAACAACATGTTCATGCGTTTTATATCATCTTACATTCAAACTATATTCGTGCCTTGTCATATTTTGCATGGGGAGCATATTTGTGCAAGCCTCTGAGCCGTCACAGTGCTTAACCATTGTCCCTCTGCAGTTCCAATATGAGCCTTTGCGGTTTAGTTCTTCAGTGCAATGGCCAATTAGTTTAGTAAGTAAGGAGATTGTGTAAGCAATGCTTTGACAACAGTTTGTCCTATTGCTCTCTGTTGGTAATTAGAAAGAAAACATTTAGGTGACTTCTCCCTGGCTAGAACGTCCAAGAGGGATGTCCAGCTGATTGTCAGGTGACATTGCAAACGGCGACTCAACTTTCCCTTTAAAACAATTTTTCAACCAAAACAAGACATCTTGATCGCACGTTCAAACAATGGTCATTTGCTGTTTTAGTGTTTTCGCTATACAGCCAAAAATAAAGCTAGACTCATGCGCATGCAGTGAGATGTGAAAGGTAAATAAGATATTCCCTTGGGCTATTTTTGCATTTTATTTCCATTCAATGGGTCATTTCATTTAATACCTACAGTACATGTGTAAAACATTTAGTATACTGTATCTGTGTTTATTTAACAGTATAGCATCATTTGCATTAAGTACTGTAACTACTGTAATATCTCTAAATTTTAAGACAGCAATTCTTTAGCCAGGATCTTCTCTCAAAAAGATATATTGTAGATACGAAAAAAACTCACCAGTCTGGACAAAGGAGTGACAGAATGTGGGGGAAAAAAACAGAAAAAGGTGAAGGGCAAACACAGTAAGGAAGCAGTCATACGATGATCCGTTGTTATGGTTGGGCCCCAGGGGACCAGAACCCCCCTACCAACATAAATGCTGTGTCTATCCAAACGTACTACAGCCTGGAAGCTGCTATCACTGCCATACACTGATTAAGTCTTGGTCTCCACTGTGGCAGCCAGATTGGGTCTCTGTTTGCAATTCCGGAACCTTCCCTCATTGACCACCAAGATGTTTTGACCGGGTGGGGTCAGTGTCCACAGATCTCAAGCCAAAGGGCCTCCATGGAGTCTGTTTTTCACACAAACACAGTATGAACAGACAGCATGTGGGAGTTAATGGGTGAACTAGCTTGTTAGATACACACAGATTACTGTACCCAAGTCATTTTTCTAATGCATTGATTTACAGTATACAGTACTCACTGGTCACTTAAACTGTGAAGGAGAGAACTCATTTTCCAAGCTTGAATGCACAAAGAATGATTGAGAGCCAAGATAACAAAGAAACATCTCAGCTCCGTCATGCGGAAAATGAAGAAGGATTTTAATAAACCGCAGGATGTTTCATGCAGACCGAGGTGTGAAAAATCACCTGATTTGGGGTATGACAGCTCACTCTTGCTGTGTGATAATGCTTATGGCTGGTTTAGTTCTGAAACAGGTTGGCAGGCATTATGATCAGAAGTGATCAAGAGATATCAGGTCCTGTATAACAATTTTCAGCGAGGCGCTTTGCAGCTGTCAGTTCAAGTTAGCAACAGGGAGCAGGGCATTTTCTTTCGCAAGAACATCCAGTTTGATTTTATTCTTTGAACTTATGACCGAACTCATCAAATAGTCCTTGATGCATGTTAAAATGAAAATGGACATATTGTTTGCAATGAATAATGAATGCTGATAAATGTTTTCTCTGGAGGAATGATTTGCGTGGTAGCTTTTTAGCCTGCAAATAAGGAAAGTTTGCAATGTAAACAGTGTGTGTGGGAGGTGGAGTTTAATAGATGTGTTTTGCATTTAAGTATGTCTTTATAATATTTCTTATGGCATAAAATATGTGTGAAAAGCAGTCTGAGTATTGGAGATAAATCTATATTTTTCCGAAGTCAGCCTTTCGTATGGGCCTGTTCTGGTGTGGTCTGGATGGTGAGAAATATCTAAAGGCTAAATGTACTTTTTTCATGTTTTGATAAACAGAGTAACCTTACTTTAAAAAGCACATACTGATTAGATGAAGGTTTGACGAGTTAAGTGTGGGGTTCTTCGGAAAGACTTGGTCACGCTGTCTGAATGGAGAAAATGGAAGGAAATCACATTTTTCTCATGAATAAAATAAAGAAAATCCCAAGTCTGACTTATCAGGGTTAAGAGTTCAACTGGGTTACAGTAATGTCATTTAAGTCTTCCTTAAAGATCCCTTCTTGTGAAGCTCAGGTTTTTAACCTTGTTACCATCTCCAGGTGGTGTTTAATATGTCCTGCAAGACACAACTTGAGCAAAATAAGCAGCATGGGAAAGCATGGCATTTACGACCTTGAAACTGCAGTAACAGTCACAAAAACAAGAATTCAGACAGTCAGGAGTTTTATAAGTAGCAAATCTACAGAACCAATCCTGTCAACTTGCAAGAAAGGGCTTCCTGTATCATTATTCTTTTCAGAATCTAGTTCAAACATGTATGGTGGAATTATTCTAATATTACAACTTGCTACCGTGCTGTGTAGAGTAGCCAGTGAGCTGGTATGCTTGAGATGCAGCAAGCAGCAGAGTGAGTGGAGATAGAGACAGTGACTTCATAGACCTTGTAATCAAGGCTAAAAGAAACAAAAGAATAGGAATTTAGTGAACAGACCACATTTTTCCTCTAGGTGAAGAGGAAAAACACACTCAGTACTGTGGAACATCATGGGCACAGAAAGTGGGGATGATTTCAACAGTCATGTGGTGAATAGTCTTTAATTCATATCGATCAGATCGGTGCTTGGTGTGTCTTTACAACAGCAACTGTTCTGGTTCTCGTTCTGGTCCATTTGCACATTTGCAGGTACTTGGCAGAGAAATCTTGGTAAACTTCTGCTCACACTAAAATGCCCAGTTTTTGCATGGAACTGTTCAGATTTGATTTCCGCATAGAGGAAGTTGTTAGTAAAGAATGCGATGCTCATCTATTATTGCAGCCACGGTCCCTGAAAATGTGCTGGAAAATTATTTTTGAAAAGACCGTCAACCCTGCAATATGTCTTTTATACTGTAAGCAAAATACAACAAGAGGGATGCTTCAATCACTGTGATAACCTGAGAGACAAATGGACAGCTCCTCTGCTTTGTTTTCATAAGTGTTAGTATGAAAGCGACAGCCTTGGTGGGTCCATAAATTGCAGCAGGTGATGCATGAACACCTATTTGACTTTAACACACGCACCTGAAGTGCCATTATCTACAGAATGTATGAGAATACATAGAGGGGAATTTCTGAATCAAAGTAAAAACTGAGCAAGGTAAAACTTGTCTCTCAGCTACATTTGAAGCCATAAAGTATACTGAGAGTTAACGTCACACTTCAGATTAGTTCAGTATAATAAATGAGCCATTGTCAGGAAAGTCCTTTTCTTGAACACGTTCTCGGTTTTAAAAGATCTTCAATCAATCACCATTAGCATACCTCTTGGCTCTTGTTCATTCAATTAATTAAATTCAATAACCCAAGTCAAAGTCTCATGTTGCACTATTATCATTCATTAAGAATGAAAAGGTTTTAAACTTCAATATGCTGCATATTCAGCAGCACGGAGCACAAATAAATTAGGAGAGATGAAAGAAATCAAACATTTGGGAATGTGTAATTATCATTCTAACTGCTTTGTTTGCCCACACACATATCTGCAAATACCTCTGAGGTCCTCCGAAGTAAAGTTCAGCAGATAGGAGAGTACAGGCTGCAGCAAGTGGCTTCTTATTCCTCCCCGAAACATCCCTCCGCTTGCATTATAGTCTGCAATTCAAAATGGAGTGACATAAAATGGGTTCATGGAGTTTTTACGGTGGTGAACACACTATTCCTGCCAGCAACAATACCACTGATTTAACACATTATAAATTCAGCTTTTGACTGCATAGAAATCCATCAGATTGCATGCATTCATGGCAGAGCAGTCACCGTTTACATTCATATGCAAGGAGATGGGAATAATTTTGAATTGTACAAAATCCAGCAACAGTCTAGCGATCTGATTTCCTTTTTCCAGTTTACTTTATGAGCCTGTAAAGCACATCTGTTCATTCTTTATGGACTGACTGATTGCTGAGCCAACCTGCGATAAACACGTAACAGCTTTAACACCCAGCGAGCCCCTTTATGTGGTGAATCCACAGACCCAATTTGTGAATGAAAAGCTGTGCGACACTATTAAAACTAAAAGATTGTTTAAAATCCATTATAAACCACTTGTTGTGTGGCATTATTACCAGCATCGTGCAGTAACTCTTAATCTGGTCTCAAGTGCAATGAGGAGTGTAAAATAAGAAATGTAAAGTTTTAATAAGACACAGCAGAAGGCTGAATGTGGAGGAGAGCTAACAGCACAAAGTGAATACAATAACAGACATGTCGGGTCGGGTTGGAGCAACTCCATAAAAAAGTCATTCTACAGAATTTTCTCAAACTAACTTAGAAGAATTTATTGATTGGGCATGCCTGATCTCTCCTCAGGCAGACTGTTCCAAAAGCATAGAGGCTTTGATGGAGTAAGGCTGATCACCTGTATTTTTCAAACTCAACTTTGGAACAAGAAAAGGCCTGGTCCAAAGAAATGAAACTGTGCTCCACCTTGTCAGAGACTGAGAGGTGGGAGCTACAGCCGGGGGCCATCCTGCATAATGCTTTAAAAACCATCAATAAAATCTTACTAGCAATTAGGAAACTCGCAGGTATGCTAATCCTTCATTCCACCATCATTAATGTGTCATAAAATTTATCATGAACCCATTTTTCGTCTGACAGTTCAAAGCAAATCTGTTTTTTTTTCCTAATTCAGGTGACGAGGTGAGTACAGGTCCCGAAAAGAAGCTTGTCTTCTTACAATTAAAAAAAAGTCAGCCACCATCTGTGCATCTATCACAACATACTAAGGGAAGTCGGTAGTGCAGCGACAAAGACGTGATCCCTCACTGGCTTCCCACCGAATAACAATGCTGTTCTTTTAACTGTTCACGGGGGGGAGGACGGGGATGGATTACGCCCTGTTCTTAGGCTATCAATAAGGATTACTGGTGCAATGACAAGAACATGATCCCTCACTGGCTTCCCACCATTTAATAATGGCATTTGTGTTGAACTCGTAGGTGGCCTACTCTCAAACCCAGGATCTTTTACTTCTGTAATTACCTGGGTGTGACCTAACTAGCTGATTAGCTGTCTTCTTTAATAAAGACAGAAACTAATGGTGTCATGTGATGAGGGCATCCCCACAGTGATATTCCTCACAGCAACATCAACTCAGAGAATCATATTCACTTAACATCTTATATATGCTTCTGTAACTAACTGCCACATGGTAAACAAAGGTACAGTGTAATGGCAGGCCTTTTTCTATGCCTCCTGATCTGATGGAATGTTTTAATTTAACCTTCACTCTTATCGTTACAAAATTTCAAGTACATAAGATTTCTTCATTTTTCAATAGTCGCAGATAAAAACAAATCTGCTCTAACATATTTATGGAAACTGTGAGGAAACACTCATTGCCGTTATCACAGTAATTATACGAGCATTAAACACTATTGGTTGCTATGTTAGACATAAAGCATAATTTACATCATACTACAGATGGTCAGGGCTGTAGTTAATGCATTTTGATACAAGAAAAAATGTTACCATGCCAAACGCTTGTACCAGTGTTATTCTTGTTTTCCAGACCAGTGCAGCTCAAAACCTCCGCCTACATTTTCCAACCAGACATTTGATCCACATTGGGTTTTTTTTTAAATCTTCCAACCACATCACCTGGTCCTCTTTAGCAAGTAGATTCTGACTGCCAAGAATTAACGTTTACACAACTCTTGGTCCAACAAAGCTCTATGGACTTTCTACAGTACTTACTGAAGACTTCTTTTTCTTTTCAACAAAGCATAGCACTGAGTGAAAATGCATATCGTAGAAGCTGGTAGTCGTAGCTTTACAGATGCTTTATATGAACAGAAATACATTCGTCACTTTTATTAAACCTCAAGGACACACGTTTTGGTGTGAAACACTAAATGTGAACGTCACTTTTATTCATTTTTAGTTGGCCTAGGGAATATCTTTCAACACTTGCAAATCTATAAAAATTCTACACAGTTGTAGAACATGTCTTGACTATAAAGTTCATCTGACCACATCTCATTTAATCACAACTTTTTCTCACTGACAAAGTTGACTCTTTGTAGACTACATTCAGTCCACTTTGTGACATCTGTGATTATTTTGCATAAGTTTTTTTTCCCCAAAAGAGAGTGCTATTGTTATTCACTTGAAACCAAATGTGTCCATAAGTAGGGAGAATGTGAAGGGGTTTCAAATTATATATCTACACAATGTGTACTGGAGTGCCTCTTGACATTAAGGATTCTTGAGAAAGCCTTTATCTGTGGTTAAAGCTTGGTACACTTTGCAGAATGGCTGCTGTACGCAGCTGCTGTTGGCCTTTCACACCCACTCTGTCACCCAAGTTTAAATGTCAAGCCCACATTAGCTTGTGAAACCCTGCATGGATACAACTGGTTATCTGACAGGCAGAGTTCAGCCTCATATGCATGCATGTGCACACACATACACGGACACACACACACAACAGAGTTATACACTATAGATTTCAACACACAGCACTGGACAAAATACACCACATGCTTGCTTTTAATATTCAAATGAGGTTGTGGGAGATATGTTTAATATATATGACATCTTGAAGTCCAGTTATTGGATTGGTGGTTTAGGTTACAAACACACACCTTTACACGCACACTTGTCCTCAACCTGTCATGAACCAGCCACCTGTCATACGGTCACAGCCAGAGGAGGCAGCAACGATGCGGAACAACAAGGCTGGAGCACCATTCCTCCACACATATGCAGTACGATTACACACACACACACACACACACACACACACAGAAAGAACCTCAACACAAACACTGCCGAAACCGCACACACATCCTCCATGGCAGACACCATCCCTCACCTTGACTTGGCATCTCATAAGTCAGCTGCCGAGGGTTGGGGGGGAAGGAGACAGAGCGAAGGATGAGGGGGTGGTGAGAAGAGAATGGGGAGGCAGGTAAAAGAGTAGAGGAGGCAGAGAAGGAATAGGGGAGTGGTGGAGCATGATAACCCAATTTGTTAGTGGTGGATAAATAGAGGTCTGGGAGGTAAATCACCATGGGGAGAGCAAATGAAATAAGGAGGGAGAGGAAAAGGAAGGAGGGGAGGGGAGGAAAGGAGGAGGAATGGGCAGGAATAAACAACCTGGGCTAATGTAAATAATGCCAACTGTGCTTGTTGGTGAGAGGCTATATTTCAATATTGAGCATATAAAAAGGCTACAAAGAGGAATTATAACTGCCTCCAAGTGTACTAAAAGTCATAAATCACTCTAGTGTAGCAACTGACCCATTTTGAAGACACAGACAAACTTGTTGTCCATTAATGGGGTTGCATATTTCTTAGTCAGCACGGTTTCATCCGTTATTAGGCGTGTGACTGTGTCATTTATATTTGGTTGTCTGTTCCTCTCTATTAATACAACACCCTGTTATACCTGAAACTAAATTGGAGCTGCAAATAATCAATACACTTTCCTCTGGGGACTTAAAAGCTATACAGCCTATTTAACAATTTGTACTCTACACTTATTAAGGAATCAATAGCAAAACAGTAAGATCCAGATAAAGTCACTCATTCAACTCTGCCACTGTGTGCTTCCCAATTGGGCTCCTAAAAGGCATTGCTCAGCACTTTACACTTTGTTCCTTGTTCATCAGAGTTGCTTGCCAAAAATCTTTACCGGGGGTACTTTGTTGTGTCAAATTTGCATCAAAATAATGGCTCATAAGGGATGTGCTGCTGAATTAAAAAGGACAATGAATTACCTCTAGCTGATCTGCCTCAAAGCGTGGGGGCAAATTGACTGTCTCTCATTGTTTCGTCTTTCAGACACAAAATCCAGCATGTGACAGGAAATAATAAAACATCTATTCAACCTGAATTTGACATTTCATGCCAGACTTCTGATCCTTGGTAAATAGCATGCTTTCGCTGCTCATACAAGGCTGGGATTCAGAGGCTGGTGATATAATCCCCTCTATATCATAATGCTGCTGCATCCTACAGCTGTGGATACTGTAAATGGTAAACAGACGTTCCTAAAGAGCAATTTTGAAGCTCAGTGTGGTGGCTCCAGTGGCAGCGCCTGACTTCTCCTAACTCCCAGCTAATGCAAAAATGAGCAAAGAAGGTATAATATAAGTGGAGCCGAGGTGGGCAATGCAAATATCTCTGAGGGACCTACTGTCCTAAGAAGGCACCTGTCACTCTGAGCAGCCACTCCATGAATTATGCACAACTTCAAGCCTTAATACAATCTGAACAAGCGAGTTATATAAAAATGCACCCCCCTTACAGTTGTCCCAATCGGGGAAGTAAGCTATTGACTAACTAAACCGATTTCGTACCAAGGGGTAAACATGTTTATTTCTCCTTTAAAGTTGTGCATTTTAACATAGGAGTCTATGGTGACTGACTCCCTTTGGAGTTAACCTCTAGTGGCCAGTCAAGGAACTGCAGTGATTTTGGTGCTTTTGCGTCTGCTCAAATTTGTAGCCTCAGGGGTCGTTGCTTAAAAGAAGTATGTGACGTTATCTTTCTTCAATTAAGTAACCCAGAGATGTCTCATAGGAAACCATCAAAACCTTTGTAACTTTGGCAAAACACACAACAAAAAATGTGGTCATGGTTAAGTCCGTGGCTTGTTTTTCTTTTTGAGAAGTTAACGTTGTTAGCCATATGGTAGCATCATAAGTCAAAACTCAGGTTGAAAGCAGAGCTTCAGACTCATTTACACCAACAGCAAGTTTGTCATAGTTCCTCTCTTCACTGTGTAAGTATCTGCATTCGTCTCTCTCATTCTTCTTTACACTCGGGCCCTGTGATCTGCACTGACGGCCCCAGCGAGAGTGTCTGTCTCTCCAGTTTGTTCCTGATGAGCTACTTAACAAACAAACAGCTTGTATTCTCTCCGGCTTCTCCCCTCCACTGCTGGGACTTTTAACCTCAATATTTGGAATCTTTAATGGGAAAAACTGCACAGACTTTGTCTAACAAACCCTCCCTGACAGGAAATGTTATGCTGTGGCAAACTGGTGTGTTGCAGAGAAAGGCGCATTCATTGAGCAAGTTTATACAGTCCAGATGTTTGAGCAAATCTGGTGGTTTTCTTAAGCGTGAATCCTTAAAAGCGTCAGCTTCACAGGTGCTTGGGTCATTTTTATTTATTTTCCTTTTGTCTTTTTTTCATTTTTGTTCAGCACTTAAAGAGGAATGGAGCTCAAACACAGAGCCTTCTGCCATTTAAATGTGTAATCTTGGCTTTCTTCTTTAGGTACAAATTTACTGCACATGCTGGTCGTCATTTCTAAAATAACAGCTTTGTCTACCTTAGAGCACCTCCTGTAAAAGCCTGTTAAAGTAAAAACTGTAAAAAAAAAAAAAAAAAAAGTGTTTTTAATAAGTTATTAATATTAGTATCAGCGCAATTAGGAATGATCCCACTGACATGAGATAAAGTATTGCATTAATTATATCTTGGAGCTCAGGGCGCATCCTGGGATTGTGTTAATTCCAAATGATTTTACTGTATTTCCTTAAAAATCTGTGGGGAGCAGTTTACCTCTCTGGTAATTAGTACTACAAAAAAATCTGATAAATTAACATAAAAATTTCAGAAAGTATTCAGACTCGTTCACCTGCAAAGACATGGCAAAGTCATGTTTTCAGATTTTTTGCACATGTATTAACTATCAAAGACAAAGTATAAAGTTGAATAAAAAAAAAAGCATTCTGGCCTTTAGAGGTCCTAACAAGCTTTGCACACCATTTGGCAGTTTATTACATTCTTCCTGGCTAATCATCTCCAGCTCCTTCAGACTGAAAGAGAAGAGTCTGAGCTGCCATCTTCAGGTCTCCCCACAGATGCTCGCAGGTTGTTTTTTTTTTAAAGTCTAGGCTTTGGCTCGACCACTCAAAGACAGTCAGACTTGTCCCAAAGCCACTCCAGCATTGTCTTGGCTGTATGCTTCAAGTCATTGTTGAATTTGTTGAATTGAGTGCTCTATATTTGGCAGCCTTCATCCTTCCCTCATTTCTCACCAATCTCCCTGTCCCTGCCACCATCACGCTCCACCGGAAGGAAGGTGTTAGCCAGGTGATGAGCAGAGCATTCGCCAGACATAGTGCTGGGAGTTCTGCCCAGAGAGTTAAAAATTTAGTTTCATCAGACCTAAGAATTTTGCCCTCATGCTTTCAGAGTCATTTAACATCAGTTGGCAAACTGCAAGCAGGCTGTTATATGTGCTTTACTCAAAAGTGGCTTCCATCTACCTTCCATCTGATGGATTGCTGTAAGTAAGGTTAAACTGTTGATCACCTTTCTAACAAAGGACATTCTGGTTATTTAGTTCAGCCAGACAGCAAACCCCCGGAACAGTCTCAAGCATCTTCCATTTCACAATTCACAATTTTAAACCCACTGTGTACTTGGGAACACTGAAGACTTTAGAAATCAGGGTATGATTTGCAGGTAATATCAAATTTTCTTGACAGACATTGCAATTTTTTTTGTTCAATATTCTCTGTGTGAGGAATTTAAAACTGTGAAGGAGGACTGCAACGTGGGGCATCATCAAAAGCATGACTGTCACACAAGGAGGGCAGCATGAATTTGTAAAACCACCGACAGGACAATTTTAAACCCACAACACACAAAATCTGCAAAGTATTTAATAATGAGACTAGACTTATGTCTGCCAAACCAGTGTGGATGTGTGAACCCTGTACAAAACACAAATCAAAGGGTTAGGGATAAACAAGCCCTGAAAGATTCAATCTGCTAGAACGAAATAAAATTCAATTACAACCTCTTATCTCATTTTTTATTAGCCACACCTCACATATCCCATCAAACAGCCTTTGCGATTTGCTAATTGCATTGTTCCAATTTCAATTTGACATTGATTAGCTGTTCAGCCCTATTAGAAATGGTTTCATATTGTTGTCCTGATCTGTGCTTCTTGTCTACAGAGCGTTCCTTAGAATTCATGGCTCAGTTTTTGTTCTGATATACAGTCTCCATAATGGGTCCATGTATACCCCCAGTGCCTTTTTAAACTGCATCCAGTCAGTTCAGTTTGCCACAGGGGGGTAAACAGGACGAACCTGACCAACATTCGGAGTGCCACCGCAAAGGCTCTGACTGCTTTTTGTGCATGAGTGATCTCAGTTTTTGATTTTCACAGGAGCAAAAACTTCAAAACATGCCTTCACTTGAGAGCGCACTGGTGCAGTAGTGTTTGGAATTAAACCTACAGCACAATTAAGTGTGCGAGCATCGAAGTGGTTAGAGTGCATAAAATAATGTTTATGATCCTGGAAACATCAATACGTTCCTCTGCCTACTCAAAAGCGACAAAACTGTGTGCTGATCACATTTGTGTGTGTGATACGAGATGTTCCGAAGTGTTGGACACGAAATACAATTTTATGCCAAAATAAACACCAAAATTGCACCGTACCCTGTGATCTACATAAACACAACCTCAGCTGTGAAATTTAACCGCCTGCGGTGAATGAAGGTTTGTTTGGTGGGATAAAATTACCAATCATGTGCAGGTGCAGAAAATACACTTGCATGTGAGGATAATTGCATCCTTTACGTTTTCGTTGTGAATTGCGAGATCATCGCGTGTCGTCACATTAGGAAAATATCACATGCGCTATCAAGCGAAACAGCTAAATCTCACGCCGTGGAGGCATCTGCGAAGGAGTACTTACCACACAATTTTTTGAAATGCAATATAATGATACATTTCGAATGCTTGAGGTTGTATTCTTGATATCAAAACCCCCATGATGCAGTTCAATGTATGACAAAACTGTTTTTTTTCCCACTATATTGCAGAGAAGTTTCCTGCGGAAGAGGTGGTTATAAGGGATTGAACAGCATTTTGGCAGCACACACTAAAACTTCCCTGTACCCGAACCCAAACAGGACTGATTGACATGTGTTTTTGTGTGTCTGTGTGTTGGGTGTAAGACTGTCTGCCTTTGGGAACAAGTGACTTTGTGTCCTTCTGCTGCAGTTCAGACGTGGGGAGATGGAGCAAGCCGGCAGGAGGTCAGAGGGGCTCCCTGTGGCTTTTACCAAGCGGCACAGCATGGAGGGTATAAGTTTGTGTTGTTGTGCTCAGTTTAGAAGTATAGGCAGGGGATTACAGGGTTCACTAAAGGGACACAGAGAGGTACTAGGATATGTGCGATTTTGTCAGGGGTCTGGGTAGGGAGTAAGTGAGAGTACAAAGAGGTTCATGGCAGGGCACAGAACAATGTGACTGGTTGCAGGGGGACTTATCAGTGGAGGGTTCACTTGCTTTTCAGAACTTCCAGGTCACTGGGAAAAACCCACAGACAACACATGCATACACAAGGCTACACATGCATATAGCACATGCACCAGGGAATATGCTGTAAATTTGCACTGACAGAAGCCCAAACAATTACACACACATAAACACACAGAAGGATACAAACAGACATTCATGTACACGACTGCGCGCGTGCATGCACATTTATCTACACAAACTGTGCAAACACGTACACACCGCCACAATGACATTAGGTTCCGATGAGCAAAGCTGTCGCCAAGACCATTTAATGTGGCTCCTGGAGCGAGTCTAAACGGGGTCAAGACAAGTGGAAAAGCAGGCCCAAAAACAACAACAAAAAGTAAACAGAATTAAAATGTGCTCGAACATTCTGCCTGCTGCCAGTAACAGTAAACATAGCCAGTGCATGGGTACCTTTAAGGTCACTTCCCATAGATGATGAATTTTTCAATGAAATGCTGCAAGCTGTTTACTTTTATTCTTCTGTTCCCAGGTCAGTGTTATTCATGCATCCATAATCTAAATTTGTTATTTTCAACAGAGTTTAAAAATACAGCACATGGCTTTGTAAGTAAAGTGGCCTATGGATTCAGGTGTTACCTTCAGCTGGGAGGAGTCTGGGGCCAATGCGCTTTCAGTGCATCACCAACACTAGTAACATTACTTCAGGTGGATTGAGTCAAGATTGAGGACTTAATAGATGAGTCCATGGGCCAAGATCAACACACAACACTGAGACAAGGCACAAATGAATAAAAAAGAAAATACTTAAATTCACTGTCCCCTTTCAGTTCAACACTTAATTTCATGGCATTAAGATTATGTCTCAACTCTTTCCACCACAATGGTCCCAGTACCAGGATCTAGTTGTGTCTCTTATTAAAACATGACTTGAGGCCCCCATTTTGAGAAGGTCACTAAGCATGTTCAGCAATTTTAAAAAAAAGGTCAGTAGCTGTTGTTATCAGATATGTAAATAAAAGCAAATGTGAAGTACGGAAGTATAATAATTTAAATTTTTGCGTCTTAAAAAGTCCAATATGGAGAAAATCCATTATTTGTGTGTTTTGTATGTGTTGTAAACTTGGAGGTATAAAATTAAAACTGAGACAATATAATAAGGTTTTTCTATTGGTCCCTTCGTGACCACTGCCTCTGAGGGGAGATGTTTAGAATGAGCTGTTGTCTTGCTGTCCACCAGATTTACTTATTTGCAAGAGCCAGCTCTGCAAACTCTGAATTATTATAGGCCCGAACAAAGCACGACAAATGTTCTGTTGTTGGCTGAAAGAGCGAACACGCAGGTCTTCATGCACTCCCAGCATCTGAGGAACTGAAAACCTCATTGATTACATGTATTATTATTGGCGATGTCAACACAACAATAGAAAAATCTTTTGGGTTAGCATGTTTTGCGGCTAATGTGGCTCCTTTACAATTAGCTTTGACCATATGCTAACGTGTCAGAGCTCTGTGGAATTTGTAGAGCTTAGGTACATTCAGAAATGGGGTAAATTTAAAACCGACTTGAAACCAGTAAATACAGACCAGCTGTAGGTTCATGTGTTTTTGCCTTTTGTGCTTCAGTTCAACTTAAACTCAGTCAGTCACAGTTTCTCTCTCCTTCTCTGTGCTCACATATACTACATGTTAATACAGCCAAATTCCCAATAATGCAGTTCTCATTTACATATTTTTCTGTTTATGTTGTCAAAAGTGTGAAATAGTTACTGAAACACAGCCCATTACGGCGGCATGTTAACCGGCAGTCACTTCATTTTCTAAGCTGCTGCTCTGCCCTGCTAAAATACAGATTTATATAATTACGACATGCTCTGACAAACTCACAGCTGTGCTGTGAATCTGACTGTATCTCCATGTAAATGAAAGAAAGAAAGTTAGAAGTGGCAGACTGTCTCACACACTCATTCAAATCTATGTCAACTGCCATGTTGTCAAATGTTTTGCTCCACTCTATCAATCGCCAAACAGAGCAGATGCGGAGAGAGTCTTCTTCATGAAAGGAGCATGGACAGCAGCATCTCAACTGTTTATAAAGCCACACACACACACACACACACACACACACACACTGAAACAGATAATCTGGAACAGGGCTAAAACCAGAAATTACACAACTATGGTAAACGACACATACTTGGAATATTTTGAGCTGATATGTGAGACTTCCAATAATTTGCTTAAATAGGAGCACAACATGGGACCTCAAAATGATGACATTTATAGTATAATGCTCAGTTTTATTTGAAACATGACTTTATAATTTGTCTATCATGCTTTGACAACATGTTTGGTATCATATAACTAGACAGTCTCATCTTGCTAACTATGTCAAGCAGACAACAATATAAGCAAAGTAAGTGCTAAATCCCAGGAGAAAAACAGGAAAGAAAATGTTTTACAGCCAAACAGAAATAAAAATCTATATTTCAGTACTCCATCATTTCCATTTCCATCATTACTGCGGTCAAAAAGGTGAGAAATCAGTGCCCCGCTTTCCTCTTTCATTCTGATCATAGAGCTTCCTGTTCTTCCACTTCTGTGGGCCACGGATCTGTGAGTTCAGGGTGAAAGTCTCATTAAAGAACAGACAGTTTCATGCCCTCTGCTGGTTACATTTGAGTAGCTAACAAAATACTGTTTTGAATGAACTTAAAATCTTGTGGTAGCTCACAGCAAGACATTTCCAACGATTGGTCACATGACCATATAGCTCCAATCGTTTTATTGACTTAGCGACATGCGAAAGGTAAATATCTGTGGGGTTTTTAATTACATTTACTGTCAGTGGTTTACAATGAGCAATGTTTTCTTTTTTTTCTTTTTTTTACAGTTTTGATAATAATTGACTGTACTGCCTTTCAAAAAGGGTTAACATTTAGTAGCCATGTGACAACTCATGGTGAATTATTTGGTAAATAGTTGCACAAATTGTAAAATTTTGCATTGTGCCTAATGGAGACTGACGTTTGTATATTGTTTAAAGTACTTCATTCTGTTGCCTTTGGGTCGTGCCATGTTTTGGTTTGACTATTTCACTGAGTTAAGGCGATACCACATGGGCTCAGTCCCCTAGCAGCAGTCATGAGTTCGAGTCCAGCTCAAGACCATTTACTGCATGTCACTCTCCTCTCTGCCCCCACTTTAACTCTGTCTCTGCCTACCAATAAAAATTAAAAAACTCTCCCCTCCCAAAAAAAATATCATGAAGGTTTTTGGGCCAGAAAAACTGTATCGAACACTTTCTCTGCCAATGGCTAAAATAAAGAGGAGACCTAATACTGCTACGACTGAACTAGATGAACCAGTCTTGCTATAAAGTGTTCCATTAAACTTGGTTGTTGTGGTTCATAATTTTAAGAACAGGTTCAATAGCATCAGTGTTTACTTCAGATGGTGGTGACTAATTGTTAATTCACTACTTGCCGTTAATAAATGAATCAATAAAGGGATAATGCGAATAATGAGGGACATGCATGCTAAAAACTATGCTGTCTGGTTTGATTTTAATGAAGTCACTGTTTTTTGCTATTTAACTACTATTTAATTGTAATTCAGGTTCTTTCATTTCCTATTGTAACCAAGACATTTTGCCATGTCAGTGGTTTTAAACGGTTTTATTAGCAGGTGGAAAAGCATTCATTCAGTTCAATGATGGATCGTTTCTTGATTGCTAACATGGCCGATAATCTGCATCTCTCGTGTTTACCAAGTCATTATAAAGATGTTATGTACCCCAACTAATAAGTTTGTTTAGGCAGAAGTAAAAATTGATCAAATCTCACTTGGTCCTGTTGATAGGAACAAGAAGACTTATTGTATATCAAAATTCCCTTACTCATAGAGCCCAAGGTTGTATATTTTTGCCTCACAGTTATTACTGAACAAAAAAAATGCAAAAAAAATAAATAAGTAAATCCAATTTAAAAACATGCCAAGGGCTTTAGAGGTTACCAAAAGGTTTTAGGTGGATAAAGTCTGGTATATTGCATCGTATTATGAGGAAAACCTCCTAAAAAAAACCTTTTAATTACGGATTTAATTAAGAATATTATATGGGCTACCGAAATTAAATGAATAATTTTGACAACATTCACCATCACCATCAAGGAAATAAAACTCTCCACATCCGTGCTAAAAACAATTTTACTTAATACTTCACTGAATCCCAAATCACTCTAATAAGCTCTCACTATAACCACAAGACATGTACACAAGGTTAAGATTCAAATCAATGTTATCACAGCTCAGACTCCCAAAGCAATAATAGAGATTAATGGGGGGAAAAAAACAGAAAAGGGAAAAAAAAGAACGCTTGATGGATGAAATGCTCTCATACCCGTGAGGCGTTTTAAATATGAGTGGTCAAGCTACAGCAGGTAACAGTACCATGTAGCGTTAAGGTTCCGCAGCATTATGGAATGTTTATTGTGCAGTGCTTCTGGATGTTATTTACAATCATAACTCATCCTGCGTCCAACTGTTTGGTGGTGGAATGATTAAGTGAGGGAGTAAAAACCATTATGTCTAAGCTTGAGGATTGCACCCAACAGGAGGCCTGATGTAAGACACAGATATCATCTCTACCTGTCACTGGGGGGTGAACCTTATTGCCTATTCCTCACTTCCTTGAAAATATTATCAAAGTGAATCATCACATCTCTTTATAGATTGTTCCTGTTCTGTTGTGAGACCTGTATTTCTTTGCAGTTTGATACCATCGCACTCAATATTTCATGACTGCAAAGAGTTACAGGGATGAATTTCTCTCAAAGTCCCATCGGAGTGCCATATTTACACAATATCTCCTCCCTGCTGATTTTGAGCAACAAGGCAACTGAGGCTTTTAGCACTGTAGCATATATGGTGTTACTGCAGTGCAGAGGCTAAAAAAAAAAGCTGGACTGAGTGGTGAAAATATGTATCTGGTTATCCAGGTCAAGGTGAGAGCATTTCAGAGATTTATATGTGATCTCACACTGGTCTGGATGTCTTTAGAGGCTGTGGGCGTATGAGTGTGTATGTGCGCATATGTCTGATGAGCCTCTTCCCTGTGGGGACGCCATGGGTCACTTGCTCTGACCTTTCCTGTATGCACAAGCAAACAAACAGCTGGAAACAGATGACATGGCAAACATCCTCATATTCATACTCGCACAATACAAAAGCACATTGGGATCGCAGCACCGGCTCCGCTTCCGGACAAAGGCAGTGGGAGTGTACACGCTGGCGGCAACACGATGTCTGGCCTTGTGTGTTGACTTATAAAGTGAGAGTGAGTCCAAGTAAAAGAAACAGCAAATAAAGAAAGAAACCAATTATTAAAAGTGTGGACCGTAGAACAGTTGCACCATATTTACATTACAATACATACAATGAGGAACACCTTACGAGAAACAGTGATGACTTTTACACCACTGGGGACCTGTTAGGAATTTAAAAACACTCAGTCCCCAAGTGCAGAAACACAGCTTTCAGTTTCCTGAACTATGGTCCCCTGTAGCCCATTATTATCGTGAATTCACGAGGTATTCATGGTAACAATATTATCACTATATCTATACTAGTGATATCCAATGCCTTACCCTAAGATTGTGATCGGGGGGACAATTACAAGAATTTTAACTGGTATCTGTATAAACCTATGCCCACGTCATTGTTTACATCTTTCATCATGCTAAAACGTGAAACTGGCCATCAAATGTTCCACTGAGATATGCCAGTTAACTTAATCTTAATTTAACACTGATTCTCTGACCTGAAGTCCCTTAGAGGTCTTTATCACGATGCTCCTTTACCAGCTAAATTCCTACCATGCTCTCTGCTTGCCAACACAGAACTGCTCGCCTCTTTTCTACAGTATTAAACAGTAACAGGCTCTACATACTCGAAGTGTGTATTAAATGATAAAATGGTATTGGGCATCAGCAGATACTAAATATTGAAAAAAAAACTTAATCAGGACAACTAATCTATACTAAAGAACAAGTCAAATTCATCTTTTAATCTTTGGTCATTGGGTGCTTTGTCTACTTTTTTGGCAAATGAGCTACACTCAAAATACAAGTGTAGAGAGGTGGAGAGGTTCTGTAACTACAGTAATCCCTCATCTATAGTGGCGGTTAGGTTCCAGAAGCCCCTGGCAATAGACGGAATCCGTGAAGTAGCGACCTTATATTTATTTTAATATGTATATATATTTTAAGGCTTTATAAACCCTCCCCACACTGTTATTAAACTTTCCCACACTTTAGCTTTGTTTCATTCATATAACCAGGCAAAGAGGAATTAAAGTTTTTAAATACCTGACAGTTTCAATGGATCACTTCCGTCTTCTTCAGAACGTCAGCCAGATCCCGGGGATGATGTGCCTAATGAGCCGATGTTACTGAGGCGTGATCAACCTGTCAAACTTGACAGGTCCACCACGCCTCCTACTGTCAGATTGCCCCCCCTCCAAGACGGAACTCCAGGTGTGGGACAGGTTGTAGGCTCCCTCATCCTTGTTCATCGTCCTGGGGGCACGAATTTCCACCACCTCCATTATCCAACGTCTGAATCGGTTTTCTTCGGCGCGAATGACTCTGGCTTCTTCCCAGTTAATGATATGGTTCTCCCTCCGGCAGTGATCGGCTATTGCTGATTCTAAGTCTTCTTGCTCGGCTTTGGCTTTCTCTGTTTTGGTGTGTGGTTTTTTCATGGTCGACCTGTAAAGTTTGACAGGTTGACCACGCCTCAGTAACATCAGCTGATAAGGCACATCATCCCCGGCATCTGGCTGACGTTCTGAAGAAGACGGAAGTGATCCGTCGAAACTGTCACATATTTAAAAACTTGAATTCCTCTTTGCCTGGTTACATGAATGAAACAGAGCTAATTTATCAAATGGAAGGCAAAATGAACTTCTTTACGCCTTCCCAGACTCTTACAAACTGGCTTCGATCACCTCCAATCAATCAGCAACCAACTAGCTCAAGCGGAAGCTGCGTTTTCCATACGTGCATCTACTCATCTGCTGTACGCTATGTATTTTATATACAATCTAAAAATCTGTGATACAGTGAGACCGCGAAAAGTGAAACGCGATATGGCAAGGGACTACTGTATACCTGTACTGTATGTTGTTCCTATGTCAGAGTATATATTTACTACTAGATTACTTACGATATTATCATATGCATTATTCACATGATGTAAGTATTTATTTTTTTAATATCATCATTATTATCACTCATTATTATCACCATTATTGTCAGTACTGGTTTAGTTCCTACACCCCCTGAAAGATCGGGAGTCTGCTACATGTTGTATACAATCACTGAAACCTATTGCTTATTGTATTCCTCTTAGAAATTTCATTTAATGCTACTGATAATGTGTAATTGACTGTCCTCCATAATATTCTGGAAAAAAAAAACAATTTTAAAATAAAAACAAAATTGCAGAAAAAAATAATAGTGAAGGAACTAAATTAATTCTGTTCCAGGCTCTCTGAGATAAAATGGGAGCAGCAGTCACTGATTTTCACATCTATTCAGAAATTAATCTGTTGCATAACAGCAAATGACTAAAACTGTGACTCTTGTTTCCTTGCATGCAAAAATTACATCACAAACAAAGCTGTCACTTGTAAAATAATATCGGTATATTTAGCCTAATCCTGACAGCTCCTCAGACGCAGAAGCAAACACATGAATGCTATCAGAGCCATATGGTCATCATTGTCCTATTGATTGGTTACTGTACATCAAAAAACGTTATCTAATATGAGCCTGTCAGAGACGAAGAGCAACAGGAAGAGGCTGGAGGAAGCACAAGCACACACGTTTCAGGGGACAAACAGCAAACTAAGAACAGTCAGTACAGGGGTTTTCGCACAATGCACATTCAGTGAAGCGATGTTGTGGGCAGTGAGTCAGACTTAACCAGAGTTTGGGAAAGGTTGTTCAGCAGCTAGTAAAGCTCCAAGGCTTGGTGGTAATTAGATCACCTAGACATGGCATCACCTGGCACCTCTGGTACTATCTGTGCTGTGACAACTAGCTAAAGGCAGTTTTACCTGCCCTTTTAACTTTATTTTTCTTTTATAACTCTAACTTCCTGGGGCTCCTTAATTCCTGGGTGAAGGGTCCAAAAATTCCTAAAAGGCACCCAAGGACAGCTAACCCCAATCTGAATGGACCTGAGGATAAAAAGACCTTATCTGAAATACGGGAGACACATACGGACCCAAACAGAGACGGATCGCCGGCAGTGGAAGCAGCATGACGCGGCACCAATTAACAAGCAGCTTAGGTCGTAAAAGACTCCCACCGCATGTCATTTGTTCCTGCACATCACGCTCTCCGTCTCACCTCTAAAGACACATCACGTGATCCGTCAGTGAGTCCACTCGGGATAATTTGAGACACATTAACGCCGACCTGAGACGTGCGACATTGCGCTGCTGCAAACTTCACCTTGCAACAACAGTAGAATTAAACAGAGAGCAGAATGAACTTCTCTGCTGCACATTGCCGGCTTCATAAACTGTATTATGGTTTGCAAAGATATTGTACTGAACTGCATTATTATATACATATGTCCCCACTGTGCACTCCTGTGTTTGCGGCTGTGTGTATGTGTGTGTTCATGGCATTTATAGTTTCAAACATTTTAAGCATATGAAGCAATCCCTCCTGACAATAGAGTTTCTTTTCCCTTATTAACTAAATAAGCCTGAAGGAAAACGTGTTTAAGCAGCTATATTTGTGAGAATTAAAGGAGAGATCTCCTAGGAGACAAACATTTGTACCTGGAAGTTTAATGCATTCTTTATTTGGAAATAACAAGCTTAAAAGGAAGGACTATTATACAACTACGAGCATATACACAGCCAGAGTAAACAAGAACCTTGGTTGTTAGCGATAATGATGTGCTGCTCCAACCAGGTGCGATGAATTATGTTTCCCACTACTTTCCTCAAACTACCTTTTCACTCTGTGCCTCTGCAGCTGTGCAGATGTGTGCCTCTGCATCTGTGTTTAAAGTGATGAAGCAGGAGAGATTCAGAGGGAAAGCATGTACAAACACGAGGCGTGAGCGTACACGTTCGTATGTGTGCCTGTGAGAGCAACCGTATATACAGCGGGGAAAATAAGTATTGAACACGTCAACATTTCTCTCAAAAAACATATTTCTAATTGAGCTATTGACATGAAATTTTCACCAGATGTCGGCATCAACCCAAGTAATGCACACATACAAAGAAATCCAAACATTTATGTCCATAAATTAAGTTATGTGTAATAAAGTGAAATGGCACAGGGAATAAGTATTGAACACGCGTACTGAAATTTATTTAATACTTAGTGCAAAAACCTTTGTTGGTGATTACAGCCTCAAGACGCCTCCTGTATGGAGAAACCAGTCGAATACATTGCTCAGGTGTGATTTTGGCCCATTCATCCACACAAACTGCCTTCAAATCTTCAAGGTTCCGGGGGTCTCTTCTGTGAACCCGGATCTTCAGTTCTTTCCAAAGATTTTCAATTGGATTCAAGTCTGGTGATTGACTGGGCCATTCTAGCAGCTTTATTTTCTTTTTCTTCAACCAGTTGAGTGTTACCTTGGCTGTGTGCTTGGGATCGTTGTCTTGCTGAAAGATCCACCCTCTTTTCATCTTCAGCAGCCTGGCAGATGACAGCAGATTCTGATCAAGAATGTCTCGATACTTTTCTCCAGTCATTATTCCTTCAATGATATGAAGTCTACCAGTACCACATGCTGAAAAACAGCCCCACGCCATGATGCTCCCACCTCCAAACTTGACTGTTGGTATGGTGTTTTGGGGGTGATGTGCAGTGCCATTTTTCCTCCAAACATGTTGTGTCTTATGACATCCGAAGAGTTCAATTTTGGTCTCATCTGACCAGAGTATGTTCTCCCAGAATGTCATGGGTTTATCCAAATGTTGTGTCGCAAACTCCAAACGAGCTTCAACATGCTTCCTCTTCAAAAATGGAGTCTTGCGTGGTGTGCGTGCATGGAGGCCATGGCGGTTGAGTGCATTACTTATTGTTTTCTTTGAAACAACGGTACCTGCTGATTCCAGGTCTTTCTGAAGCTCTCCACGAGTGGTCCTGGGCTGTTGGAGAACCCTTCTGATGATTGTTTTGACTCCTCTGTCTGAAATCTTGCGAGGAGCACCTGGCCGTGGCTGGTTTATGGTAATGCCGTGTTCTTTCCACTTCCGGATGATGGCCCCAATGGTACTCACTGGAACTTTCAGAAGTTTAGAAATGCGCCTGTAACCAATGCCTTCAGTGTGTTTTGCAACAATAAGGCTGCGTAGGTCTTTGGACAGCTCTTTGCTTTTACCCATCATGCAATGCTTCTTGTCTAACACCTTGCTGGTGAGAAACCTTTTTAAAAGGTATTAATCAGGACTAAACCAGCTGATATTACTTTGCACTAATAGGGGACAGGTTAACCTTCTAAATACTGACAAACTCCAGCTGCTTTCTTGGCTTTCCAGACCTTTTTACCCCTCCTTTTCTTCATGTGTTCAATACTTATTCCCTGTGCCATTTCACTTTATTACACATAACTTAATTTATGAACATAAATGTTTGGATTCTTTGTATGTGTGCATTACTTGGGTTGATGCCGACATCTGGTGAAAATTTCATGTCAATAGCTCGATTAGAAATATGTTTTTTGAGAGAAATGTTGACGTGTTCAATACTTATTTTCCCCGCTGTAAAGCGAGGCGGGAGATATCAACCAGCCAACCAGGTGGAAACCAGCTGTGAGCGAGCTCGGGAAACATTCAAGGAAGTCTTACTCACATCCCAGAAGGCAGGCCAGATTAGACAAATCACAACGTTTGGAGAAAGCATTAGTCATATCCCAGAGTGCCCTGCTCAGGAGAGCGGTGTGGCGCTGGAGAGTCAGGTATCACGGCTGAAATGATAACTCTGAGATGAATAAGTGTTTGCCATGTGCACCTGGATCACTCAGCCGGCATCCTGCGGGAAGATGAAAGGACGATTGCAGACACCGAGACCAAATGGAGACCGGGAGAGTGGAGAAACCGACCGTGACTATTTAGCATCAGGGACGGATCTTGTGTTATATTTATCCGTCAGGTTTTTCTTTACAGGACGGGTACAAATTAAGGGGGAAAGACAGTGAGGACTGACAAGCTGTCACAGTTTAATCGTCATTGAAAAAGAACAGCGCAAAGTCCTAAGTGGGTAGAAAGGAAGGAGGGAGTAAAAAAAAGATTTAGAGGGCAGAAGGAGGAGTGTAGGAGGACTTTGATGGTTGGAGCGACAGCTGTGTCCCCGGTGAGTGTCTTTGAAGAACAAGAGGAAGCCTTGAAATAAATGCATTAATTGTAGACGTGGGGAAAAATGAAAGAAGAACGATGGAGATGAAGGAGAAGAGAAACAGATTGTGTTTGTTGACTCAGAATAACTCCAGCTGAGAGAGATGAAAGGCCTCACAATTGTCACGTCAGAGGTTATAAAAACATGACTGTAGAGTTGGTGGATACTGCCTTAGAGCGCTGATGTGTGATCACTTATTTTTATATGTGCTGACATTTCTCAATATCTTCACCATTTTTTGTGTGTGTTTTTGTACTTCAAGACTTTCTTTGCTTCTCCAGAAGAAACTCTGGTGACTGCAGACACTCAAGTTGAACAAGTGGTGAGTTATGAGCTATGATCAGTACGACTGTTCAAAAGTTTCTTCTTCTCACAGAACTCGTAAACAAGCTCCGTGACCTTGCATCAACATAATACAAGCTGAATCCCACAACACTACTGTTACAGTCCTCATCATTCCTCAATCTATATATCACAAAGTTTATGTCTGTTTCAATAGATGAATGCGATTTGTTCAATCTTTTATTGTGGATTGTTTGTTTTTTTTTTTTACCCCAGAGACAGCTGTCAATGTTTCATCACCCTCGGTATTTTGTTTCTGTGGCCTTGGTCCAACCTCATCCATGTGCGATAAATAAATAATAGAAATCGAGAAAATAACAGCGGGACGGGCAAAAGCTTTTTACAAAGAGAAAGACATCGAAGAAAAAATGTTAGACGAGGATGTGACCAATCTTTATTGGTGATATAAGACAAGAGGTGAGGAGGAGTGAGACTATAAAAGTCTCTCCCTAAATCACTCGGTAGTTCTTGTCAAACTTTTGAAAGTGCCTGGATTTCTCATTAGGGTCTAAAGTTTTTAAAGCGCAGTCACCTCTTTGACGGTGTCAGAACTCCTTCTGAACAACACAGCTTCAGTTTTATCTCCTTTTGCTGACCAGGGTATCAATGATTTATCTGAGACAAGCAAACTGTGCTGCACACTCAAAGCGGTTGAGGTTGAAACAAAGGGGAATAAAATAGCTGAAAAGCTCCCAGGTGGCCGTCCACAGGAGGAATGTTTCTCTCAGGTGACTTCTGAGGCAGCCTATCTATAGCCTCACTGCAGCCTAACTGTATAAATACCTCCTCCTTCTCCGTCCCACTGCCTGCCTTCCTCCACACACCGTTCCCCAGAAGACGTCCTTTTCAGTTGCTCTGTCTCCCCCCTGCACCCTCTTATTCCAGAGGCCCTGCACGTTCCCATCCTTTTTACCATAGGCATTACCATACCTTTGATCACACTCTCCCTACCTTCCCTCCACTTCATTACCAATGCATACATCTCCCTCTCTTTTTTCAAAATATCTTCGTCCTAGTCAGCACTTAGGAATGTTCATTTAACAATTGCCTTAGATGGAATTATAACGGTAAAAGGAGATGGCTTTGAAATGGAAATCGCACGCATGGGAGGCCCCGGCGAGCGCTCCGACGCTCTCCTGGATCCCGATGACGAACACCCAGGTTTCATTCCATCTGACATGCGAGGCATAGGCGGGCACACGGAGAACAAACGTCCTGGAGAAAGGCAGAGATAAGAAAGATCGACAGACACCCCTGTCCTTAGTTGACAAACAGCTGCATCGCGTCCCTTTCTTCTGCATGTGCTCGGTGGTTTCGCTTTCATCTGGCTCACGGCTTGATGGGACGGTATTATTTGCTTGTCATTAGAGGCAAAGGAAATTGTGTCTGTCATTAGCTTGATAACACCTCTGCCAGATCAGATGACAGACAAGAAGCACTGGTGGTCTGATTGGAGGAGCAATGAACCAAAGGGGATCAGACTCTGAGGTGGGTATTACTTTAAAGGCAAGAAAATAAATGAAGGACAAAGAGATGGAGATAAGAGGCGAGAGGAAGAGACAGAGAACAGGTCTGATTGACAAAAAATGTAATTATTCAAGGCACTGCAAATAGATGAATGAAGAAAAAGACAACGAGCATTGCCTATGGAATACAAGCGAAGGGTAGACGAAAGGTAAACCTAGAAGGAAATACTCTTAAAAATAGTCTCTGAGAAATTAGGACGTGTCCCTTGGATCATTACATTTAGTGTGTGCACTTGTCTATAAAAGCACTATTTATTGCAATAAATCCTTCAACTTAAATGGAAAAATTACAGCAATTTCAACTGTCCTCCAGAATGACATAAATAGGCACCTTTAAATTTGATATCCCCATCAGCAGGTCCACATCACAAGTAAGGGCAACGCAAAAAAATGTTGTTGATGTTACTTAGACACAAACTTTAGGGTAGGGTACGGAAAAGATCAGTGTACATGTTCAAATAATTTATCTGAGAGGGTGGCCAAGGGGCAAAGCTGAATACCACACAGGCACAAGTGCCCTTAGTAGTTGAGTCCCTGGCTTGATTCCCAGCCGGCTGGACCTTTGGTGTGTTCCTGATCTCTTTCCCCACATTTTGTGTTTGTCTATACTGTAGTATACTGTACTAAAGGCATAAGCCATAGGATAATCTTTTAAAAAATAAAGATGTACACAGGAGCAGTCTAGAAACCTTCATCACCATGATTAAAACAAGTACTCGGTTGCAACTTGGGGAGGGCTGTAGCTGTGCTTAAAAGAAACCAAACCTGAAAGTCAGCAGGAAACAAGAATTGAACAGCACTTTAAAGTTCAATGTTTCTAAACTTGTTTGTCTCTCCAAACCTCATCCCTCATAGAGGAACTCCTGTTGTCATGGTTAAAATAACTACTTGGCAACACTGTAAGAAAAAAATCTACAAAAAAAGATTGGTAGAAAGGGTGCCAGAATGCTGGAACACTGAAAGTTTTTCTTTTAAAAATTCAAAGAAAAAAATATGGCAACACCAAATATCTAGAAAATATCTGCAAATTAATGACATGTATTGCCGTTTTACATACAGTAAAATAGTGTAGTTTTAGAGTCTGTAGAAGAACAAATTATTATCTGTAAAAACACAGATGTTGTATTATATGTATTATACATTATGTACAGTTCTGGCCTTTTTTAGGGTTGTTATGTTTTCCAATAAACCAATTCTATTGACTTTTAAATAAAAAGTAATTTTGAAACCTTATAAGATTTTAACAGATCCATTTAAACAAGGATTAATTTGTTAGCATGCAAAAAAAACTACACTCCTAGATTCTCTGTGTTGGACTATTGATACAGCCATGTCTGAACTAGTGGCAGTCACTCAACTTGGCCTTTCTTCACTGATAAACTGGAAGTTCCAGATTTACTCAGCTCTTCTCCTTTAACTACAGACACTTTGGCGGCCCAAGATGGATTCAGAAATGTTCAAATATGCACATCAAAAATGGTACTCCACAATCTAACAACTCTTAATGTTCATAAACTTTGGACTGTGGACAATTTATAATCCTTAATGAACCTGACAAAGAATATTGCATCCATTTCAAAACGTACTTTGCCTTAGATAGCAGTACATTGTCTGGGCGTTTCCACACAAAGCAATTAATATATTTGCTCTGTTGCACTTTATATACAGTATTGTTTAATATTTTTATTTCACTGGAATTAATTTTACAATTTCGTTAAGAAAGCATGGGTATACCTTCTCCCACACACAAGCCCCCTTGTCATCTACCGCAATAAATACAATCTACCTGTCAGGATCTCTGCCTCAAGCCCCTGCTCACCCCTCTCTCTCCCTAACTGTGATCTCTGCCCTGCCTGCACTTGTTATTGCGGGAACTGGTGGCAGCTGCGGGACGGCGCACCTGTGTACCATTAGCGCTGCAATAAATCTCTGGCTGATTCCAGCACTCGATGCCAGATCATGAACAGGACAATGTACCCTGTTCCTTGCTGGTCCCCACTTTGCCTCCCGCCTGTTCCCCAACTGCTTGCCTGTGTTTTCCCGGACCGCCGTCCTGCGAACTCTCACTCGCAGCCCGATCCTGCCCGCAGTCAGCACGCTCAGCTGCTGCTCCCGTTCTGTCTCCCGCCTGCATCCCACAGTCCTGCCTGTCCTTTCTGTTAGTTTTCGGTGTTGTGAGTATCCCCGTTTTGTTTGTGTAAGCGTAGTTTATTCATCTTAAGTTTCCGTAGTTTTCTCCTCTATGGTTAGTTTTGATGTTTCTTGGGTTTGGTAGTTTTGCTCCCTTTCTATATGTAGTTTGGTTAGTCTCCTCAGTTACCCCCACTTGGTTATTCAGCTCTTTAGTAAGTTATTCACTATTATTCTGAGTTTATTGTTACTAGTTAGTAACCTTGGTTAAGTCCCCCTCAGTCCGGTCTTCCCCATGCTTCAATGGTTTCAGTTAATTTCTGTCTTCAGTAAATCCTCTTTTGCAAACCCCACCTGCCTGTCTGCCAGTCTCTGTGTCTGCAACTGGGTTCGAACCTCAGCCTCGTGACACTACCCCAACCAATCAACCCAAAGGTAGGTAATTTAGAAACATGTAAAACAGAGAAAAACAGAACCTCCTCGTTTTAGAACCAAGCTACGGTGCAGTTTTACTTGATAATCCTCTAAATCAGTTGTCCACATTGTTGTCTATCAAGAAATCAGTTAAGCAACAGTTTGTTTGATCACAAGTTACTTATGTTCAAAGGTGACTTAGTGGAGCGAAATGAAAGGAATGAAATTGGCGAGTGTGTGTGTGTGTGTGTGTGTGTGTGTGTGTGGCCTCCGTCCCCCATTTTCCTGTAATTAGTGCAAGCTCGTTAATTAAGGCACAATGCACTCAATTATATTTCTCCTTTTAGAGCTGACCTAAACCTGAGGGAAAACATGTTGAGCCGTCTCAGAAACAATGGCCCCGCTGATCTTTGAGTAATTATCAATTACTATGCTAATTAATCACTCACCATCAATCCCCTCTCAAAAGCCTCATGCAGCCTGACAAACGTGCATGCTCCTGCTGATGAACTGCATGTTAAAATTAAAAAAAAAAGACCATTTAAATTGATGACCTATTGTTAAAGACTTCAAAATGTGGGCTATTAAATGTATGCCCTCCTCAAACAATGGCCCGTGCTTTGCAGTTAAATCCGCAATGAAGGATTAAAAACAGTATTGAATGACACACGACAAGATGATGAGGTTTTTTTGTGCTTTTCAGGGGAGGGAAAAGCACAAGATGTCGCTAAATTTTAATTTTTACAGAAAGCTTGTGGCCAAACAAGCAAGGAGACGCTGCTTCTGAAAGGGCATTTGAGTTTTTCTGCATGGAAACAAAAGACGAATGAAGAGACTGTGAAGATGAAAACAGCGGAAAGCAGAGCTGCTGAATGGAAGGAGGTCTTTTAAGGGGTTCGTAATCAAGGTAAAGTCTTTGCTCTGCATCCAGTTTCACAGGGAGAGGGCAACACATTCATAAGCCCTTCTCATGGTGACACCACATCTTGATTAATTGGCCCCCTGAATACATGGCTTTAAATCACAAAGTCCCGGACACACACTCGCTCACATACAAATGCAGGCGTATACAGCATCACAAGTGCACACACGAAATACATGCAGCAGGTCAAAGTCCCTATCCACACTGCATTAAATCACAAAGTTAGGCCAAAACACCTACTGATCTTTCCCCATGACAGCACTGAGGCACAGGTGACCTTGTCTCATCGTCATCGGTGGTGAAGAATGTAGAACACCTACAGTCATGCACACCCTCTTTCCTGGCCTTTCTCGCTGCCTTTATTTTGAGGATGTAAAGCAGTGGTTCACATATTTTTTTATCCTGACGTATCTTCAGATGTCTGTCAGATGAACTCAAAGGCTCCTTCATCAACAACAGTGGTTATTGTTACTATTTCTACCCAATTAGACGGTCAATGTTGACATTTTTTAAAAGATGTGTACAAGTTGCGCTAGCCCATCGTTCTTCCATTAGTTTTTAGCTATTTCAACCATTTCTCCTTTCCTTTCACAGTAGCAAACAATTTCCAATTATCCATTACTTTGCCAAACTATTTCAGCTATTCATGCTGCCTCTTTCAACCACGTCTCCAAAACCTTTTAACTAATTTTTCACAAATTCCATCACATGTGTTATAGTTAACTAAGTATGTGGGTAATTTTGCAGTTCTTCCACTGTCATTTTTTCTTATTTTTATTTCCAAATGAGCCAGTGAGCGGGAGGGAGCAGGGGGTGACACCGGAGCATGACACCAGAGCTGGTAGTTCCACGTACTACAACCACGGCGGCTTTCTAGAGCCTTGGCGACACTCGGCAGTGTTCGGCAACGCTCGGCGGCATACTATAGCCTCGGCAACACTTAGCAACGCACAGCAAAGCACGGCAGCGTTCGGCGACGCTCAGCAGTGTCAGCGGCGGCGCGCACGACTATTCGAATGTCAAAATTATTATCCGAATACCACCACAACGAACAAATATTCGGATATTCCAATATTTGGGACCAGCCCTAGTGAAATGTCTTCTTCTGACACGGTAAAGAAAGTCCACACTGGCGAGTGCCATGCAATGCTGCTTGTTTTTCTCTGCCCGCGCACTGTTATGACGTCATACACATGCGACAGTACCGTCAGGAAGGGGAGGGGTTGAGGAGTCAGGCATGAGCACAAGCCACAACACACTGACCAACGGTAAAAACGAAGATTCGAAGTCTTTATTATTATCAGGTCATTTTATCAGCTGATTTTTTATTATCGGAATTATCGGAATACCGCTATGACGTCATAATTGCCAATATTGGCCAATCATTATCGGGTGCCGATATTATCGTGCAACCCTACAAATTACTTGAACTAACTGGTGCGGCAACCTGCTTCAGGTTGGCTTTGTGTTTAACGGGTTGTAACCTTGGGAAGGTTACAGGTTCCAGAGATAACAGTGCCTCTCTTTCCCCATGCATTTGGCCTTCAACTTCCCAGTGTGTCACTCATTGATCAAGCTTCCCAACTAGGATAACAGGGGACCGCCTATCTTCCCCCAGCCCAGTGATCAATGTATTGCGGACCACTCACTGATCAAGCCTCCCCACTAGGGTAACAGAGGATCACCTAACTTCCCCCGGCCTGGTGATCAGTGCATTGTCACCCTGGATAGAAGCTTAACAATAAGAATCACGAATCAAAAATAACTTTAAAAAATCTAAACAGTGATCACTCGCCTGAAGTTACATCTTTTTTTTTTCCAGTATTCCAAATAAGCCACTTTATTCGGTCGTCTTGTATAACTGCAAGTGCTTTATTATGTATGCAAGGGCTCAGAACATGCTTAAACCTGCTGTGCAAACCTTCTCTCTTCTCCTTCTAGCAGTAAGAGCAATTATCCAGACATTGTCGAAGTGTTATGATGTATGCCTCTCCATCAGTCGCTTTCCTTTTTAGCCTGTAATTCTACCTCTGAATGTTTCTTTTCTTATCTAGAGCTCTACAAACCATTCATGTATGCTTCTTAAGTTTTCCATCATACTCCTAGTTGCAGTAGCTTACTCCATCTCCAACACCATCGTTGCTCCCTTCTTCATTTCTTTACAACCAGTTATTGTTCTTTCATGTGAAATGCACCGCTAAAGCTGTGCCAACATGGAAATGTTGCAACAGAAAACAGATTTCAAAATCCGGTGCTGCAAAATACAGATATTTAATCAGCACTTGTTTTTGAAGTGTTTGAATGTAATGGATCTTCGTCTATATGTCAAAATCCTGCACTCGAGTGATAACAACCACCCAACTATATAAAGACAAATCTATCATATGAATACAGAGAAGACGTTCTGTATTTCTTCAGTCTGTTTAAAGCATATGAAACCACACAAATGTGCTGCAGTACAAGGTAACACGATAGTGAATCCCTTTTACTGTTTCCCATTTTAGACTTGCACACACAAACACACGAATCGTCTTGCTTATTATACAAGGTGAGTGTACATAGTTCAGTCGCTCCCTTTTTTTAGGATCAGTTCCTTAGATGATGAAGGAACAGGAAGGATTACGAACATCTAACAGGCAGCTCCTAAGAGCCCTTGTCTCTCATCCTCTCACACACTCGCAGCATACGATAAGGCCATGCTTCTTGGTACTGCCCGGCGAAGGAAGGAGCTTTCATCTGATGCACTCTACCATCTGTTCCCCGCTCCCTCTTCTTCAGCCCCGTCCTCTCTGCCTGCTTACGTATTGATAAAGGCATTGGCCATGAAATATCAGGTCCTGTCCACGAGTAATTGATTGTTTGCAGTTTGATAATACATAAACGCGGAGACTTGCGCTTGTCAGCTGTGCTCTAAAATAAATGCAGCCATAGATTTCCAATTAAAGGTGGGTGGCAGAGCTATTAGTTAGCTCTAAAGGTAGCTGTCAGGGAGCGGAATAAGCCAGGGTCTATAACCACCATGATAAGGCAGCTGTGAGAGGTGTGTTTATCCAGCTCTGGACACACAATCTCATGGCCAACAAGAGACATACAGAGCTCTATAAGGCGCATTAGGGCTAGGCGTTATCATGGTTATGTAACAGAACAGATTATACAGTTTCAATGGAGGCAGTTATAGCTTTAATACACCATCTGTAGTTGAATTACGCCTTTGCTGGCAGTGCTGCAAATCAATGAGCAGGTTTGCTTTCTTACAGTATTGGATTTGCAGGGCTTTTGCATCAGTCTAATAAAATAGTTTGTTCTGGCAGGTATTTAATTCACTGGATTAGCTAAAAACTGGCACTATGTCTGATTAATTGTTTCCTAATTCAGGGAAGTGTGCTACCGTTGTATAAACATCCATCATATTATAAAATCATACCATGAGCTTGAGAGTTGGTTCTTCACCCTGGAAAGTGCATTAGTTTCATTTTAGTTTGTTCGGGGGGGCATCTGTTCTTTTATGTAATGTCTGTCAAGACTCAGAGGAAAGTAACGCAGAGGGACACTAAGGTCTGCATGGGGAATGTTGTGATTGCACAGTATGTAACACCATTAGGCCATGACGAAACAATCTTGAAAGTCCATTTGCTTGCTTTTTCAGGAGCATTCAACCACATCTCACAGTCTTCATCAGCTAATGGAGTTTGCTTATCACGTGATAACAGCTGAGCCATCTGTATGACAACTGAATAAATCCATCTGGTTGGGTATCCTTTGGGTCATTCCATGAAAAACAATCAGTGCCTCCCACCTGACCCCCTCAGAATAAGCATGGTGTTTTATGTACAATAAGTTTAGTATATTAAATGAAACTAATGCAAAAAAATGTTCATGTTATGTTACAGGCCCTCAAAGCACAATGCGGTTTGTTGGAATTCCCCACTTTTATTTTGTGTTGTTTTTTCCACCATTTTTGAGTAAGTAAGTACTTAACATCTACTTCAAGTGCTCCAGTCTATAACAAGCATTCAGCATTAATATCATGGGATTTTTCATCGCTTGCTGCACCAATTTACTGTCTATGACATTTTCTAATATAGTCATATTTTAACACTCTGTGAAATGATGAAACAATGTTGGTGTTCGCATATTTATACAATAGTTTAAACAAATCACATTGACCAAACAAGTCTGGAGCATTCAGTGCTTGTTTAAGAGCCTCTCAAATACTCTGATGGCAGTCAGGTCTTGTTTTCTCAGTTCATAATGTCGGCCTGCTTCCATCGTCAGATTGTGAACATTGGTGATGTTTTGTCACGCTGCTTTTTGGGTGTTGACTCCTCAAATTAAGCTTCACATGCTCATGATGACCAGTTGGAAGAACCCTATTTCTTATGACACAGTGACTGTCAAGAGAAGCCATGTTGCTCATGACATCAGAAAAAAGTAGAAGGTAAACTAGCAAACCACACCTTTGTAAATGTTGTATACATGGATGGTGCCCACTCACTCAGCATGATAATGGCTTTAATTCTTTGTGTAAACAGAATCTCAGAAGGCCAAAATATGCCTATGTTAGAAAACTGTTTTGACACAGAGGGAATCGTGGCTATGAGATGAGCCTGGAATCAAAATCAAGGTAAAATTTTTTAGATGCTATAACCTTTTTTGATGAAACACCTCCCCCACATGGTCATATGACCCTTATAAGTTTACCTAAAATGCAGTTTTCCTTGGGGAATTATCAAAAAAATAGCACATCCAGGGTACCAATGTTTCTATTGCTCATTGTCATACACATTAAACTGGTGCAGTTTTGCTAATTGAGCTATGAACACCCCGTGAAATTGATGCTCAGAGTTGGTTCTAGAAAAATTCATGCTTAACCAAAATGGCCCGCTTTTGGACAAAGTTTTGGCATTAAGTTGTGACACCTGGAGTGGATGTGAGGTTAGCACATCCACAGCCTGACTGCACATCCCCTTCAATTAAAGTGGTGATGTAGACTAGTAGGTTTGTTGTGGGATGTGAGTATCCATGGTGTGTGAGAGAAATTCCAGCAGTCACAGTCACATTAACCAAAACGCTTATTTTAGTAAAGTTTCCTTTAGTTGGTCGTAATGTGCCTGAAGTGTTACTCCAGTTTTCTCCTTCACACTTCAAATCTGAAAAACTAATTACCAATGCTAAGTGTTTTCTGGTTTCTTGAATATTTGGGGGTTTCATTCAGTTACTTTATTGCAACAATAGCCAGCCCTGGCTTGTAAGGCATTCTGTAGCAGCGTTTGCTAAATTAAACTGACTGCAATAAGACAATCACACGATTAGTGCTGTTCACCAGCTAATCAAGCCACTCAGCAATGGCTGAGCAGGTTAACTAAGAATAATGCCAGACTCACCATTTAATAGGCCAAATGCATTAGGAGACACTAATGGCGCAGATGGGTAGGCATGTGCTGGAAGATGTGCAGTAGGTGTAGCAGTACAGTTTATTTGCTTGCACAAGGGAAAATTTTAGGAACTTTAATTCAGATTCCGAAGTAAAATCTTGTAATAATTCCTTTGGAAATGTATTATTGGATATATCTGATGCTCAAGTCTAAATTCATCCCCTCATAAAAACTGAACGATGCAGCTGAAGGCTGTTGAAAAGGAAATTAGTTGTACCTTGAACAAAGATTATCGTCAGAGTACATAGAATATACCAAGATGGGTTTAAATACATAAAGCTGTTGGTTTATGTGGGGATTTTATTACTTAGTTACAGTACAGTCTGTGTAGGCTTATATGGAACAACACACCCTGCATATCCCCGCATGCTCATTTTGCCCCGGGCAGCAGTGGTTTGCAAATCACAGCGTCAGATTTCAGACTGTTGGTCAGACAAAACAACCTTGGGCTCTAACAAAATGGGATTTTCATTTTTTCAGTTTTTGACAGTTTTTACAGAAAAAGATATTAGTTTTCACATAAACCAATAATGAACATTTGTTGCAGCCCAGCCTGTAAGCCATTTCATACAAGTTTTTCTCTCTTACCCTCTCTTGGATATTACAGGCATCTTTAACTAAAAGTGCAGCATAGAAAATACTAATCCATATACTTCAAGGACATAAATCTGACTTGTGTGCCCCCAAATGACCTGAAATACTCTTTCTGCACGTCACTATTGTACTGAGAGGTTATTTGGATCTTTCCTTTTAGCCTGCGTGTTGGCTTGAATACATTTTCCGACTCTTCTGTGACCTCTCGCATCAAATGGCATTTCTATCCCCCAGGCTGCAACCGCTAACTGGATATTTTTTTTGGTCACTGCACCATTCTTGGTAAACTTTGCACACTTTTGAGAGTCAAATGCCACAAAAATCAAGTCTATCTGAGATGCCAGGAGCAACATAGTAGGCTCTTGTGGTTTCAAAGTCACACATTTTAATCTTTAGTTGACCAAAGACACATGAACATGTAAAAGATATGTGCAGGATGAAGAGGAAAACAAGTTACGCTGACTGTCGCATATAATATGGCCTAATGACTCAAATTGACAGGGAATGATTGCCAGATGAGGACGAGGAAAACGGGGGAAGTGTAAGTGAACAAATGATTGAGGGCAAGAATAGAAGAGAACGGTGAGATAGCCATGGGAAATTTGAAAGAAGGGGGAAAGTCAGACAGATCGAAAGAAGAGTGTGTCTACTGGGAGAACAAGTGTCCCTTATCAGTCTGTCCCCTGGCGTTGGCTGTCACCCCCATTTCTGGATAACAAGGCTCTTCTAGTATCACTTCAGCCATTCCTAAAAAAAACCCAACCCTGCCTTACCTTGACAGATGAATCCATACGGCCTGCACACCTTGATAATGCACAAGCAATAAGGCTATCTGGGTTAGGCTGCGTATAGCCTTATTTCTTGTGCACAATGATACAGCATGGGCAGATTTTCATCAAAGATCAAAGCACACAAAAATGTGATCTTCAGAAATGGCACGCTAACAGAAAAACAGAGCAGCCCGCTTTGCAGGGGCTTCTAAATGCATCTCCCAGTCTGCTGGCTGTGTTTGCATATTCATCGAGAATCCCTATCACACAAACACAGACAGAGACACAAACACGGGGATCTGATTTTGCTTATTTGATTCTCAAATCAAACCGATGGCTCAAGAAGTGTCTCGGGTCAGTGATGAAAAGAACCCGTTTAAGAATTCCATAAATTCTATGCATAGTAACAAACACAATAAAACCCACTTCAAGGCATGTGGGGTCTCACTCAATCAGGACATGATTGGGGAAGTGGAGGAGGGGAGACAAGACCAAAGATGAAAACACTTAGACTTTCGCAAACAAAGTGTCACTCAGTTCACGAGTACAGCTCCTTCATCAGGCTTACATTTTCTGGAGACCGCCGTTGTCATGGAAACGATAAGTTTGAAGCATTAACCCGTTCCATCAAGCAACACTAACCTCCAAGCTGCGTCTCCGTCTCTCTCGCACACACACTAAAAAGTAATCACCACGTTGTTCACAAATCCCTCCTCATGGATCCCTCACTGCTCTCTGGGGGCTCTCCACAGCATATTAATCAACGTAATTGAAATAGTTGATTACATCACTTCACGCCTCATCCCAGTTTGAGGGACTATGTGTGCAGCGAGCGTTAAAGATGTAGTAAAAGAACACAGCAATGTTGTAGCGTATGCGTGTATCTATGGCTAAAAGGCATTAGTGCTGATGCCATAAAAAAAGAAAGTGCACAAGACATAATATGTAAGAGCCATTACTCACACTTCTTTTAAAGGAAAGCGCAAAGGCATTAATACTCTGACACGCTCATATTACAATTTAGAACTCTTGTAGCATTAACCAAGGCTTCAGAAACTGGTTTTAGCAGCCAAGCTTGGATTGTGCTGGTGTGAGATATAAGTCACATGACCAATGCCCTGCAGCATATTTAAAAACACTGATCAAATATAGCTCAAATTCCTTGTTTCTCATATTTAGCCAGATCTTTTCTTCAATTTCAAAGTCAACCTGTTGGTTTAGAATTGCAATAAATTACTTAAAAAGTTGCACACTTGCAAGCATGCACGTTTCAATTTAGGAGCTACAAGTCTTTTGAAGTCCATTCACAACCTCACTCCAATATTAGTGAACCACATTTTCTATGTCCTACATTTGGCTACACTTTGTAAACCTTTTGCACTCGAAACAAGGCATTTGACTCTTGAAAAGTGGCACGTTTTAAGTAAAGTATACAGCGATACTTCGACCCGTGAATGCCCCTAGTCCCAAACACATCGGCCCACGAACACAACACATTTTGACTCGGCCTGCGAACAATGCCTCAGTGCACGGACGCACAAACACGCAAACTGGATCGTTTTCTTGTGCAAACACCAGCCACCGAACCAGCCATCGAACCACATCCAAGGATACAAACAACAGAAAAAAACACCAGAAATACCTACACAGTTGCCCGACATTATAATGGAATGGGACTCTCCCTCGAAGGCCTCTCCTTTGAAAGACTAGTCTTCCTCCTCCACCATCCACCTATTTTTCTATAATGAAGGTCATCTTTAATTCCTTTCTATATTTTTTGCTACACATAAATCCTTAAAAATGTTTTTAAAAAGTATGTTTCTGGGGCAGGCGAACAGATTAATTGGATTTACATTAATTTAAATGGGAAAAGTTGTCTTGGTTCACGAATGGGGTCAAAGAAAGAATTAAGTTTGTGACCTGGGGTACAACTAACCCTAACCCTCACCCTAAGTCTTCAATATTGTACAAGTAAATCAAATAATCTCTGATTATAAAGTAAAATATCAAAAAATTGGACCCATCATGAAAAGTCGCATCTTTGAGAAAACATTAACAAAAACATTGACAATGCAGAAGTCAACTAGTGACATTTTCTGACCCATATGTAGTTCCATGTTGCAATAATATACAAAAAACATATAGAATAGTTTTTGATGTGAAATACTTGGTCACAAAAATTGAGGAGTTATTTTTAACAGCCAACTTAGTGTGACAAGCCAGTGTGAGAAGTTATACTACCAGCTGAGTAGAGCAGATGTTATCTCTTCCCATTATGATGTCTAGCTAGCTGCTTAATCTCAGTCACAAAGGGCTAAATTGACTCTTGATCAAAAATTAGTGAGTCAGTAATTTCACCGACACAACCAAACAAGAAACAGTGTAGCAACACAAGACTTACTACAGTGAGGTAGGTAGCTAAAATTACTTACGAGTCAAACAGAAAGAAGGCCCTCTTGGTGTCTGTCTTGAAGGTTTTTATTTCACAAAACTCTCACAATATCCATCAAAAAGAAGCTCGTCCTAGATTTACTCTTGTTCGACCAGTTGTTTAGTTAGTTTCTTGTTTTTTTCTTCTAAACCTCCTCCATCGGTTTTTTTGGGGGGGTTCCACCTTAATGCTATGATTGCCCTCCTTCTCTTTCCAAACTATGGTAAGTAAACCAGCATTAAGATGATGTATGTAGTGATAAAACTGATAACACTGAGTTAGCTGCTTTTTACAGGTAGCTGAGGAGCCATAGTTGCGTATGATGTAGGAGTGTACAGTGTTACACGTTTCAGGGTAGATCATATCCAATAAACCCAAGTTACATAATGTATGAGGAGGTATTCTGGGCACAAAGTAGGAATGAAAGAGTAGTCCTTCTCTTTATTACAAGTCTGTGTGTCATCAAAATGATATTAAAGGTCTGCTGAAAAATATATTCTAGTGTTTGTCCACAGCCTTGATTTTGTGAATGGGAAACAAACTGGCTTAAACTGATCCACACAACACTATTCTAGCATGGCCTGTGCTCATGCACGTTTATGCTCGTGCACTGGGCAGAGGGAAAGGAAAAAAGGAAAGGGACCGTAAATGTGGCACACAAAAGGTGAAAAAAGAATGCAAAAAAAAAAAACAGTCAAACTAAAGCTTGCGATTTGAAGCTGAAAAATGCCTTATTCAAGTATTTAACATTTGCTGATCTTGTGTCATTTGCACGAAATGCAGTCTCAGTTGTGTGTTTGTAACTTTAAATGGCAAGCTCGAAAAAAAAAAGGAATCTCTCTTGTCAGGGTGAAAGCACTGCATTTCTTCACTTTTCCCTCTACAGCTTTTCCTGCCAATTCATCTTCCTCATATCGATTCTTGCCTTTATACTATTTTTCAAAAGACCACAACCACTCAGCCATAACCTTTTGGCCTGTAATGTCTCTATGCCTCACAAGTAGTGAGGTAATTGCTCTTTTTTATACTTACATGCCAGCACAACCATGACTGCTGTAATGTTTTTTTGGAATCCTACAAAGAAATGCATATGGCTCACAGGTTGCGCGTAATTAATTAATGTTAAACTGCACAAAGGAAATATGGATATAGCGATTAGGTGCTTACATAAAAAGGAGAAATCTAGGAGAATTGTTACAAAGGTTATGCGGACATGTTTTGCACATTGATCATTGTTGTCAGAGAAACAATTTAGCCTTCAGAAAATTAGCATAATAACATGCAGGGGTCACAGAAAAAGGATGCGCCGAGTATATGAGTAGCAAACAATGTTTCCTAATGGCTTTTCAATGCTTCAACTGGACTATTTCTATGAATCACCATCACATCACAAATCGATATTTTGTTTCATAATGAAAGCCACTAAAACAAGATTTTGGGCAGAGAATTGATTGTTCTGTCTTAATGGTTTTTACTATAAAGTTGTTGGAATGAATTCCTGTAAAGTACACTAAAGACTATTTGCTCAAAACTCACACTTATTTGTTAGGAGTGCATAGCGTACAACTAAAGAGGGACATGTGGAGATCAGAATGGCAGATACAATGATGTTAGGATAAAAGAACAAAATCTTAGCTTGATATACAGTGTTCAAACTACTTAGTTGTTCACAAACAGTACTACATTTTGGTTTTCATTTACGCCAAACAATTATAATGTATAACAGCAGTGAAATAGATGTACAATAGCAATATACATTGATCAGCCTCAAAACCCCTGACTGGCGTGGTCAAAAACATTGATTGTCATGTTACTATGTCACCTGTCAAGACATGGGATATATTAGGCAGCAAGAGAAAAGTCAGTTCTTAAAGTTGATGTGTTGGAAGCAGGAAAAATGTGTAACGTGAGGGTCTGAGCAACTGTGACAAGGGACATATTGTAATAACTTAGATGAGCATTTCCAAAACAGCAGATCTGGTGGAGGGTTCCCAGCATGCAGTGATAGGTACAAGAGCCCAACTGATACATTGTCCAGCCGACATTGACCTATCACGGATATATAACTATCAACATACATGTTGTCCAATATCTGGCGATATGAGCATTTTTTTGTTGTTACTGTACATATTTAAGAAAAACACACTTGGCATGATGTAGAAATAGTGTCATGGTTCGCCCAGCACAGCAGTTCCGACTTCAATATTTACAACACTCTCAGCACATGTAGTAGAGTATTTATACTGATCAGGCATAACATCATGACCACCTGTCCAATATTGTGTTGGTCCCCCTTATGTGGTCAGTAATGCTCTGAACCATTGGGCATGGACAAGAGGACCTCTCAGGGTGTCCTATGGGGTCTGGAACAAGGACATTGGCACTGGATACTTTGGGTGCTCTGGCTTGTGCAGCGGGGCCTCTGCCAATTGATTTTTGTTCCACTGCATCCTGTTGATGCTTGCTCACAATGGGGTGTAGGAAGTTTGGAGGTCAAATCAACATGTTGGGCCATTGTTATGTTCCTCAACATGTTCCTGATTGTTTGATGTTTTTGCCATGTGGTGGGGTGCATTTTCCTGCAGGGGTAGACCAGTGACATTTGGGATTTCCATTTGCGTGCGGGAGTGTGCTTGTTCTGGGACAGTGTTTATTTGGGTGTCTAAGTCTCATCAACACAGATGGCAAAATCCAAGGTTTTCCATCAGAACACTACATAGTACCAATATGATCAATGTTATTTACTTCACCTGTCAGTGGTCATAATATTTTAGCTGACTGGTGATCACACCTGAACAGGCCATGGTGCAGAATCGGGATAGACCAATTATCAGCCTGGCCAATCATCATATCGTGGCCGATACTTGGCATTTTTTCCAATTATTGGTATCGTTATTCTTATTTGCTGATTACTGATAAATGAAATGCACTACGTCAGCTGTGATGCAGCTATCTCTCTGTCTGTAGTCACTCTGTTGTCTCAGAAATGTCTCTCAAGCAGAGACTGCAAAAACTGAACAAGACACAAGCTGTTGCCACAAACCAGGGAATTAGCTTCTCTCACAGTGGCTGAGGCTTTGCTAACGGCTAGCGGCTAAATTAGAAGGCAGCCACAAATTAACCTTAAACAGAATCTGGAAAACAATAATTACATAATGCTTTAAGATATGGATCTTAGTGGGCAATAAAAGTGATAGAACAGTGAAATATGAAGAAAACAGAACAGTGGACGTAACTGCAGACAAACTGATCAATCTCGGTCGATCCTATGTAAACAGAGGAAAGCATACTAATTTAATCATTCCTGTTTCTATTTTACATATGTAGTTATAGTTACCTTTAAATATCACATGCTGTTGAAACATTAGATGTGATCTATACTGGCTCCAAATATTGGTTATTGGCCTCTCTTGATTACTCATAAACGCTATTGGTATCGGCTCTGGAAAAAAAACCATATTGGCCAATCCCTAGTGCAGAGTCAGTGGTGTTTTCATGGCAAGCTTGTAACTAGTTTGTTTAAAAAAAATTTTTTAAAAACTGCAGGAGAGTTGATCATTGAGAGCATCAAAACTGGACAACAAAGTAATGGAAAAGAGTGGCCTGGTTTGATGAATAAAATGTTTTCTTTTACATGAAGTGGATAGCTGGGTGTGTGTCATTAACATGGGGAAGAGATGATAGCAAGATGCACCATGAGAAGAAAGCACTGTGATACTCTGCAATGCTTTACTGCAAAACCTTGGTTCCTGTCATTTTTGCATGGATGATACTTTGTTACATACCATCTACCTAAACATTGTTCTAGATCACACGTACCCCTTAATGGCAGCAGTTTCCCCCGATGGCAGAAGCCTCTTTCAGCAGGACAAAGCACCCTGTCATTGTGCAAAAAAATGTGCAAGAATGCTTTGAGGAACATGACAGAAAGTCCAAGGTATCCGCCAGAGCTCAGTGCAGTTGAGCACAGGATGTACTGGTAAAACAAGTCCAATCCACTGAGGCCCCACCTCGCAACTTTCAGGACTTTAAAGATCTGCTGCTGAAGTCTTAGTGCCTGATACCACAGGACACTATCAGAGGTTTGAAGGCCTCGATGGGTCAGAGCTGTTTGGGCAGTACAATGGGGATGTACACAATGTTAGGCAGCTGGTTATAATGTCATGGCTGATCGGCCATGGAAAGACACATAAAGTCAAACAGACAAATCCACACTCGGAAGCAAAATCTGAGGTGAAGCCAAACATTTTTGACCTACTTGAGCAAAAAATAGCAAGCAGACCGAGTAGTTTCATTCAGTGTAGATGAAAAACGACGGCTGCCGAGAGGAGACTGATGGCAGGAAAAGAAGTGAAAGTGGTGGTCCTGCTTTTAACTTCTCAGCTATCACTCACAGGTCAGAAACACAGCTCCTTGTGGCCAAAAGCCACAGAAGACAAAACTGCTCTCATGATCACGATTGAACTGAAAACTAAACTGAAGATTCACGAGACAGCTTGTTCTTTATCGATGGGGGCAGAAATATGATATATTAATCAAGCCCTTCCAGCAACCAATAAAGGTCAAGGTCAGAGCCCAACACAATGACAATATTCCTAAAATATTAAATAATCCTGTTAGAGAGAAGTGGTTGGGAGAAGACCCGAATAACAGCTAAGTAGAGTTATACGAAACAATTAGGGGTATTAGAGGAGATGAGAAATGATTGAGAGGGGAGATGGTGACACGAGGTGCTCTCTGAGGAGATGGGCTTTAAGCAGAGAATGACTTGACTAACTGACTGGATAGAGAGGGTCATCCAGTGTCGCAAACTAAGAATAGAATGACATTACATTTCAAACGAAGGATAGCATTTAATCAGTGAACACTTCCCAGTATTACTAAATATAGTGGGACAATGTGAGATATTTCTCCCAAGTTACATGAATGTTTTACTTGAATTAGACTATTTTTCTTAAGGGAGTACATAGATATTTTTAGGAAATACCCAGATTCACTTTGATGCCATTTTTACATCTATGTATTCAACAGATTTCACATCATTTGTTTGAAACATTTACAAAAAGGAAAGTGTGACAACAGCAGTCTGTTGCTTTAGTGAAGTAAAATGCAAAAGACTACAATGTTTTCCATGATAGTGAAGTGGGATACTGCAATAAATACTGATCAAGTAACTCTTGGTCAGTACCATAATTACAAGCTTTCCTAGTTTCTAATAACATACTTATTCGTTATCAGCGAAGGATCCTTTCACTAATACTGTATAACGCTGTCAACCTACCATACCCGGCCTCTTTCTACATCTTGCCCATCATTCATCAGTGTAATTTCTGCAGCTGTATAAATCTGAGAAAATCATACATAATTATAGTGACTGATTTCTTTTCCTGTGTGAATGTGTACATGTGATTATATTTTCAGACAGCTTTTGATGGAGGTTTTCAGGGCCACATGCACCATGTTCCAGAAAACATAATGATTATAAAAGATAATTTGCCAGAAGATGATTTGCTGCCCTATTAAAACTGCACAGCTTCCTCTTAGATGCTTTTATTAGTACATAATGAATCAGAAAATACAATTTACTGACTTACTCTGGTCTGGCCTCATCAGAGACAAAAGAAGGACATCTTTGATTCTCATTCATGTGGATATTAAGTGTTCAAACCGGGCTTTTTTGTTATTTAGTTTACTCCTTCTGAATGAATGAAAGAAATGATCAAGAAAGCCTTGCTTTCATTTGTTTTTAGTCTGGCTGATTCAAAGAGCTCACAGGGTTTAAGACGATGGTACCTATTTGCAGTATATCTTACCACAGAAAAGCCCTCCAATCTCAATGACAAACCAGGCTGTTATTGCTTTTGAAAAACTGCATGTAGGAATATTTCCAATCTAACATCCCAACCAGCAGAAACATTTTTTGTCAGGGCTCTCAATACTCCAAATGTCTATATGTGATGAGTGTTTTCCAGTCTTGCTTTCTCTTTAGGCAACTGAGTCACACTGATTAAGACTGGGGAAATACAGTGGTGTCACTTTGTACAATTCAGGGAAATGTCACGGTCAAGGTTAAAACAAGTATCTCCAGCCAACCCAGGAGCAGTAATGTTAAATGTTAAAGTTAGCTTGGAAACTTGATCATAGGTTACTAACATTTCTAATCTATCTTAGCTAAACAAACCCAAAAAAGGCAAAGCACCGGACAAACTGAAATTCTGGCCTGATGACAGAACCACATTAAATGAAAATCTTTTTTTGTAATTATATTATTCATCAGTCTATCCTGTTTTCCAAAAGGATCTAACATAACTGGCTAAATATGTAATATACTTTGGAACACTGCTACATATATTGCTCCAGACTGATAACTGTATAATAGCCTCAAATCATAGGCAAGTTAGAAGGTGTTGCAGAAAGAGGGGGAAACAAGTGGCCAAGACAGCAAATCTAGTGCATAACACACCATGACAAACCAGTCTACCCCCCACACATGTGGAGGTAAGAGGATGAGGGGACAGACAGCAGACAGCCTCTCCACTGACTCCCTGATGTACATGAAGACAGGATACAGCGTTGCGTTTGGAGCCACACTGACCTGCCTCTGTCACCGAGGCTGCCTCTCTCAGGGGCTCTGAGGAGCGGGGATTGACATCTAGAGTGAAAGTTGACAAGCTCCAGTTGAAGGACGTTGTCGCCCTGCTGTCCTGTGTGCGGTGCATCTCAAACATCCCAGAGGCTTCACAATACTGCTGCTCTTCTCCTTAGCCTTCTTGTACAGAGGCAGGGTCGTAAAAGAGAGGGGCAAAGGGCTAGGGACAAGTGGAAGCCCTGAATGATGGAGTTTAAATTTGCCCATACCGATATGATGAGGAAAATGCATCCATTCTTGTCATTCTCACAGCCATTCATGAGAACCTCTTGGATTTTACTTGAGCATTCCAGTTCCCCATTTAGTGTACATGTGTCCTTAACCCTTCACTTCAAGCAGCTAATGGGCAGTTTTTGTTCCTGGTACGTTCTCACTCACTGTGTTGTCATTTTCCTCTGCAATATAAAGACCTGCCCCTCTATGGAAACAATGGAAAGTACGGCACAAGAACGGCTAGAAGTAGAGAGATCCTAAAACAAGCAAAACCTTGAATCAATATGTGCATTTACAAGTGTTCACAAGTATTACCAATACTGGAAATAAATAGTGGTTCTATAGTTATTTTATTACTTACATTTTATAATTTTGTTTTCGCACTCATATTTGCTTGAAGTAAACACAGCCTGCAGTTCAGCCAAGAAAGCCCCTGAACTTTTGTCATGTGACTGTTGATCGCAGCTGGGTTACTAAAAGCTTCACAGTTGTACGGAGCAGTGCAGAATTGTTGTTTATTTTTACAGATCTGGTAAGTGCAAACAGCTAGCTGTAGAAAAAAAAGTGATTTTGAATAAATATCATGATTTCAAGCTTGGATTTAAAATTTCTCTTGAAACCATATGTCACAACAACCATCAGAAAGAACAGTTTAGAGTATTTCTGGCAATGTTTTTCAAAGATAACAAGCCTTTCAAACCCACCAAGTTTTGGTTGTTTCGAAATAAGCTCCTCAATAACTGTGTTAATGTAATCAGTGGAACTATGAAGAAAAATATTATCTTACAAAATATTTGAACACAAAACTCAGCCAAAAACAAATTCTCAAGTCGAGAATTGTGACGAAATGTTTTACATTTTTGGTCACCTAATAAAAGGTAAACAAACATGTTTAACACAAACAAACTGTGTAAACACTGTTTTAAGTTCAATTCAATTCAATTCAATTTTTTTATATAGCGCATATTTACAACATAATTCGTCACATAGTGCTAAACATTGTAAGAAAGAACAGGAAACAGAAAACCCAACAATCCAAAGTTGCTTTTGGATTCCCTATGAGCAAGCAATCAGCGACGGTGGGAAGGAACCAAAACCCCCCCTATAGTAGGGAAGGGGGGAAAAAAACCTCCGACAGAACCAGGCTCAGGGAGGGCGGCCATCTGCCTCGACCGGTTGGGTTGGGAGTGAGGAAGAGGAGGGAGGGAGGGATAGTAGGAGAGGTTGGGGTGGGGATGGGAGGTGGTGAGGCCAGAGGCTGCAGATCAGGGACGTTGAGCTCCAGATCCAGAGACATCCAATCTTGTTCAGTCATTTGCAGAATTTATGGAACCACACAGTGTAGCTACTGATAGTAAAGTTTAATCCACTGCTTCAAATATCTCTTGATCCGTAGATTTATCTGTCTGACCTGTCCTACTGTCAATAACAAGGAACACGTTACATTCAGCAACGTTATCAGTCTGTCAGTAATGCTATCTGACATTATCAGTTATAGGAAAAAATGGATTTATAAACTAAGCTCATCTACAAATTACAAAGAGAAAGGGCAGCTACGAAGCAGCTGAGACCAACCATGAACATGTAGGCAGCATATGGCATCTATAAAATGGTTACTTAGCATTAACATAGCACTGCTAATGCAACACAGATGATAGGGATGTAGTGTTAATGTTACTTTCAGTCAGACGTCTGACATGTTGCTCTCTGAAAGGCAAGTGACTTCCAGGAAATCAGTATTCTCGTTAAAAGCACTACATCAGGAATTATTGTTGGAAGAAAAAGCAGGTGAATCATCTTCTGGAGGACGTTGCTGCTTTTCAGCAGAGAGAACAGGTAGCTGCTCGCGCTAATGCTCGGTGAGGTCACAGAGAGAAGGTGGTTTTGTTAAACACTGAGAGATTGGAAAAGTGTGAACTGAGTTTACTGGTGAGGGCTGCACAGTGGCTCGGTTGTTAGCACAGTCGCCTCACAGCTAGAAGATCCCTGGTTCGCGTCTGTACGACTGGGATCTTTCTGTGGGGAGTTTGCATGTTCTCCCTGTGCAGTGTGGGCTTTCACTGGGTGCTCCGTCTTCCTCCCACAGTCCAAAGACATGCTGAGGTTAATTGATGATTCGAAATTGTCCGTAGGTGTGAATGAGAGTGTGCTTAGTCGTTCGTCTCTGTGAGTAGCGCTGCGACAGACTGCCCCCACCAGCAACCCTATAGAAGATCAAGCAGCATATAGATAATGGATGGACGGAGTTTACTGGTGAGAATTTGTCTGTTGTATCACTGCAGAGAGACATGGACACTGAGCCTTTTCCATTAACCTTGCAGTGGTCAAGAATAACCCCCTTAACCATGGTAACTGTACACAAAGACGGTGACAACTGTGGCCTCAAAAAAGCTTCCAAAATGCAAAAATGAGACTCAAATTCCTCTGAAGGAAACTACAAAAAATGTTTTTAGTCTTTGTTTACTGAAACGAAATTGAAAATCAATCGACCAAAATAAACGCAGACTAAAAAAGAACGTTTGTGAATATCAGGTGCCAAAACTAACACTGCTCAATGATCTGTCATTTAGAGATATCATTGTAGTCTGTAACCATCTTTCAGCTGACAAATGGTAGACAGCTTTGTTTTTTGACACTTGCAGCATGATGTATAATGCATGCCCACTGAGATATAAACATATTCCGCAGGGATTATGCCTGAGGCGATGTCTATTATTTTAGTGTGTATATGAGTCTGTGTCCCTGTGCAACTGTTGGTGGAAGAGGTGGGAGGAGAGGAGGTATTTATACTGATGAATACCATTGCAGTCGACAACCAGAAACACGTGCATGCGCACGAACAACAACAACTTCTCGAAAGTTCTAATTACATGACAAATGAGCGCCATTTCCCAAAGTCACAGCACAGAATCAGAGTCTGACTTTCGAAGCTCCATTCATCTTGTGGTGGCAAAGCAGGGCTGGTGTAAGATGGTGTTTATGTAGCCTATACGCAGCATATAATTCATGTTGAGCAGGATAAACAGGCCAATTGTTCAACTCCACCAATTACTTGTTCTTGCTCCTCAAGTACTTTCTGAATGCACCTCAGATATAAAAGACATTAGCGAGAACAAGCAGACAGAACAATCACAGAGGCCGCTTTTGACACTTCAATTTACAGACGAATGATTCCCAACCTTACTGGTACCTCAGGGGATACTTGAAAAAAACGCAGAGTAGCTCAACTAATTAGAAAAAGATAAATTACAATTCGATTAAAAATATATATCTGCATACTGAGTCACAGAACACTGTGTGTCGCAAAAGAGAGTGCATGAAAACCATTTATTTAAAGACACTTTTACATGTTAGAAACTTGATTAAGGTTAGGCACCAAAATTACACAGATTTATCAAAAACATCATGGTTTCAGTTCAACTACAACCCTTTCACTACATGTTTGATGCTCCTTTTCCATTTTCTGGGTTACCATGGTGACAGGTCCTGCCCTATTCAATATACTGTATAATTAATTGGCTGAAAAGGAGAAACAGTGAAACAATATAAAAAATGGTAGATACATTGATTTGAAACAGATTTGTGATGTTACAAACAAGCGTCATTGAGAATGCTCTTTAGTTGTACAGAAACACAGTTTTGTGAAGACTGGGTTGAAAGATGGAGGAACCCTTTGTGACATTACTCCTGTGTTTCCTGAATAGCGGTTTTGGAGCTCTGTGTTATGGTTCCGGCTGTCATCTATCTATCTGATTCTGCGAACCTCCCAGCAAATCTCAAAATAAGCCAAAAACTGGAAAAGGAGTGGACCTGGAGATGGCCATGCAACCATCTGTGCAATGGAGTGTCTTATGACGGAGCCCACCTCTCACTCACAACAGGTACACCCTTAATTATCCATAACTTTAATCCTTTATTAAATTTGTATGGGTGAGATTTAAAAAAATCTTCCCTCACTGTAAAAACAAAAACTTAAAATTGCTCACAATGATATTGAAGTAAGCTGAACAAAAAGTATTAAGTTGTAGTGCAAACAATGGAATATTAATTATTTTAACTAACATTATCAAGTTTATTGTGAAACGTTGGTTTTATTACATATTATGTGGTGGCAAAACTCAAAATGCCTTGTTGGACCAGAGTCAACACTTACTGAGGCCAGGGTCAAATATGTGCGCAAAACTGCACATGCTTCCCCGAAAGTACCGGGTCTCCTGAACGACTGCAGGGGATTGGATTGCAGCCACCATTTCCAGTCATCACATGACAGCCTTCTTTCCTGGTCCTCCTTGACTGAGCATACAGTTCTACGGTAAAATTTAAGTTGTACAGGTGAGTATTTTGTTTAAATTATGTAGCGATTGCAGAGCTCGTTGCAAAGACTGAACTGTGTGTTGCAATGCATTATGGGAGTTTGAAGTGATTCATGTTGTTGCCAGCACCATGAGTGAGAAGGGTAGAGGGGTTTATGGCTACCTGCAATGTTTTTGTGTTGTTTTTGCAAACATAAAAGTACCTGCTTGGGGCAGCGTGCAGAAAAAGGCAAAAGCTCTAACTCAAGGGTTTTACCTCCATGCTGTTCGCTACAATCTGTTAACTTTATGTTCAGAAATGTACTTAATTCTTCATGCTGCCAATATGCAAACCTGCAGTGTGACAAACACTGTAAAAATGAAAAAGTAATAAGAACTAAGAATTTGAGGTTTTTATTAATACGTAACCCAAGTTCTACAAACAAATGATTATTTGATGGAACAAATATTGAGTGTTTTTTTTTGAGAGTTTTTTTCAAAATTTCATGATTTGAGATGCCACAAAACTCAAAAATCCGGTGCAGTAAGTTGCCTTGAAATTTTGAGTTTTCCTAACTCTTTCATTTTTACAGTGCTCATACAAATCCTAAGAGCTTCAGCAGAAGGCAACTAGGCTTCTCTTTTTGGATCTTAAAGACGTTTCATCCTAAATGTTTCTTCAGTTCTACCTGACTAATAAGGAGTCCCAGATATATACTGTCACCTCCAACTCAGATGGCTAATGGCCTACTAATGATCCGAGACTCACATGCCTTGAGGGGCTGGAGCTGATCCCAGCTGACTCAGGACAAAGACAGGGGACACCCTGGACAAGGCACCAGTCTATCACAGGGCCACACATAGAGACAGGCAACCACGCATACTTACATACAGACAACTTAGATTCACCAGTTGAACTCAGCATGTCTTTGGACTATGGGATGAAGCTAGAGAACACAGTGAGAACCCACGCAGGCGCAGGGAGAACATGCAAACCCCACACAGAAAGACCCCAGGCCAGCGAACCAGGGATCTCCTAGCTGTGAGGCAACAGTGCTAACCACCAAGCCACCATGCTGTCGTAATAAAGTAATGTGTAACAGGTAAAACCGATAGCTAAAGCTAATGATTAAACACTTCAAATAGTGTGTCTGAATGATTCAATAAGTGGGGGAAACAGCTGAAAGTCATGAATAAATGCTCGGTTGGAAGCCAAAAATAACAGAGAAAATGTTAGTTAAGTTACACATCAATAGTTGACACTGTAAGCGAACAGGAAATGGATACACAGTTTGAAATTGTTTGATAAAGGCAATGGAAAATGGTTACATTTTTCACCTTCTGCCACTCCAACTGTAATAACAGTATGATCACAAACTTGATTGTACAATCGTATGAAAGTATTAGAGGATAGTTAAGTTCATTTCACAGTCTTTGCTTCCGAAATAACCAACAAAGAAATATTTTCTGAAATTCAGACATCTTTCAGTTCATAACTGCATGAGCAATCAAAACCTGAAGTGTCTCAACAGCAAATGATTGCTTGCACAAACAAGTTGATTTGAGAATAACAACAGCAGTATTCTAGCAGGTGTGGCGAATAAACACAGTCTAATTAGGGCAGGACACTGAGAGATTGATATGGAGACAGTAGAGTGAGATTCAGCCACCTGTTTGTTTCCTCGCTATTTCCCATCATTCTTCAGTCTCTCTCAGCATCCCCTCTCCAATCACACGCAAGGTTAGGATAGTCATCTCTAATGAAAATCAGAAGGCTGACATCACGTCAAGCTGTATTTTATCGCGCTGCATTCCATCATATCAGCATAAAATCAACTGTTTCTGACCTCTCCGGCTCTGCTGCAGCAGGACTTTGGCAGATGAATTGGAGAAAAATGAGAAACTGGAGAAAACGGAGTGGCCGGAACGAGTGGATTATTATACTGATGAGAAAAAGACAAGCTTGATTGTTGATGAATTAATGCCAACGCAAGTGGTAACAGTTGTCAAAATTACTGGACTAAAGTGCTCAGAGCTCATACTTTTTGATGAAGGATTATTATCAGTCTGCCAGAATCGATCCTGAAAGCGAAACAAAAAAAACAAAAAAGTTGGAACAATAAATAAGCAACTTGAAAACATCAATTCCAGCAGCCTAACCTTAGCAGAGAAGGCTGATATATTGTTATGAATGAAAATGTCACCGGCACCAACGTCCTCGCAGGTGATGGTGCACCGGCTAACATTTCAGGAAAATTGGGGGGGGCCCCGTAATGCAGACGGTGAAAATTAAACTGTCACTCACTTAACACCCTACGATTCATAGTTACACATTTTGTGAATAACAATGACAGACTGCTGCAAGAGCATGCCAGATGATTTGATGGCTCCTGAGTAATGAGAGTGGAGTTTGAATGAGTTGCAGGAGCTGTTGACGCGGCGTGATAAATTTTAAGTACAGCAGATTCCTCAGCTAGTGACGTTTTAAATTTCAGATCACGGTACGATCATGATGCAATAAGCCCCTCATGAGTAAAATGATGTAATTGGATTGAGAGTGCATGGCTCTTAAAAAAGCATAAAAAGTAATTGATTCACACAGATAAAACCCGGAGGGCCAGCTGATTTGTGCTTTGCTAAGAGGTTGGAGGTCAGCTTTGAGAACTACTAGGAGGGTTGAGCGGGTTGCCTTTAATTTATGAATGACCTTAAGGGCAGATTTCAGTGTGCTAAAAAAAGGAATTCAGACAGAGAGATAGTGACGAGGGATGAAAAAATTGTCTCGATATTCATGGGAAGCATACATCTGTTTATCCATCTGTTTAAATCTGCTAATCCTTAGTACTGAAATTTCCTTCAAGGTTCAGTAAGCTTGAAAGGAAGTGGCATCCGTGAGAAAGTGACAAGGGAAATATCACTGCTAACTTTGCCAAAATACACCTTGATGACCTTTTTCAAGCTTTTGGGTAAATTTTTCATTGACTGATGAGTCAGAGGTGGAACTGTTTAGAAGACAGGGCTCCTGCTAAATCATAATTCCACAAAAAGAACATTATACCTGCAGTCAGGCATGGAGGTGGCAGTGTAGCGATGTAGGGATGCTTTGCTGCTTCAGGGCAACTCGCCATAATTGAAGCAAACATGAATTCTGCTCTCTGCCTGAAAATCCTGAAGGAGAAGGTCAGATCGCTAGTATGTGAGTTGAAGCTCAAGTGCTACTGGGTTATGTAGCGAGATAGCGACCCCAGGCATAAAGGACAGCCCCCTTCTGAATGGCTCAAAAGGAATAAAATTAAAGTTTTTGGAGCAGTCTAGCCAAAGCCCGGACCTGAAGTACACTGAGATGCCGTGGCGGGACCAGAAAAGAACAGTTCATGCTCTCGACCCATCCAGTGTGGCTGCACTTAAGCTGCTCTGCAAAGACGAGTGGGCTAGAATTCCACCACAGCGAGCCAGAGACGGATCCCCAGTCATCACAAGAGTCTGGCTGCAGTTGTAGCTGCTAAAGCTGGGAAAACTGGCTATTAAATTCAGTGGGGCGATTACTTTTTCACATTGGTCATTTAGGTATTAAATAACCTGTTTGTTTCAAATATGTCCCTCGTATTTTGTCTTTACTCAGGTTGCCTTTATTTTCAGTACAATTCTGTTTAAATATATGAAACAGTTTAGTATGATGTGGACAGAGAATAAGAGAAATCAGGAGAGATTACCTTTAACTGAATTTGTGGACTGTTTATGACACTAGAGAGGCTCAATTGTCAATTGACAGATCATTCGCTAATAAAAGCAGCTATAAAGCTTATCATGGTAAAGGAACTCTACAGTATGGACACATTAAAACTGACTCACACACTCAGCTCATACACTCTCCAGTTTTCCCTCCAGCGTGATGGAGCGCACTAATGACAAGCAGCAACTCAGGATGGATGGAGCGAGCAGTGAATTCAGCCCTGATCCCTCACTAGGGCACTCCGGCATTTTTTTTCCAGAGATTTTTTTTCTCCTCTCCGTCCTCTGCCTTCCTAACCCTCTCACTCCTTTCGACTACAATTCCCTTGCCACTGTACAGCCGCTGCACAGCACAGTTTAAATCTCTGTTGAATTCTTAAGTGCTTATTACAGAGTTCAAGAGCTTAGCCGGAGATGAATCGGGATAGGATTTGGCGCGCGCATGTGTGTGTCTTTTGTTCCCTGCAAGTCAAAGGGAATGTGTGCGGTACAGTATGTGCGCTCATGAAAGTGTGTGTGCATGTTTGTGTTTATGTATGAACCCAAAAAAAAGGCTAAAATAAAAAGAGGTATGAGATCAGACGCCTCAAGGAACAATGGTGGGAGGAGACGGTGGAAGAGAGAGCATTCTTATGCACTCCTTATCTTCACTTGAACTCCATAAACCTCCCTTTCAGATGCAAATGTGTTGCTATTCAAAGAGAGGTCAACTTGTTCATCCTGTGTTTCACGCTCTGCGCCCCAATGAATAAAGATGCAGTTCAAACTTCCACTGCCCTGAACATGTCTTGCAAATAGTGATGGACACACGAGAGCATTTAAGGAGAGTAGAGGAACGGTGATTGCATTTGTCGTTAAAAGGACTGACAGGATAAAAGAAGCTTTAGGCAAACAGATTTTCCTATTCAAATGTCAGATAACACACCAAATGCAAACTAGCACACCCACTACTCAGAATGAGGGGGAACACAGAGAGAAGAAGGAAGAAGAACATGTAGTAGTGATAATGCCAGATGCATCACACTGAATGCCAATTTTATATTGACGATAAAAGTATTCACCTCCCTTGGATGTTTTCCTCTTTTATTGCTTTTGAACACTAAATCCCGGTCAAAAAAATCAGACTTTTTTTAACAAATATTAACAAAAATACTTTTTTTTTTAATCTCAAAATGAAAACAGACTTCTACAATGTAAAGGCAAATAATTAAAAATGGAACATTTGAGATTGCATCAGTCCCCTTCAAGTCAGTATTTAGCAGATATACCTTTAGCATTGAGCCTATGTGGATGGGTCACAGTCAGCTTAGCACATCTGGACACTGCAATTTCACCTCACTCTTCTTTACAAAACTGCTCAAGCTCTGTCTGGCTGCAAGGGGACTGAAGTGAACAGTCCTTTTCAAGTCCAGCCACAAATTCTCGATTAGATTGAGGTCTGGGCTCTGACTTTACAACTCTAGAACATGCACCTTGTTGTTCTTCAAATCATTTCTGTGTAGCTTTGGCCATATGCTTGTCCTGCTGAAAAAAACTCTTCTTCCAAGGCACAGTTCTTTTGCAGGCTGTATCAGGTTGCCTTCCTTATACTATGCTGCATTTATTTTACCCTATACCTTCACAAGCTCTCCACAAGCTGCTGCCGGGACGCATCTCCACATCATGATGCTGCCACTACCGTGCGTCACAGTGGAAATTGTGTGTTTGTGATAATATGCAGTATATGGTGTCTGTCAATTATAGCATCTAGTTTGATGGCCAAACAGCTTAATGTTGGCCTCATCAGACCAAACAGCCATCTTCCAGTTGACTTCAGAATCTCTCACAGATCTTTTGGCGAACTCTAGTTGAGATTTTATGTGAGCTTTTTTCAACAGTAGCGTTCTCTTTGCCACTCACATAAAACTTTGACTGGCGAAGAACAACCACCAGTTGCTGTATGTATTCCTATATTACATTTTATAATTTTAATTCATTTTGGATTCCTATGAAAGAGCCAAAAACTTAGTTTGGTCAAAAAAGCCAAACTAATTTGACCCTGGTCTGATGCTGAAAAGCAATAAAAGGGCAAAACTTCTAAGGGTAGTGAACACTTTTTATTGGCACTGTGTAAAAATATTCTGCTGCATTAACAGTGGGTCTCAGACGGTGATTCGGTGTTATACCATATAAGGTGAACTTTCAGGGAGCTCTACCAATTTTAGATGAGACTCACTTACAGCTGTTTCAGGAGTATTAGTCAGTGAAAACAGCGGCATAATATCTTCTGTGGCTCTTACGAGAGCTTCGTAAAATCAGAAATAAATCCTGGTGACACCATTCGGGTCATTACTGATGGAGCCTGAGAATTCAAATTTAAAACAGGAAGTCTGCGTCGCTATCTGGGGGTTGTGGAGTTTAAAAGAAATGGTCCTTTAACAGACAAGGAGGGTATGAACATAGATACTGAGTTGCATTTTAGGAAGTGTGGGATCTAGCTCTTTTGCAGGTGTAAAATATCAGCCCTGTATTCTAAAAATTATGTTCCTATACAACCAAACTATTACATTTTGAGGGAACATTTCCTAAGAATTATGTCTGTTTGTGACACAAATAGTGGATGGATTTATCCTAGAAATTTTTAGAGAATCTTGTTGTTAAAGGGTTGTATTTTAGCTCAAACACAATATTTTTCTCGGCCTTAATGAAAACAGTAAGTGAAAACAAACCTTAAGCCTCAAAATAATGGTCCCATATGGCATTCAAACCCAGTCTTCTAGGTGAGTGACCCGTTACGGACTCCTAATGTGGACTTTGTAGCTCTTTCAACCTGTAAGCATTCCCTACTACACCAAGCTGTTACCTTTTCAAAAGAAAATGTGTTGCTTTCCAAATCTAGCTGGGAATGCAGTCAAGTTGTAGAGCAGCATAATTTTTGTGAGACGGGGCTGCAAATCTGGTGGGCCAACTTTATGGAAGTGCAACAATGAATCAGTTGAGCTTTGTGACTTTTTCTTGGATAAAATAAGGAGAATATAGGTAGAACTAAAGATATAAATGTAGATGTTGAGCTGAATACTTTTGACTTATTCGGTTTTCTTTCATGTATATAGTCTAAATCATACACTAGTGGAAAATAAACACTAGACTGCAGGAGACGTTTGAATGGCGGCACATTATTGCGTTTCAGCTTTACTGTGGAACGTTTACCTTCTTTGAACCTCCACATGAACGCGCTTAAAAAGAAAAACACAACTGCAAAAATAGGTGGTAAGTGCAACGTAGCATTGTTGTTGACTCAGCAACACTACAACACGATTATCAAAATACTCTGGAGACAATGAACTGACAGCGAGTTGAGAGTAAGAACACACAGGTCAGTGATCGCCAAGTAGTTAGCGCACATACCACATGGGCACAAATGCCATTATAGTGAGCCCCTGGTTCGATTGCCGACCAGCTGGACCTTTACTGCATGTCGTTTCCCTGCTCTCTTTCCCACAGTGCCTGTCTTTATATACTACTCCTATCAAAATAAAGGCAAAACACCTCATAAAAACACACAGAAATTTATTCTCTAGTGTCTGTTATTCAAATATCTTCACATTACTCTTTGATTCTAACCCAGGAACAACATACCCTTATATATGATGGGTTACCATGACTTTTCAGTCTCTGTAAAATCTGCATTATTTAAATGCCTCTTAACCAGCTACAGCTTTGCCATGGTCATGATATTGGCAGTATTTATTTTAAACTCTTTTAAAGTTAAGTAGTTCAATAATTTGCCTTGCATTAGGGAAAAGCATTACAATTACTTTCTCTATCACAAAATCGAGCAGGAGCGCGTTCAGTTCCAACAGCATGTTTACAAAGAGTCTTTACAATTAGCAAATCTAACAAATACACAAAGTCCCAGTGGACTGCAGAGTACATTGATAAAAAATCTCTTTGATGACTATCACATTTCATCAGCACTTTTCCCTTTTTCAGTCCTCATCTTCTGAAACACTGTAATCATTTGCTGTCTTTGGCTTGCTCTGCCACTACATTATGTACCGAAGCACCCTTCAACTTGCAAAAGCCCACCCACATTCCCTTTTGATCAGAGCCACTCAAGATTAATTAAAGCATGATTTACTTTAAATAGATGCGATTAACATGCTGATTAGCATTTTTCTTTTCAGGAATGCTTTATCAAAACCACACCTGGTCACTTTGCGCGTGAGACCACACGGACTACAGGAAAATTGGCCGACTAATGAGCAGACATAGTAATGAAGAGCTTGTGCATTCACATAACAATTAGTTCTAATTTAGACTGTGATGTAAGCACACTTTCACGTTCCATGTATGTTATTTAGCTGCAGACTGTTGACATCCATATAAACAAGCACAACAAAGCATGGCCAATACATTTAATAGCAAATTACGCAATTAAAACTAAATATATATAATTAAAAAATGGTGCACATTCTTTTCTATTTCATTCAAATCTAATCTCTTTCTCTTAAGATTTACAATAATATTTATTTTTCTTTATTTATCTTTCTTTATCTTAGAAAAACATTTTCTTGCTTTTCTCGTCTCTCGTTATCACATTTCAATCTGGCCTCTCTTTTAATCTGTTTGTTCTTAGCCTTGCCTATTTCCCTTACCACTCAGAAAGGTGTTTGCTTTCCTCTGCTCTTTTTACTCACTCTGTAGTGTTTTGTGTCCTTAAATCCAGTCCTTTAAAGACCACACTGATTGAAAAAATAAAAAGGCTTTTGGATGTAGCCACTTATGACTTAGTCCCAGAGCTGGGGTTTCCTGTTGGGTATCTTCTACTTAGTTCGCCGACAGGAAACTGACTTTAGCATCACACATTGAACACAGCATGAAGTGCATGCCTGAACAGTATGACATGTCAGAAAACAACTCTTATTAGCTAAATTTCTGAGAGTTACATGAGGAAGTTGATACCACAACCACATCTGTAACATGACAAGGAAGAGAAAGCAGCCAATTAGTTTAATTCCAGTTCACAACTCCCAGTCAAACCAGAACTTGGTGTATTTCCATTATCTTTGCGAATAGATTAAACTAATGACATGACCTGCTTATTGGTATTAACTCATTTGTTTGCCTAGACTCTAGTTTTTGAGATATAGTAGGTAAAAATATGCTGGTTCTAGTTTTTTTTTTTCTGGAAAGATGAGAACGGTACATATTTTTTCACCCAAGTCTCAAACAGATATATTTCCCCAAGTGTCAAATCATACCCTTAAGACTATAGAACTGATTCTTACAGATGGGTGCAAAAGCAGTAAGATATGACTCTTCAGAGTGCTGGCACATGCGAGCACTTTGCTGCCATGCTGCCTAAGATATTAGCGATATGCAATCATTCATTGATTCAAGAAGAATAAAAAGTTTTAGTTTATTCTTGTCATGCTTTGAGGCACAAAAGCAGGCCAGCACACTGCTGAGAGCTCTGATTGTGAACCTCTTGAGTTGAACAGTCGATGATGAATGCGACCTCCGCACTGACCCAGTGCTTGACCTACAATTACCAACAACACTGGCCAGCATCTGCGAAATTACTGGATTTGTTTTTGAAGAGTAGGTAAATTACTATCAGTTTGTACTTCACTTCAAGCACAGCTTAAGAGCAACAGATTGCATTATACTGAAATATAATCTTTACTTTTAAGGATACTTAAAATATGATACTGCATAATGATAAAATGGCTTTTGCCCTTTCCTCAAATTCCTAAATACTTCTTTAAAGTTGAGTGCAAGTTAGCTGTTCACGGGAGGTAAAGCCCTTGTGAACTTTGATAATGGGCTGACAAGAAGAAGAAGAATGGGAGGACCATTTGTCTTCAAACAGTTAGCCCTCTCTGTGACACAGCAGGGTATGTAATGAAGAGGGTGTGAGACTGGACATTCCAGTTTCCTTCTTTTAGATATGTGACTGGGTGTAATGAGATTTTTTTAGGGGGGCTCGTGTCATTCCTGGTCCACAGCATGTGTCTGTCAGTTCCTCAGAGGAGCCGGTAATGACATTCAGTAGCCCCGCTAAGGACTAGCGATTAAGAGACTGAAGAGGCACTGAAGCATGGGCGTGAACCTTTAGTGCACAAAGCTGTATCAAGATTGCACAATGTCCGGGGAGAACATATAGTTACTGCCGCCTCTGCCTTTATCATAATGTCTTCATATTTACTGAAATGACTGCGGAAATCATCTGATGAGACTGAAATATGGACAGAAATTGAAGCGGAGTAGCGAGGAGGAAAGCGAGTGACGGAATGGCAGGAGCATAAAGGATGCATTTGGAGACGGCAAGGCACTGGCTTGAGGACAGAATATGACTTTATTGTCTACCCAAGGTGGAAAAATGTCTTTTGCTCACCACGACATAGAAAGGCCCACAAAATAACATACACCACAGAAAATGAGGTCTGAAATTGAGATATTGCCGCTGACAGAATGGGTGCATCTAAGTCTTCAAGACATTATAGAGGACATCATTCTCATGGACCAGTGTGCATCATTCAAACTGCATGCTGATGATTTTTACACTCCAGCGTCTTAACAAATAGACTGGATGATATTTAGATGATTTCTTGCCATCAGCAAACCCCAGGAAAAATCAAGAATGAGCTGATTCTGCTGAGAAGAATGCATAGCAATAGCTTGAAATGGCTTGTTTCGCTGTATCACACCAGTTCAGCCACATTGTTTCTCTATGTGACACATTCTATTATCACCATAAACATGGACGTTGTGCGTACTCTTCAGTCAGCCTCGCATGCTCAGTTTGAAGGTTGTAATAGTGGTAGGGTAGTCACTAGTAAATACACTATATAACACTATTGAGTGGTGTTTAAGTAACATTCGCTAAAACTACAGCATCATACTATGTAACCCTTTAAACCCCCATTAGTTTCTGGGTGTTTTTGTTTTGCTGCTGTCTCATTTTTCAAGCCCTGCACCTCCATGGCTCGAAGTAGGGAGAAGTCAGACATGTCTTTTGTGGAGTATCACACAGTTAAAATGCCATAAACCATTAAAAAAACAACAACAAAAAAAGGAAATCAAACCTCTTTCATTCTTTGTTTTACGAAAATTGAAAAAATTGGGACCAACATATTCAAGCGCCAACAGGTGTTAACAATGGAAAACTTTACATACTTTGGATATTTTACCTAATTACACTTTTAATTTGTTTCCATACTTGTCTCCTATCTGCTTTGTGTAAACCCAGCCTGCAGTTCAGCCCAATTCAGCCAACAAGTCCCTGAAATTTTTTCATGTTACTGTGTCACAGATGAGTCACTACTGGCTTATCAGCTGTGATGAGAAGCACAGAATTCTCTTTATTTTACAGAATCTGGTTACTGTGAACAAATTTTTTGGTAAATCTTTAAACGAGACACAAAGAATAAAATGATTTTGATAAAAGATCACAATTTAAAGCTTAGACTGGATTATGTTAACACGTGATTAGCTCAAGGACCATCAAAAAGTTAAAAACTCATTATTTATTTCTGTTTTAATTGTTTTTCTGGCTGTGATAAAAGGTGTAATTTTGGCCATTTGTTTAATATATCATGCCTTACAAACCTGCTGGTGGGTACTGGGGTTCAGAAAGTTTAGAAAATCTGTAATATACATAAAATATACGCTAAGGTTTTTGCCATTTTTCACAGACGGATTATTTGGGGCCCCATTTTTGCAGATCTGCACCTTTAGTGGGAACAACAGGGTTTGGGGTAAACAACAACAGACTAGGAAGAGACTTTAGAAAGCATCAAAAGATGAAGAAACAAACTTTTCGCCTTACTTTTTATTGACGACAACAAAAACATGGAACATTACCCAGCTTAGCTTGCAAGTTTGACTAGACTTGCCAAGTCCTGCTCACTTTATAATTGTAAAATCCATTGGTTATTTTCTGAAAAAGCCTGCAGAGCAAATAATCATCTAAAATACCACATGCCTTCATCTGTAGGCAGGTAGTAACACTTTGGACCAGACAGAGACAACTCAATGGAACCTGTTATCACTGGGGCTGAAACAACACAACTGTGTCATCTCTAGAGGCAAGTAATTTAAAAAGATATTCCAACTACATCACGGAGCTCGATTCGGCTGTTTATTATGGCGATGTGTGAAAAGGCAAACATGGTGTGAAACGCTTCATTTAAGTGTGCTGGCCGTTGTTTTTAACACACTTTATGAGTGCTGTCAACTATTAAAGCTGCAGCCCAATTAGAGAGACTTTTGTATTTGTGTAAACCTTCATGTTGGCAATAATACCCTAAAAAAAACAGATCCCAGATATAAAATTAGGAGTTTCATGGTCTTTAGTTCAACCCCTTTTGTATCAGTGGGAAAATTTTTGTTTTTCTCGCCTGTTTCTCTGACAGACATAATTTTGCAGCGATAAGCACCCATCACATTTCCCTAAATATCCCATAAATCCTCTAGACAAGCAGTAATGGCTCTCTGTGCCCTTGCTGTCAGATCTGCTTTGAGTTGGTGCAATGCCAATGCGCGATTACCCACAATGTCCCGTGGCAGGTAGTCTCCCTTGTCTAAACAGCGCTGCCCACCAAGGTAGAAAACCAACACTGTCATCCAGGGAAATTAAGGCCACTCAGAAACATTCTAATTTTGACATACTTTTTTTTTACAACCTGCCAAATTCAATATCAAAAGACAGGGTGTTTAACTGGCTTGGTCAGGTGTTTGAGGACGAGCGACGGGGCTAGTTGGAGCTAATGTGGTCCGCCCACTTAACATGTCGGAGTGTAAGGACATTCTGACGTGATACAGATGAAGCCCAGAGATGAGCAACATGTTCTTTGATTTAGATTTACTCGACTTCGCACGGGAACCACTGTTCCAAGCACTGAACTCATTTGTCCATTCGAGCTGATGTCAGGGTTTATTAGAGCTCCTTTTGCTATATGTTGTGTGCATTAGTATAAACATGTGGCTACTTCGCTGGGCATGCAGGTGAGTGGTTTAAGTAACAGAGGACCCTCAGGGGTGATAGCGTTGGGATTTCAAGGTATCATGCAGGTTTGTTCCCAATTCTCACTGTAAAGCATTAGCCGTCTTTCCAATTGTTAAAGCAAATTTGAATTAATAGCAATATCCCCTTACAGTGGTTAATGTCAAATGAGGTAATGAATTCATCCTATCTGCTCTCACTCTCGCTCCCTCTCTCTGTTTATGAGCACAGATTCTGACTCAGGACGAGGCCATTAGCGTAAATGAATGACACATTCCTACAATGTCAAAGGTCAGCCACCCCATTATATGTGAATAATTTCTATGCCGAAAAAAGTGCGATGTCACAAGCCTCCAGCAAGGATTCTATTCAATTTTGACAGGGCATTTCGACTTGAGGCAAAACTCAAAATCTATTCAGCAGTCAATTTGCCTCCCCAGCTCTGATTATGAGTACTGCAGCAGCAGCAGGGTTTGATAGCTGCTATAATACTGCCAGACAGTCCAATTTCTCCCCTCGCTTCTTCCTCATGCGATTCACACACACAGAAACACACACACAGAGACACACACTCACACACTCTCCAGCTCTGTATACATAACCTAAACTAACTGCTATGATACACCATTGAGTCAATAACAGACTGAGAAAAAAAGAAAAGTAAATCATTTTTCCACATTCATGTATGGGATATCACAAGGAATCCAAATGCATTTCACTTCTTCTGATGACAAACAAAGGTTTTGAAATGTAGCCAGCCATGACAGTTTGAACAAATTAAAAGTTCTCAATGGTGGTGGCAGGGTTTGTGATAGACTTTGATACCATCTCCTTGGGTTTCCTTTTATTGGTTCTCTCCTTCTCTTTGAGGCTCCCTATCAGTAATTTGTCTGCATTGCCAGCCATGGACTGATTGTAATAACGCTTCTATTGAATAGCACAATCAGCCCCCGGGCCTCCGATGATTTTCCTTAGGGATTGCTTGCTCTGTCTTCACAAAATAGAAAAGACGAAAAGGGAGAGATTGGTATCGTGTGAGCATGCGCAGTGGAAAACTCATTATCTCTCATTCAGTTCAAGCTAATATGCATACTATGTCATTCTTTATATACCATGGATGCCATGACAAAAGACGCTGTCATGGAGGAGTAAAGGTCAGCTCAAAGTTTATCGCACTGATTTTAATGCACGTCACTTCGTATGGTATGCTTGTTTCATTCTGGTGAGTTATTTGTGCAGTATAGAAGGAAAAACAGCTATTCTTTTGGAGGATACTGATATTTTTATACTCGTTTTACAGTTTTGTAATAAAAATGTCTGCAAAGACCATCGTATGCCCTCCACCCTTGTGAACTGTGGATGCAGACAATGATAAAAATCGGCTATTCTAACTGCAGTTTGCATGAGAAACACTTCCCTCTGGACTTATGCCGCAGAAACAGCAAGGCTTGAAATTGAAAATTGAAATCCATCAAAAAATGGCATCCACAGAGTAGGTCCTAAGTGATGACTGAAAGCTCTGATGCAATATCCAATGGAGTTGTTACATGAGGGCTTTAAGGTCTGAAGCATTTAACACTTGCCCCAGGGAAGAACTATTTGCACAGGTAGAAAGCTTTTTTTGTTGCTTCTGTTATCTGCACCTGTAGTGTGGTGATTGTAACCGGTGAAGTAGTGAACAAGCAAATTGAAAAGTGCTGTATCTGTGTTGTACTTTTTTCCTCTAGAGAAAATGCGTGTTGTTTTGTTAACTCAATCTTCAAGGCTCGCTCATAGATGCTTGCTTCTATGGCAGCGTGGCCTTGATTTTTCGTTTAAAGGCTGAGACAAAACTAAATCTAAAAAACTGTACTACTCTCCACGGGTTGAAACTTTCAAGCAAGTGCACTTCTAAACAAACCCCAATCAGGGATGTCAGAGCAGGGTTTTTTTTTTCTTTTTTTTGCCTTCGACAGCTGATGGAAACACCTGCTCTGACATAAATTTGGAGGTCTGGCCAGACCTGCGTGAAAGTTTATGCCCTTGGAGAAAGCAGCAGTGACTTTCTGCCACATGATTTATTGCTGAACTACCCTTAAAGTCCTTAAAATCGGAGTATTTCCGTAGTTGATTTCAAGATAAGAGACTGGGTGTAAAAATCCTTGCCAGGGAACAGGCAACAGACTTTATGTTTTTAAGCCAAGGAGCTACCCAACATCCTGAAGGGCTACTTTATTTGTCCCAAAGGCATAGAGCCATGGAATGACTACTGCATGTGAACAGACCAGGGGATTTTACAGTTTACTTGCTGCGTGCCATGAGATAAAGCCCAGTGTGCTTTTATAATTGAAGAAAATTATAAATTGGTACTGCAAGACGGCATAATTGCATTATTTGGTTTCAAGTGTCAAGACTTCCCAGTGGTTTTTATTAGATTTCAATTTCGAAGATTAGCAGTTCTTATTAAGGAAATAACAAGACTTACACACAAGTATGCCAAGGGATTTCTTTGCCTTGATTGACAGATCTGTCAGCTGTTGTCATGCTGGTGGAGGCACTTGGCTGCCTCTACCTTTGTTTCTCGGAGATTGCACTTTTTCCCAAAATGAGTTCCTCCTGAATGGAGTAACCAGAAATAAATTACAACCAAAGCCTTTAAAACAAACACAACAGTTGGTAAAAATCCATTATCTCCATTATCTGCACACTGCTTAATCCTTTGTAGGATCGCGGGGGGACTGGAGCCTATCCCAGTCGACTCAGGGCGAAGGCAGGGGTCACCCTGAACAGGTCGCCAGCCTATCACAGGGCTACAAATAGAGACACACAAGCACACTCTCATTCACACCTACGGACACTTTAGAATAATCAATTAACCTCAGCATGTTTTTGGACTGTGGGAGGAAGCCGGAGTACCCGGTGAGAACCCACGCTGCACAGGAAGAACATGCAAACTCCACACAGAAAGATCCCAGGCGTCCTAACCGGGACGCGAACCGGGGATCTTCTAGCTATGAAGCGATGCTGCTAACCACCGAGCCACCGTGCAGCCCGTTGGTAAAAATGTTTGGTGTATTTTTATTTTTTAAAAAAAGAAAGAAAAACTGAACAGCTTTTAGTGGCCCCTTGCCCATCACTCTTCTGTTCAATGCAGACCGCATTGTTCAAATTTCAATTCCCTGGCTGCAGCACCAAAAGAGCAGGCAGAAAAGTAAAAGTAAGAAAGTAAGTAAGAAAATATTTGGCAGCACTTGGCAAGCCCAAACCAAAGCCTCCAAAACAATCAATCAGCCCAGTGGCATGGTTAGTCCCATTAATCAATCAGTGCACTCCGCGTAATCTGTTTGCTCATTTGTATTTGTACTGTGAGCTTTTTTAAATCCCTCAAAAGCAGTGATCATTTAGCATCTATCCATATAGATTAATGGCATCTCCCAATCCTTTGCACCTGTGTGCCTTTCATACAACCCTCTCCATCTTGCATACAGCAGTCAAGGTAATTAAATGTTGTCCAATTTAAACGTAGATGAAGTGTTGAGAGGGAAGCCATCACATTTGTTCTCTACTTATTGGACGTCTGCTCAGTTCCTGACGCAGTTTAAATAATGCACTCCTTATGAGGTGCCCCGGTGATTCTCTATGAATTTTTAAAGTTCAATAAACGTTTCGTCTCCACTGGCCATAACTGATGGCACCCATTACTATTTTATGCTTAAGTATTTTGTACAGTGTTTAAAGTGTATTGCAATACCACAGCAGTCTCTTTTGTATTACTGATTAACACCTGACCCATATTTTTTTTAGATCTTTGCAGGTGGAGAAATGAGAAATCATCAGTACAGAATTAAAACACAGTGTTAAAGATGTAAAAAGAAACAGTTATTTCGATGCAAAAAGCTTGTGTTGAGATAAAGTTTGGAATAAATAGCAGGACATAATATACTGGTTTCTAGGAGATCAACAACCCGTGAAGGTTTATTATGAAGTTCTGCAGGATGGCTGTCTAATAGTGGAAAAGCATTCCATGTAACAACATTGTGTCTGTTGTGTTTCTGGTACCATAAGTCATTCCACTGTCCCCTCCATTATTTCTGCAAAATGCCAAAAGGAAAATTAAGTTTAAGCTCATTAAACAATTAATAGTTCTCCGTGTGTTTTCTTCCAGAGAAGCATTTCAGTCGGATTTCAGTCAGAATACCTGCAAATGTCAAAATCGGCCAGTTCTAAGTCCAGTCGGCTACAACAGTTAAATAAAAGCTGTGGGGGATAGAATAGAGATAGAAACTATGTCTACAAATAATCCTTAGGTTAAGTAAGAGTTAGCTGGGGAAGTAGGTTCTCTTACACAGGTCTTCCCACATAGAGGCCTTAAGGCTTTTGACTAGATTTCCATGAATATTTATCCAGGCGTTCGTGCTCCACAGACAGTCACGCCTAAAGACGCGTGTGAATCCCAGACTTTTCAATCAATGCCAAGTTCTTTTTTAAACATATTTTTAGTGAGCAATATCTCAACATCTTCTAGAAAGACAAGCACACAATTTATGAACATGAAAGAGTCCCACTGTCGCTGGTATTACCTTAATTTCTCTGAATTTTAATTTGTAACACTTAAAATGTGTACCTTATCAGAGTTTTGGCCTTATTGTGCTTCATTTTTAACTTTACCATTAAGTGGTTAAGTGGTTAATGGCACAGATTGAACTATGGTTGAACTCTGACATTTTCATTTTCATATCTGTGACTGACAACGTGGTATAACCCTGAAAGCAATTTTAAACAGAAAATAATTATTGTCAACAACCACTTCCACATCAGCTATTGTGCCTTGTCAGGTCTCTAGCCCAGGCATGTGTGTAAAACACACACACACTCTCCACATTCACTCTTACAGGTAGTTTTTTGTTCCCCTGTGGTTGGTTGGCTGACTGGTAGCAAGCATAGCCTACGGGAGGTCTGCCTGGTGACTAATGATGCCTGCACAGCAAAACAGAATTGAAAAACAACAACTTTCATGATTAATAATAGACACTGGGGTTGTACATAATGCTAGGAGCCACACTTACCCCAGAACATGACATCAGGGCATACATAATTTGTTCAATTATCTAAAATATCTGAGGAATGTGGCGGCCATATCCTAGGGCAGCAGTTGGTGCAGAGGACCATGATTAGGTGTGGCAGTATGAGTGTGTCTGTGTGTGCCTGTGTGACAGTTTGTGTCTTAGAGAAAGAGACAAACACTGTGCACATGAATGTGCTGTGCATTAATCACAGGACACTATACCTGTGGTGCTTTGATACTGTGCACGAATATAGAATTCACAACATGGACAAAAGTATCAAGCTTGAGTGACTTTTTTTTCTGTTTGAGTGTTGGGATCCACTTTACTCAGTTAACATGTTCTTCATTTACCATCTGTACATTGTGGGCTGTTGGGTTTTGTCACTAGATACCAATGTTTTGGAGATGAGCACTGGGTTAAAAAGTCAAAGTCGTAGGTGTTAAAACTTGAATCTTACTTTTGCACTGTTGACCATTGTGCTTGCTAATCACCATGATATTGTTTCTTAACAACATAATTGCTGTGAACTTGACAACCTTACTAAATAAAAGTCAGACAAAAAGATAGGTGACTCAGCTAGGGTGTATGGTAAAATGTTACCCTTAGGTTACCTGCAGCTTAGTGCGGCAGCTCCGACTGTCTTGGTAGTGCCTGACTCCTCCAAACTCTCGGGTAATGTAAAATGAGCATAGAGTTGGAGCATGAGTGGAGCTGAGGCACCCGCCTGTCAGTCAAAGCTGCCATGCCTTTAATTATGCATAACTTTAAGCCTTAATTCAACTTATACAGATGAGTTAAATGGAAATTTAACCCTGTCCAGTTGCAATGAATGAGTAATTTAGCTATAGATTAGTCTGCTGCAAAGTTGGCCATTTTAACAAGGTGGTCCAAGGGGATTGAGTTGATTTTGTAGCCAGCCTCAGGTGGCCATTGGAGGAACTGCAGCTTTAGTTATTTCCATGTTAGCTTCACTTCTCAGGAACGGAGGTTTCTGCTTGGGTTCGACACTAAACTACAGAAGCTGCCATAGTTGCATTCAGATACAGAAATGTCGTGTGGCCCCCCACATTTTGGTGTGACCAATACACAATGAATAAACTTGAGTAAAATGAAGAGTGGATCAATGTGGAACCTATAAAGTTGTGTTGCAGTTACATATATAACAGGTGAGCTGTTACATGGCCTGTACAGACAGCTGCTCTGACAAAACCAGATTAGAAAACACGAGGTGCGTGTTCTTTCACATGCCTGAAAAATGGACAACTGAAATACTCAACTGAATGTCTGGCTTAATTGCTAGATATGAAATGTGCAGCAGGGCCCTCAGCAAACTCAATGTTAACACAGGAGTGGTGCTTCTGGAAAACAAATTCTGTTCTGCAATAGCCAACAGTAATGTTTAATTCCTGCTGCTCTGCCAGGGAACAATGAGCCTCTGTGCCCTTTGTATTAGTATCGAAAAGTTCTAAAAATTATCCTCAATCGTTTCATTAAAATTCATCCCATGACTGTTCAACATATTACTATTCAATACTTTATCCTATCTTTGTAATGAAATGCAAAACCCAAGAGACAAGGGCAAAGAATAATGTTATTAAATTATAACGGAAAATTTTCCAGCCATTTTTGGCCTTATCAACTCTTCAGGTGACCTAATCCCTCCCTCTCTTTTTTCTCTTCCCTTCTTCATTCCCTCCTCCTCCTCCACCATTCCTCACCCCCCTTGCTGGAACCTGCACTGTTATCCTTTTGTAGTTCGCCCATGGCCAAGTTCATATGCAGAGAGGTATCTGTTGAAGATAAGGTCTATGCATTACTTTGACAGTGTGCAGAAGTGCAGAGATGCTGCAAGTAAAAATAATCAGGGCACAACTCCATTCTGTAGAGCTGCAGGGCAACACAGGCCAAGAAGAGAGATAGAGAGCGACCTGAGGGGAACTTCAAACTTTGCCACACACACACACATACATATTTACACACACAAATGCACAAATGAAAATAGAAGCTACAAAAAGTACAAGAGCGAGAGTTCTCCTTTTCTCTTCCGTTTGCTTCAAAATTTGCAGAAGATCAGCTGCTAAATGTTTTATTCAGCAGAACTTGGCTCAATCTCAGAGGCCCTTTGATAACAGCACAACACAAGCCTAAAGAGGAGAGCAGCACAACAAATGCACACACAGACAAACACACACACACACACGCAGCACACAGTATTGGGGCAAGGAAGTCCAAACAAAGCTTGAACCGTCAGTGTTAAATCAGGAACACCCCTCCAACACTGAACGTAAACTATGACTTTAGAAAACTATGAATTTCAAGAGCATCTCATGATGCTTAAGGAGAGTGAGGTTATGATGCCAGTAAAGTGGTGCACCTCAGCCAGTGGCCTGCCAGCCGTACTAGTAGACTGTCTCGGCAAACACTGCAGTAAAATCAGATCATCAGCTCTCAACTTTAAACCCACAGGCATTCCTTTGAGCACAGAGACAGAAAATATGTTTACAATTAATCCCAGAGAACTCTTTAGGCAAATTGATGCACTTTTATGTGAAACGAAAAGAATTTCACAGGCATTTGCTGCTGCTACACCTGTCGAGCTTTTCACTCTCACATAACATGTACACTGTTTACAGTAGCAGATCGACCTTGGAAATTTTTGGTAATTGCTGAAGCTGTGCATCCTTGATTTCAGGAGGAGCTAAAAGAGCTTGAGAGTGGAAAAAGCGTTATCTCCGACAATTGGTTGAAAGCACTGTCCTTGGTTGACTTTTTAATGTTTTCTGTGATTTCTTCTGAAACCAGAATATCATAAAAGCGGTCTTATGTACAGTATACAAGAAAAGTGAGTACACGCAAATGTTAAATGATTCGGTTTCATCTTACAGTAATTTAACTATATTAAAAACCCAGGCCCTGCAGTAGGAACTCAATGTCACAAAAGTCAGAACATCTTTCACCACTGAAATTCAAATATTTTATTTTTTTTCAATATTTCATGTGCCCACCTTTATTTCTTTTAAAAAACACACTCAATCCTCCATAGCACTGAGAATATCATCTTTCTAGAGAGATGTTCTGCCATTATTCAGAGTCTATTATTTCATGTGCTCTGCCCTGGAGGGCTTGTACTGCTTCATCTTGCTCTTTAAAATACCGCAAGAGGTGTTCTATTGGATTCAAGTCAGGTCGTAGTTTTTTCTTCTTTCGAAAATCTTAGTAGACTTTGTATCATTATCGTGCTGGAATATTCTTTTTTCTGACAGGTTGCTGCAGACTGGGAGTCATCTTGTCAGCCATTGTTTTTGGTATGTGCACAGGCTTTCATGGTGCCATCTGAAAATGCACTCTCCCAAAGAACTTTTATACACAGTTTCCCAGTAACGATCCAAGATTCACATATCTTGAGGTGTGAATGGTTGTGAAACTGCCAAATCAGGGGCGACCCAAGGTGTTAATGGTGGTGAAACTAAATTGGGGAAAATGCTTGATAAGTACCTGGTGACTGGTGTTGCAGACGCCCTCCTCTGGGTTGAGTTTGGGCCACTTGCTTAGAGAGTTGTTGCCTGATGTCCACAATGTCCAATGACTCAATGTTGCTCAGCTTGTGTTTGGAGGTCTTGCCCTCAGGGTGAACCAGTTTTTGTCTAAGAGTGTTGCTGGATCTGAAGTGCTCCAGTATGAAGTGTATGGACAAAATCCCTCTAAGTTTCTCAACTACACCTGCTACATAAGGGATGACAATGTATATCTAGGACTCCTCATCAATCAGTTGGAACTACAGAAGCCTCTATGAAGAGCTGAAGTCCAGTTACCAAAGCTCTTAGGATGACCACACCCAAGAAGACGGAGAATCCACACAAACAATGAAAACGACAACTATCGTGTGTCTGTCTCATACACTGCTCCACTTCATGGTAAATGCATGCTTTGATACAAAATTGGGCGGCTAGAATTTCAAGCCACCGAAAGGGTACTGAGCTCCATGCTGGCTTTAAATCAGGACATCAGGTGACATTTCATAATGCCCACAAGAACACACAAGCAGTGACAAGACCGCAGACTGACAAAGTCAATAAGTATTTAAAGCATTTTAATACAGATACAGACGAATGAAAAACACGCATCTCATTAACACATAGACACCTGTTCATATCACTAAGGAAAAAGCTGCATTCCTTCCTTGTTTTTTTGATATTTATTATCCACAAAAAATAGTCCTGAAATGGAAATGAGTTGGCATCTGCTTAAATAACTAGTGACGAATAACTGACAGCGCTAATACCTCAAGGATATCCCATGATATTTAGCGCTCCTGAGTTCTGCTCTGTTTCTCCTGTAGGCCTGATGTTTACGAAATAAAGGCTTTACTTTCATCATCAACTGTTTCTGTTATTCCCTCCCCCACGCTTTCCAATTAACTGTGACCAATGTGTGTTGTAGTTGTTCCAGAAATTACACACCACCACCACCTGTAGAAGTGACTGCGTCAAATAACAGTTATACAACAGGTGTAGTTTCAGCCAAGCAGTCTGAATAATCAAAGCCTCATCCTGTCTATTCTGATCATCCCCGTGATGCAACACAAGCTACAGTACACCAAATGTTGTGGGAAACAGGACCATCCTGGCAATCTTTGTCCCGTCTTTAAATCCAAGTAGAACTCTTCTGACATTCCAGAAAATTTGCTAACAGCTGTGATGAAGCAAAAATACCCAAAATGCCTTTCTTTACCATGACTCAGCAAGGACTCATGCATAACCATATCACTGTTTTGAATGCCCATACATGCTCTCTTTTCTGTGTTTATGTGTGTGTTTGAGAACGGGACAGTGTTTCACAGCCAAAGGCATCACCATTATCCAAGCTGACTTATTCGGGGACATGGTGAGGTGTTTGTGTGTGACTGTGTGTGTGTGTGTGTGTGTGTGTGTATGCGCAAAAGAGAGGCTGACATGGTGAGCATGTCATTCAGCAGTGGGGCGACCTCATTCTGTCATAGTGCCAGAGCGCCTGCCTCACGAGCAACCCCGTCACCATGACTCACTCATGCATAAACAAACACACAGGGAAAAAAAAAACTGTTTGCAGCTCGTACATCACTGTTGCGAGGAGTAAAACTATACTTTCTGGAGGAAACAGCAGCACTAATACACCATTTGTACATCTCTACAACAGAGCATACATCTACATCAGTAGGTTCAGAGAAAAAGGAAGTGCATTCCAAGAGCAGAACATTTATTCATTCAATAATGTAACACAAAACGCTCAAGAGGAGTCATTTGAATAGTGGTACCTGTATGTTCAAGTATAATAATTGTGTATTTCAAATGAAAGGAAGGGTTCACAGTTATATAGTCTTGTACAATACTCACATGCACATTGGTACATTGAAAGAGCTATTGGGCAGTGTAATCATCCCTTATTTTATATACTGCCAACGAAATGACTGTCCTAATGCCCACCTCAAAAATGAGAGGTAGGAGACATCCAGTCCCTCTACCTCAGCAAGGGCAGCAAGAAACCCTGTGTGCATACTCAGCCGGAAAGTTGTCCCAAATGGAGGTCCCAAATGCTGTTAGCAAAATGACTGTTCCAGCCAACCAATCTCTGTGTTTACTTTCAGTCAGTCTCGGAAACAAACGTTTAAATTATTCATGTAAAAATCTGGTTATTTGGAAAGCTGCAGGGAGCTGTCCCGAAATAAGCTGTTTTGTGCGACTCCTCGTTTCCCCGAATCTCTGCAACGGAGGTGGAGAGTGCAAAGTTAGCATGACACTTACGGCAGGTTGAAATAAACTGGAACTATTCTTCCGACTGGAAAGTCAGCCTAGATTCGGCAGCTGCTGTTAGTGAGTTGAAGCGGCAATTTTAGACAGCGATCTGAAATAAAATAACCTTTTAAAGCCTTTTTCTTTCCCGTGTTGCTTAAATTGAAATATCACATCTTTTTTTATCAGGTGTTCGTACAGACAATAGTCTCAGACTGACACGTGAACTTAAAACATTTCGAACGACTAATCCACTTGACATGCAAAAAATGTTTCGCAGAAAAGCTGTTTAATAGAATAACCTCCAAATAACATCAGAAACCACCCACTTCAATGTGACAGTCGTTTATAAAACTCTCTGCATATTCAAGTACTTATGTGGCATTAACAGTGTCTTCTTAAGAGACAAGGAACTACTTAACACTTCAGTTGCAGAAAAAAAAATGAAGATCATAAACTTTTAATTGACTGAAAGTTCTCTGCGTGACTGAACGGAAACTAAAATGAGTGAAGAAGTAACTCAAGTACTTGAACTGTGATGAAGATACTTCTCAAAATACTTGAATGTCAGAACTACTTAACCCCTTCCCATTCCTGTAAAATTAGCTTAAAAAGCCTATCCTAAGCAAGTCCAAACTGAACTGAAAGCTGTTCTTGAAGCATTTGAAGGACATGCATCGTCTTCGTGTCTTTTGATAGGTAACACTCCCCAGTAGTCATAATTACTGTAAGTGCTACTGGAATCAACTAATAGAAGTTTAAATACGCTGAAGTAGAGGCATTATTTTTTCTTCTGATTAGTTCTTTTTTCCCCCAAACAGATAAAAATAGAACGAATATATTTAATGCATGTTTTTCTACGGGTATCTCTCTCTGCGTTTTGGAGACTAATAAGGTTCCTTGGTAACCAATGTAAAAGCATAACAAGGCTACAAATCTCATAACTGTGGGCTCTAATGAAAGGTTCAAGATAGAGGCACCCCATTCCTTATCCAGATTCACTACTATTGTTGTCAACACAGAGTACCTAAGGTTTAAACGCACTGTGGTGCTTTTTTCCTTCTTGAAACTAAACTTCAACTACATAAGAGTAAAAACAAGTGATACAATGGAAAAATCAATTTATATAAAATTAACACACAGCAAGCTCTTTACATTGGCATATTTTACACCAGTGAAAGGTTTTTGGCAATATGCCAGTCACGAGTGGCCTCCAAATCACACTTTTTGCCCTCAACACATGGATGCAGACAGCACTGTCCGCGAGGCATCTTGCCCATGCCTGTCCACCTGGACTCTCATTGGCTATTATAGGTTAAGGACACAACCTGGAGGCTCTCAATGGGCCAAGCGAGGTGTCAATCCAAAGGACAGCCCGGAGGCACAATTTTGAAATTAACATATCAGAAATGTTTACATGAAAACTGGAGTTCTGACGGAGAATATGTAGAAGATAAAGCAGCTCTGCCAGCAAATCTGAAATGATGCAACAGCAGTCTGTGGGTAGTTATTCATGCAATGATGCGTTTTGTCCTGCAGATTTTACTGGACTGGATCATGAGGGCCTTTGCCAGTGTTAGAGGATTGCTTTTGTCCAGATAGTATAGATCAGTGGAATACTGTGACACTTAGGTACGCTGCGGCATTTTTGTAATGGTTTATTGGTGTTTGACAGAGGCATTGATTGCACTTGCTGTTGTGATTGTTTCTTGAAATGGGTTGCATTGATCGAATCACAATAATTGTTATTTTCTAGTTATATATCACAAGAGTACAAACAGTTGTGTAGAAGTTGCATACATAGCATTGGTGTGTAAAATAATGTTCCATCTGTCTGTTGTTGTAATATTAAGCGGTTAAAGGAAGCTTTTAGCTGACAAACAGGAAAACTGTAGCTGAAATTTTCTAACCACACTAGGTTATCCCCTATGACTTGATATCAAACAAACTCACTTTCTGTGAGTTATTGATCACACTCAGGAAAAAAATATTCTAACTAGCTTAAGACTTTCCAACACTTTCAGACTGCCTGTCCCTCCACAACACAGTCTTCATCAGAGTCAACAATGTCAATACATATATATAAATTTGGCTGCATCATTTGCATTGTGTCCTTTCATGAGCTGAAAAGTGACCACATTAAGAAAAGTAGGAGATTGGTCAAGAAAATTTTAAATTTGGACTTTTAAACACAATTGCGTACCCTTCCTGGAACCAATTCCTTGAGGCTGTGTTGATGAGAAAACCTTTCAGGAAGTCTCTCTTTAGTCATAAAGAACTACAGACAGCTGTGGGTAGTTTCAGGCTGCAGCTCCACAATGAATTTGTGTTAACTTGTTTGTATCCAAAATAGTGAGCAACAGCTCTGTCCAGTGTCTAATCAAACAAAATCGAACCCAATTAATTAAGTTTTGAATACAGTTAGATAGTATTGGTGTATTACAGTGTACAAGTTTTCCTTTAATGCCCAGATTTAACTCTGAAAATGATGCCACAGTAAAGCAAGCAACTAAAGACCCATCATTGGAAATACATTTAATGAAGCCTAATGACTCCCTTTGAACAACGGAGGCAGAAAAATGCTGGATTCTAACTCTTTTAGATTATATAGAAACATTTAAAACACCAGATCATGCAATTTTAAAGAAATGCCCACAGCACTGTTGGGTATCTTTATTCAGCTCGGAACCAGCTCTGATCAGATCCCAACCAAACGGTTTCTGTCACAGCATGCAAGTAATCATTTAAATTACGATAAAGGAAATGCGTGAAAGTCGAATTTGCTTCGGAACATGTTCAGGAGTGTACAACGTGTGCAAATATGCGTTGCATTTTGAAAACTTTTCAGAATGCTCTAAACTGTACATAAATGTAATCTAATCAATTAACTGATGGAAACAGCAAAGACGAATGTGTATAAAATGTGCCTGTTAACAGCTGTTTCATGCCATAAAGCAGCAAACACACAACGCGGTGACAGAGATGACTCATGAACAGATAGTACGTATCATGCTGCAGAAAGTGTTGATAATAGATGATAACAGCACTCCAGCATTTCTGTCAATCCCCTCCCAGTAGGCTTAAACTCGGGCCATTTGAACATGAAGCATTGAGCAGTGCAATGGCTGTGACACAAAGAAGAGCCTAAAGCACTCAGTGTAACACCACAGGGGTGTCTTCAGCCTCCCACCTCCTCACAGCACAGACAGGAGGGAGGTGTTGTCCAAGATGGAGTTCACTTTAGTCCTGATCCTACCCCGTCTGCTCCTGCCTCCGGGGTGTCCAGTCTCGACAAGACAGCCATCCCTTTTTTCACCAAGATTATTAATCTTTCCTGCAGTCCCTGCCTTGATGTGTTCTCCCCAGCTCATGGCTGCAGAGAGCAGTGTGCTGCCCAGCTCATGGTGGACCATGTTGAGAAGACTGTTACACAAAGATCTGACATCCTTCCTTGGTTGTCTTTGTTAAGTGCTGCCAGTGTTATCATGCTAGTTTCGTGTTATTTCTGTATTCAAGTATATGAACGAAAAAAACTTAATTCAAGTCGAGTTCTTACTCTGTGTGAATGAGAAATCCTTGAGTCAGACTAAGTACAGTGACACAGTCAATGTATTTAAACTGGCAGTTAAATTTATTCTCACTGCATGAGGCAATTATAGCTTTACTGCAAATCAGCTTTAACACAGTAAAAGAGATAAACACAGCAGCTCTTTTTATTGTCTTCATATGTGATCAACTTAAGATGCCACACTGTATAAAACCCTTACAATGGTTGTAACAAACCGGTTGCCTGGAATTAAAAAAAACCCAGCAAATAAACAATGCAGATTTCTTTTTAAAAAATCTCTCGCTTGTGGAAAATTTCTGAGGGGGCTCTGAGTTTTTCTGTCTGAATATGTGCCGCCACTGGTTTCTCTCTTACCGCACTGTTTAGGTTAAAACACACTATCAGCGTATGCCGCAGGGTGACGCACATTATCTCACCAGGAAACAGCATTGTTGCCGCTCTCAGCACTGACGCATTTCGACTTGCTAGAAAAGCAGCAGTTGTATTGTGTTTGCTCACAAATAGGCATATATCAGACGCTCAGCCTTTCCTCTTTCTGTAGATCATTTCTGACCTGTACAGGCATAAACTAAAATTGCACAGTGGCCTTTGTCTCATGGACGTCACCATGTGCAGAACAATCTAAATTGCTCTTTCCAGTCTAATGAACAGTGACTGTTCATTAGAAACTGGTTTTATAGGATTTGATCATCAGCACTATCAACAACTCCACATTGACATGTATGGATCTGAGGCTATAACGTACCCTCAAGTCCCTAAAATTAGAAACTATTAATAACCTGCCAACAACCAGTTATCAGAGCAGCACTGTGTCATGACACAAATGAAGAGGGGGCAGCTTTATCTTGGTAAAACAAAGTGATAGGAGGCAATGAAGGGGAAGTGACAGTGTTTGATATAGATGATAGAATATTAGTAGGTTGTCTGGTTATTATTAAGTGGGTGATGTTAAATTGTTGGTGCATCAGAGGATGTCTGACTGACAGCAACCTGCAAAAGGTGCTTCGGCAGCTGTTGAAATGAAAAAAAAAAATACCATAGAGAGATGTGGATACTCATAATCTTTTTTTTAGCTGTATTTGATATGATATTGGTAACATTTAAAGACTACATTCCTTTTGTTTTCAGCATCCTTCATGGTCCCATATGCTGAAAATCCATCGTTATTGTGTTTTGTGGTTGTAACAAACTCGAAGGTGTAACATAAAAGCTATGAAAAAAATCAACATGTTTACCTCTCCTTTTTCTCAAGCCACCCCACAACGAGATAGCCTTCCACCTTTACAAGCCGGAGAGAATTTTACTGAACTTCTGTATTCCAACTGAGGAACCAACAGTCGACCAGGTCAAACTTTGCTGCCTGCTGCTTCCAGGTGAACTATTCGGAATGAGCAGCTGCCTTACAGTCAGTCAGGTTTCATTTTCTTTCTAGAGCTGCTTCTGCAAACTCTAAAATGTTTCAAAAAGAAGCAAAGCACACCAAATATTCTCCTGTTGACCAGCAAGAGTGAACACAAGAGTTTTCATGCACTCCCAGCATCTGAGGAACTGAAAATCCATCCGGTGGGTTAGTTTTATTTATGTTATCAATGTCACCAAAACAGTAGGAAAATCCATACTATTAGCGTGTTATGCAGTTAATGTGTCGAATCAATTTTGATCGTATGTCCACAGGTCTTAGCTCTGTGGAAACTGTAAGGCTGAAGGATAATCAGAGAGGGTGGAAACTTTTAGACTGATTTGAAACTAGCAATGGGACTGGGTGTGTTACTTTGTTTTCATGCCGCCTGTGTGCTTCAGTGAAACCTGATCACAGCCGTGCTTTTCCCATAGATTAGTGGGACCAGTTTTTAGTTTAGTTTGGTTTTAGTTTAGTTAGTTTCTCCTTCTTATCAAGAAATCCAGACGAGCTGTCGCTGACCATTTCGCAGATACATTTAACCAAATTATTGTACAGCTTGAGACACGTGCTAACTGTGTGTAAATAAAATATGTGAAAAACGCAATTTAGGTTGCAGAATAAAATTGGACACAGGAACTTACATTGTGGCACTTATAAAACCACTTGTTCAAAGTGTGCTCTTTTGTAAATTAAGTTCCACCTGCATTTTTCTCAGTGTCACTCAGGCCCCATCCACACAAAGCCAAAACGCTTATAGTTTAAAAAACGTTCTTCATAAAGACGGAGCTGTTTCAGTAAATGTGTCCGTCCACATGAATTCACTTGATATGCCTGAAAATGATGTAAAACACATGCCAGGCCTGTTGGTGGCGCTATGATGCCGTAACAGAAACAAGCGGAAACTGGCGGCAGGACTTTAGGCAAACGCAGAAATCTGTATACAATATATGTAAATATAGAACATGTCAGTGGCAAATACGAGTGAACGAGCTGGTACGACTCTAGTCTGGACAGATGATTAGGTGGAACTATGAGCAGTACATACGCAACACAATACGGCGCCATTGTTGTCGACGTTTTCTGAGTTTGGCACACGCAAATTTATCAAGAGGTGGAGCTACGATGCAAGCTTGTCAGAAAAAAAAGTGGATAGGGTGTAACAACAGTGCCACGTAAACGGCGTTTTCAGATCTTTGCACTATGGGACCACCGGCTTTGTGTGGACGATACACGGGTTTGATGAACTATTTGTGCATTTCGGCCTGGGCTCGTCTTCGTGTGGATGGGGCCTCAGTTCACTTACACTGTGTCTCCAATGATGGCAGCCATAATGTTAAAAGTGCAGCGGTGCCTCTTCTCCCACAGGAGTTGCGGCATTGCTTCGGTGTGCACTAATGTGCTTTTTGGCCTTCCGTTTAAAAGGCGGTCCACCATTCTTTATTTCTTCATTTCGTTTCTGTCTCAAAACCTACATGATTAGCTGCATCAGTGACCCTCTACCGTTCCTTCCTTTTCCTTTGCTTCATCTACCAAGTCCCAGACCTTGAGACTCTATCTTTTCATTCCTCTACTTTTCTTACTCTGCAGTTTCAATTTCACAGTCACTGAAACTGAAGCTGGTTTAGGGTCTTTTCCTTCATTGTCTGTGACATTTTGCCTAAGTGATAATGTCAGAAAAATTACACTGCTATTAACGGGTTAATTATTGATATTTCACATAGCATTTGTGGGTAAATATGTGGAGGGAGCGCTTGAATGCTCACATTCAGGAAGAACAGTTGTAGGTGCTTTAGAGAGAATCAGAGTGATTACAGAGATAATATTATAATTATCATTAACAGTATTACCAGTAAGATTCTAAATACACGTAAGTTAGATTAATCATAACTCCAAATATGGCAGCCTGCAAAGGGCATGGAATGCTGTTTATTCAGATCTAGGAAATAGGATGCGATTGCATGAGTACTGCAGTAATGAAAAACAGGTGTCAAGTCTGATGCTTAAAATCTTCCATCTGCGCTCGGCTAAAAAAGCACCACAAAATTAGAGCATCGGATGAGATGCATCAATTACTGCATCCACTGCCTTCAGGGCTTTTCCTTCAGCGAATGTAGAATGAGGAAACGCAGCAGTCGTCCATGTGTGATGCTTTGTTCACCAAGCTAGCACAGACATGTTTGCCTGTGTTATATGTTAAAGAGTATTTAAATAGAAAACTGGGGACAAACTACTCTAAGATTTTAAGATCAAAGTATACTTGACAAAGAGAGACGAGTCATGTGTTATGTCTGCAGCCCCGCTGTGGATCATATCCAGGTACATTTGCCACAACTCTCCTGCACACAGCAGCAGTAATGGTGCCCCCTGGCCAGGACTGTGTGCTCGGCTCACTGCGATGTGGAAATCACCCAAGGACAGCAGGCAGAAACACATTTTAACCCACGCTGCTGACATCCATCTAGCCCTTAACACCGCAGGCGTAGACCTGTCTCCTCTGCTCAGCAACAACATGGTGGATCACAATCACACTGCCCGACTTAGCTCCTCAACCACACACACTCAAGGACTGACAGTGTGCGCTGAGGTACTACACAAGGCCACTTCATATGACCGATGTACGCAATATTTATGCACATGTAGGCCAACGTACATGTGGGGGAAAGCCATTAAAATTTGAAGCGTCACTGTGATCAGATTCCTACATTTCCTTGTTTTCATCTGCTGTCAGAATAACAATAACCAATTATATGTGAGTGGCACTGAATAAAGTAAACAAGGTATGAAGCATCATCCATATATTTTTTAATGAAACTGAGAAAAATGCCACACTTGAAACACCGGAGAAGGCGTTCATTTGATGTGTTGATTTTTGGGAAGGTGGCCATAAAGTTCATGCAGGGATAAATTACATGTAAATTAAAGCAGCTCTAAGTAAACTTCACTTTGAGCTGTCCTGATAGACTGGCCACATTTCTGTTCAAGTAAGGACACTGTAATCCCTACTTATAAAAACAAGAAGTAAACCCAATTGTGACTGTCATTCTCTTTCCTTGGCTGTTCAAAAAAATCAATTTGGAGAGCAAAGTGTTTGCGCAGACGATTAACTCCAGCTAATGGTAATGAATTAGTGCTACACTGCTCTACCTGCCCAACAAATACATGTGTCCCTGTATAACTCCTGTGTTGGTGTTTCACTCAGTTTTACTCCCTTTTCTAATTCCGCTTTCTGTCATGTACAGTTTTTAGAACTTTATGTTTTTGTCATACAGTGATTTTCTGCATGTTGATTCAACCAAACCCAAATCTGTGTATGTTCTTCATATGAGGTAAATAAGAAACAATGGTTTTAAAACAATTTAAGTGAACTATTTGTTATGAACCGCCTCAAAATTAACAGTTCACTGAGGCCTAATCTCTTTGGTCACCGTTAGGCTTTCTGTTCTCATATGGCACATAAGCAGTCTACAATCATAACAGAAGTAGGCTTCTCATTTCTAGTAGTAACCGTTGATTTGCCGTCTGAGACTGTTGCTGGCAGATTTTTATCACCTGTAGCTAAATAGCTAATTAAGCTAACAACTGCCAAACCCAACAGCAATCTCCATCTGAGTTTCCTATTAAGTCAAGCTGACTTGTTATAAAACAGAAACACTGTACAAGGTTCTTAATTGCACACCACATACAACAGTGCACTAAAAGACCAAGGATAAAAGTACCTGTTTCTGGCAAACAGTCAGTGTCCTTAAAGGCCATAGCTTACAAACTTGGACAAACAAAACAGAGGTTAGTTAAACTCTTAACAGACACCTCAATAAAACTGCCTGCCTAATATCGTGTTTGTCCATCTTGTACCACCAAGATAGCACTGATCTCTTTAAGATACAGACTCCACAAGACCTCTGAAGGTGTCCTGTGGCATCACGCACGAAGAACTTAGCAAGAGTTGTGAGGTGTGGTTTTCGTGGATCAGAGTTGTTTTTCTAGCACATCTCACAGATACTTCCAACACACTGAGCTCTTTGTCATGTTCCTCTAACCATTCCTGAATAATGTTTGCGGTAAGACAGGTCCTACTATCCTGCTGACAGTTAATGATTCATTATCCAGAACTTTTCACTTGAACCTTTGACCATTTTAAGAGAAAATGCTTTAAGAAGGAGGTTTAGTCAGTGTGCTAGCACATGTAACATTGTTTCATTCAAAAGGTTGGCAGACTTCCAAAGAACAAATAATGAACAGGACAGAGTCGCTAGCGATACCTTACAATCTGACATTGTAGCATCCACACAATGGTGAAATACTGCACAATGCATGTGCTGTTGTGAAACATAACACAAAGCTTCCAAAACTCTCCTTGGCCTTGAAAGTCTTCTTGTTTGCCTGGAGTATGGAGATGTCAACTACAAAAACGCCTCTGCCTCCACTCTAAAAGCCCAGTTAACCACTCAGCCCTATGATTCATTATCTTTTACAGTTATTCTACTCATCACTGCTCACTGTGAAAATGTTAGCTGGCCACTTCTAACAGTAAGGCAAGATAGACATATAACTTTCTCGTTAAACTGGTCCCAAAATCATTATTAAATTTGTTGAAGCAATTGCTCGAAGTCCCATGTGCTTACACAGAAACTGGGAATAATGTTTTTAGTGTACCTGCTGCACACACCTGGACCATTTTGCAGAAAACATTGAAGCTTGGTGCAACTGTACCTGTAAACCAGTTTAAATCAGTGATCACAGACTACACTGCTTTTCAATGTTTAAACTGTGTTCTGTTGTTTGTTCTCTTGTTGATTGTTGCCTATTTATTCGGGTCTGATTGTACTCTCGACATCATTGTAAATCAGGGCATGCCCTCAATAAATCCTCCAGATTTAAATGAAGGTTAATAGAATGAATAAATGAAGTAACACCAGTTAAAGTTAGGTGAACACTAGCAGCTTGAGTTTAACCTTCTTGTTTCTTCTTTTGTGTTGGATAAATGTGGAGTATCATTCTTGATGATCCAAAAGAAATGTAATGATGAAGGTTTTGTACAAAATAATCTGGTTAACTATGAAACAAGCTTAAATTACAGCAGTTACATAATCACACAAAGTATTGATCAGTAATCAAAACCAATTAGAAATCAAAATCATTAGTGTTTAAAATAACCATTAGTTAAATAATTTTTTCTGTGTGACACGTATCAATAGCCTGCTGATTGAACTTAATGAGAGGATAAAAGCTGGGAGCCTCTATGGGGAAATTGCCTGCCATTGACCGTGTGTATGTGTGTGTGCGCGTGTGTGTGTTAGAGAGAGAGTGAGTAGGAGTGAGACGACCTGGCCTGACCTCTCACTTGCCTTATAATGAAAAGCTGTCTCTTCTCAGACAGAAACTCAGTGACCCCAATATCCTTCAAACTTATAATACTGGAAACAGCTGGCCCTCTTCACAGAGCCGTCTCCCTTTCTCAGCCATCTTTTCTCTTTTTTTTTTTTACACACCACTACAAAGATATGTAACCACAAAGGATACTACACTATCCGCTTGATCAATCAAGTTCCCATGGGTGCATTTACCTTACCCAATCATGCAGCTAATATAATCCCCTTCCCTTGCTCGATTTCACTGGGGTGGTGATGATTCTAGAAGAATATTGGCAACACGCTGGCAGAGCACATGCATCGTGTGTCACACTTTATGACTAATTACCACAAAAGAGGGGGCTTGACTGTAATTTCCGCTATGACTTTTCAGGATGTGTTTATGTAGCGGGAGAGAGGTGGGAGAGAAAGAAGGGGAGCAGAGGGTTAATGGCTTTCTGTCAGTCATCCATGATGAGTGAAGCTTCACCTGGCATGTACTGTTAAAACACACACACACACACACACGCACACACGGTGATTGTTGCTTATATTGTTGACGGTTTGAGTGTAAGAATGCACTACAGTGCCTACACAAGCCAGTCCACTGATCTTGCTCATTATTTTTCCATCTCAAGAGGCTCTAGATTGTGAAAAGCAGGGACAGGAGAAAGAAGGAAGCAGGGAGGTTGTCAGGTCAGGCAGCCAAGGACATGAGCATGAAACAACAATGTACCAAAGAAATGAAGACTAAGCAGAGAAGTACATGTCCCATCTTTTCTACCCGCTGGTTTCCTGTTTGGCTGTTCCCTCCTCTTGTCTTTCTCCCAAGAGATGAGAGAGTGAGAGAGGGAAAAAGACGAAAAACACTTGTGAGTGAAATGGTGTGAGAAAGAAAGGCTTAGAGCAGTGACAACATTCACAGAGGAAATGGCATCCCTCCGGAGGAGGTGGCCTCCCTGCTTTATTTGATGAGATGGAGAAGAAGCAGGGAGCGAGTTAAAGAAAGTGTGAAGGGGGCAGTGATATGGAGGATGGAAAGGTCACAGGGAGGATGGTGAGGGCAGAGAGATTGGGCCAGATGGCAAGGACTCATTTCACACACAGAAATCTCTCTCAGTTTCACTCTCCTGCTATAATTTAACTGTTTCCAAGGCATCCTCTAAAACAAGGCAAGGTATCATCACTCGGAGGCTAAAATAGTGTGTTTCAGAAACTCTAATGGGAATAATGAGCTACCTGAGAATAATGACAAAAATACAAATGAAGCTTTATGCCACAGCCTTAAGCTTGACCCTCGTCAACATGGTTAATAATCTATTGGAAAACACAGCACCCAACAGAGACTTGTTAGACATTTAATGTATAACTCAGACCATGCTTCCAAAAATATGCCGCAGACTAACAGCTAAATATTATTGGAATAATAAGCAAACACCTTCCTGCCAGAGTGGTGATAGTTCACTTCTAAGAGACAGGAATTTGTATCGGAGATAAACAGCTGCTGTTAGTCTTTTATCCTCTGAAGAGTGGCTCTCCCATGTCTCACCCAGTTAGGAATTAAGTTGAAATTGTGATGCGGGCCAGTACATTCAATGATTATTAGTTATCAAGGAGATCAATAACCAATATACATTTTTAGTAAAAATGAAAATTTGGGTGTTAAAATTCAGAGAAAAAAGAAGATGGATGGATGGATGGATGGATGGATGGATGGATGGATGGATGGATGGATGGATGGATGGATGGATGGATGGATGGATGGATATGTGCAATCAAAAGAGAACCATTCAACAATCAGATGTGGGCTGTGGGCAAGACACTGCTTGAATCCACACAGTGGTGACTACAGACAGAAAAGGCACCTGCATGGAGCCAAAGTAGTGCAATTTTTATTGAACTATTTCATAAGGTATCGGTTATAGAAATAGTTTCATTGATCGTTGGAAAATTACTAAATATTGGATTAGATAATTAGCCATGTCAATGATCAGTTGACCCCTAAAGATTGCCTCAAAACGCCTTAACTGAGGGGGAAAAATTAAGTTTTCTTTTTTTAAAAATACTAACTCTGTACATTATATACACACATATATATATATATATATATATGCTCAACAAAAATATTATTGCAGCTTGTTGTATTTTATTAAATTCTATCCACATTTCAATACACAGCATCTCCACAACAGAATAGACGTCCCGGAACAACCAAGTATGCACATAGATGATAATTCACAGGTCAGTAAGAAGTGTGTTCACTATTTGCATCACGTAGTGCGACACGTCCTTAAGACGTAGAGTTAATGCCAATGCTAGCATGTGGAATGTTGTCCAACTCGTCCTGGAGGGATTGCTGAAGTTGGAGAACATTTTGTTGGACAGGATCACATTGTTGGACATGTCCACCTAGAGAAATCAGAAACTATTTTTAAGGTCAATCTCTGTCTATTAGCGCAAGAAGGGCGAACAGTTTCAAAGGGAGGGACTTACATGCACTAATGTGCACAAGCATACATTAACATGCACTCGTAGACACACCGGCAGACACAACATAGATCACAAAAACTCAGATTTCGGAATGTGACCTCTTTCTTTGCGAAAGTTGCCATTACTCCTCTAGGGCTGGATCCAAATATCCGAATGTCTGAATATTTGGTTGTTGTAGTGGTATCTGAATAATAATTTTGAGATTCGAATAGTCGTGCGCCTGACTGAGCATCTGCACCAGCGACATGCGGTTCAAAAGGCAGGAACGGAGCCGACAGAAAGGCATGGCGGGCAAGGATACCGCTGCTGTACCACTGCCAGCAGGAGATAATCATGCTAATGTCGCCGGACTCTGACAGCGAACACTTGCCTACTGCCCCCCACCCCGGTGATGCCGCCGAGCGAACCGAATATTCGGATATTTGCCAGTAATTGGACCAGAATACCCAGAGCACAGATATTGCAATTCGCATCAGCCCTGTACTCCACTCTGTCTTCCCATAGCGGATAGTTATTTTTGTTGATGTATCAATTCTATATTTATATTCAAAATCTTGCATATTGCAATGTTAACACCTACTGTTCTACCTTCTTCTAAAGGATGGAAAATAGCATATTGCATTAAAACTTTGAAGTATGAAATGAAAGCTCAAACAGATCACTGGAGTGATTTTCTACTTCTTTCAGTCTGCCAACTTCACAGCAATATACTGAGAAAATCCATCTGCAAATGATCTCAAATGTCACAGACAATGTAAAAGTAGACCAGTCTAGACAGAATTAGCGCTTCAGTCAAACAGAAGTTGAAGCAATCCAGAGAGGGACAGGAGATGTTGAGGGAATAAAAAGGGCAACGTGCAGAGTCCCATTCTTCTCTCATGCTGTAACTTGACTGCTGTGTTTTCTGCTGTCTTCTGTCAGTCAGATGTTGGAGGAGTGAGCCTGTGCGAGCTACCTCCTTCAAGCTTCTTTTGCCTTGGGCTAGTGGTGTGTAAAGCAGGGGGTTTGGAGGACATCTCTGATTACTACTGCCTGAGGCAAGCCACCTCATTCCCCATCAGCCCTATCCCACCACCATCATCATCATCATCATCCACCACCGCAATCAATATGCTGCTACAAGGCCCTGTAGGAGCCGCTGCCCCCACGAGTTATACATATATTATACAGGAAGAAATGGATCAGAGAAAGGCATGTTCAGAACTGGAAACCAGTTGAGCTGGTGCAGTACAGTAAGTGTAGGAAAGATTAAATGAACAGATATAAGGTGAGAATTAGATTACACTGATCATCCTTCTATGCTTAAAGGCCAAACAGCGGAGAGAATCCTTTTACATTTTACCTCTCTTTGTGTTTATCTGATGGCCAGTCACGTGAAGGGGTTGACATGTTCAAATCTCTCTGTAACTTAATATGGGTGTGAAGTCAAGTCTGAATTGAAATAGTCCCTGTCAGGCCCTCAACGCTGCTTAAAGGGAATCACTGAGTTTCTCTCTATGCTATAATATTGTAAAGTCTTGACCTTATTACATGAACAGCCGTGGAATGACTGTTCTGAATTGTCACTATATACATAAAACTGAATTGAGAGTACTTTCCACTTTTGCAATGAAAGACAGAGCAGTCCAGATGATAGTGATGCTCAGGTGGCTTCTGTTTTGAGCAGACTAAATATATATATATATATAAAACAATGTTTGTCGATGTGTAAAGACATAAAACATGGTGCCACAATGCTATGGTTAAGGTTTGGTTAGGTGTAAGCACAAAAAAAGGTCATGGTTTGGGTATTTAGTTAGGATTCAGAATAAACTTACAACCATGCTTACAATAATAATGACTTAGCTGAATTTATGGAACAATCGCAGACAGGATTATGATATTCGGAAATGCTTAATAAAGAGCATCCTCTGGTGTTACAGTCCTGCTGGCCCATCCAACACAATCACAGTCCTCGCTTTCTGGACTTTGTAGCCCTAAAGTAACATCACTCTTCTTACTTTTTTTACTCACAATGGACAGCAGTGTTAACTATGAGGGCTGCTAAAAGGCTTTGCCACTTAAAAATAAAAAAATATGTTGTTTTGTAGCATTTGCTTTGTTGGGTAGTGTATTGTGTAAAGATGCAACTCTTAATTGAGAAAGTGCAAAGTAAGTGCAGTGGGGTTAACAGTATAATATTTTCTTCTGAAAGTATAAAGTAAAAATGCTCAAGTTGAGTTCACATTGCACTTGGTAGGGTTAATACAACACTACTTTACAGGGTTTGATTCTGTTTTTTCAAACTGTTTTAGGGAGAAGTGAGTAAAAAGCAAATATTCTGCAAAAGCCCTATGTGCTCATAGATTTAGAAGAGCTTTCAGGTTGATTTCAGTAAAACTCTCCTTGTGCTTGTTGGACTGCAGCCCATCTCTTTTTGTCTTTTGTCAGTTGTTTTTTTTTTTTTTAATATAACAGAGGATCATGCAACAAAGCAAGCCATGTCCGAGCACTGCGTACATTTTCAGAATGCCCAATTTTCCACATCTACACTAAAATGCACAACGGCTGTTTCCACATTTATCAACCTAATTAACCCAACCACTGACAAATAGCTCCATTGTGGGCATGTGTAGCAAGGACAGAGGGTCAAAACAACAACAGAAAGATAATTGTTAGATTTAGCAGCCATAGTGTGCATTTGGTCCAAGCAGGCTGCCTGGCACACTAATGGACCACACAGTCAGACAAACTCACGACTGCATACGTAACGACACATGTGGGCAACATGCTGTGCAGACAAACAAAAAAAGGAAATGTGGAAAATTCCAAAAGTAGCCCGATTTCTTGGGTGACATTGCTATGCTTTGCTGAGAATTTCTGTCATTTTCCGCAACACATTTAAAGCCGGCAGAATATCACTCATGCCCCACAGGATGCCAAATTCAGCTGCACCACTAACATTTTCATTACACAGCCTATATTGCCACATCTGTACTTTCAGCTGAAATGCCATCTCATTTCCTTTTCTCTCCATCTTCCCACAGCTCTGCCTACGCAGTTCTGTTTTCTAATGCCGGAAGACGTTATTTTATTGGGAGACTCCAATACCTGAGAAATACACATGCATACAGATCCACAACACCATACGACAAATGGAGCTTTGTTCAGTTTATTAGGGAGGATGTTTCCTTTCACAAAATTAACTAGAATTACCACCTTGTACCTGCATGCCTCCATCAACCCGTTCACATCCATGTCTGTCCAGACTTGGCCTTTGATTATGAAATGTAATCATTTTATTCTGTTAGACATGTGTGTGAAATTTTACAGTAATTACCGTATGAATTATTGAGGTATGGCCAGAAACATGTTTCATGAGGTCACAGTGAGTTTGACCTTTGACCACCAGATACTAATCAGTTCATCATTGATTCAAAGGTGACATTTGAACCAAATGTGAAGAAAGTCCCTCCGGCTGTTATTCATTATTGGAGTTTTTACAGGAATGGGATGGATGCAAGGTCACAGTGACCCTTGACCACCTAAATCTAATCCATTCATCCTTAAGTCTAAGTGGACATTTGTGCCAAATTTAAAGAAATTCCCTCCAGGCGTTCAAGAGGATGGGATGCACGGACGGAAGTACAAAACAAAAACATAATGCTTCTGGCCTTGGCAGGGAGACATAAGAGTCTAAATTCCTGTAAACAGCCGCAGGCTAGACTTTTTTTAAACCTCACTTTGAGGAAACAAGAGGTTCTTATATTCTAACCTCTGTTTTGGTGTAGTCTTCTTTGCAGGATGGCTGACTGTACCTGTACTTTACCTTGCTGACTAATCGCAGCAGCTCTACTGAAGTTGCTCCTCTCTTCTGGTTCACATAAAACGCAACATTACTGGTGCACCAGCACAAGAATGTTGCCACAGAAAGCCAATTTAAAACTCCAATTTACAGCAACATAGAGAGAGATTTACCTGCTGCTACAGGCCTCATCAGCCCTGTGAACTTGTTTGGTAAGGGCTTGAATGTAACAGTTGTTCATTTATATGTGAAAGTCTCATGTTCCAACTTTAAATTAATGTGCTGCTATTAAAATTAAACAGTAATATCATTTCAGTCCTGGGGGTGTTGACCACTGAATCATTAAAGCTGAAAAGGTTTACCCACTTTGGAGCATGAATGCGGTCAGCAAACACCATGGCAACTTGTCCAGTACAAAGAAGGCATTTTGCCCTCAGGGCGAGTGTCCACAAAGCGGCGGCTTTGTAGTGTGACTGTGTAAGAGTGTCTGTTCTGCTACTATGATTGATTTTTCTTTTGTGCCAGCAGAATTTTTCACCTGACAGTGGCATTACAAGAATGGTGAGGGCAGTCACCATACGATGAATCTTGGATGAATCACTATGAATATTCAAACCGAATTTCATGGGATATCTGGCCAGCTGTTTTTAATGTCATTTGTCAGACACCAAAATATTGTTTCTGTGAAAAATGCAACCTTGTGGTGGTACAAAATGAAAAGTCAAGGGTTGAACAAATTCACAGTGTGGAGGGGATTCTGTGGTTCATGAATATTGATGCCACACTAAATGGAACTCATGTTGTCTCCCTGTGGACCACTGGACACATAGAAAAACACACAGGCAGAGAGAGATAGATAGATAGATAGATAGATAGATAGATAGATAGATATAGTTATACATACAGTGTCGCAATAAATCAACTAGATATCAGCCATGTTTACCTTGAAGATTAATTGACCTACATTGTTAGAACTGTTAATTCTGCACAACCCTTAAAAAAAACACAAAGGCATTTCCATTTCCCTGGCAAATATCTGTCAAACTACATGAGAGGCAAAACATCCCCTTAAAGATGATCTCTTTTCAAAAGAAATTACAGAGCTGAAAGCTGAGTGACAGCAACCAGGGTACTTGAACATGATTCAGATTCACTCAAAACAAGTGTATGGCTGCCTGTTTTTGTTTGTGAGCGTGCCTTTCAGTACTTCAACCATAATTTTTCTGTCACTGCAGTTTTAACTATACGTTCTATAACTTTGCTGCATGCCCACTGATTTGATGGACTGATTGCTGGTCACAATATATGAGCAACACAATTAGGTAATTACTCAGTTTATATTTTACAGATGCGTCACTATACTTAATTTTATAACCCATTTAGCTTTGAGGATCCAATGAAGTATGTGTATAAAGTGAAAAAGAGGCTCTGGTTTGTGAATAAATGTGTCCTTGGATAATGTACATTTGTGTGCGTACTGGTTTACGCAAGCTCCCTCATCTTCAACGTCATCGGCACTCCATTTGTCAACTTGTCCCTCACCCTCTAATGCTTTTCTCACTTGCTCGTACCTCTGTTAAAAGTGGAAGCCAAAATATTATTTACGGTTAAATGGCCGTTTGATCAGCACATAAAGCTCAAGTTTTTCCCCTGCATCACTCAGTAATCTATTTATATCATTTTTTTTTTTGGTTAACTTTCATCCTCTGCCAGAGACTTGCTGGGTTGGCAGAAGAGACCAGAAAGCCGCAATGTTTCAAGCTCTGAAGATAAAAGTCAATGATAGATGATGTATTGACTGCAAGTCCAATGCTCCCTGCTAGGAGGACACATTGAGACGTGATTTGAAATATACAAGTGGTTAGATCCAGGAGACAGTGACTGATGATAAACAGGAGGAAATGCATTTTTTATTTTCCGAAGAGAGCAGTTTTCACCCTGCTCTTGTAGGTTTCCATGGTGACACAAACAAACCAACCATTTAATTGTCCGTGAGTGATGTATCCTCTTCCGAGCAAGACAAACAAACCTTACCAAAAATAAAGGAATGTCAACGCCTACACTCGTGTGCCTACTTGACCCATTTGTTCACACCTGAGAGACGCCCGATTGCTGAGATGATTCTCCTCTTCCTGGCACAGTTTTCTGAGACTGCGCACTCAATTAAGTCTTGTAACCAGTTAGGCTATTTAGCCTCTCGTCTCTGGTGGGAGCAGATTAAAGTTAGTGTTGTATGGAATATGTTCTCTTTGTAATGAGAAATTACGTGCTGTAATTTATTATGATAAACAGACTGTAATTTGATGTTGAAATTAATTAAAGACAGGAAGAGTGTGGAAGTCAGTGTGGAAAAATGCACATATAAAAATATGTTCAATTATTTTCACCTTTGAACTTTATTTTTCTACCCACGTCTGCTTTCCAGTTAACATAAAGAACAGTGGTCTGTCACCAGGGTCACTCTCACTAAATAAATACATTAACTCCAGGCTCTGAACTCCAGAGGCTAAAGTCCCCGCCTTTTTCCCTGCCTCCCTCTAAGACCACAAAGAGGATTAGGGCTCAGGGTCTGAGAACCGCTCGCCGAGGAGCAGGACAAAGGCTGGAAGCTCCCCTACAGGGAAAGGAATTAGCTCAGGATGGATGGAAGGAGGAGAAGTATAGGAAGCCGACAGGAAAAGCGAGCAGGGGATGGCGAGAGAATAACAGTATAGGGAAGGGATTGGGAATGAGAGAGGGGATGAGAGCTTTAATGAGGTGCTCAACTGAAAACTGCACAGAGCACTGCAGGTCGCTGATTTGTGAGCCTATAGGGACACAACATGAACAGAATATTCAAGCTGTGCGCCTTTTTTTTTTTTAGTAAATTAGATGCTTTATAAAGTAAAGGTTACAATTTTATATATTTTTAAAAAATATATAAGTCAAGGTACCATGAAGTCAGCTATACGATTCCTTCTACAACTGCTTTAGTTGAACTTAAAGCTCCATTCTTGATTTTGGAAACAGCAGCTTTACCAAAGGTCCAATGAATTTTATCATCTTGATCTTTTGGCCTTCCTTAGGCAATGGAAACTATGTCCATCCACTGAGGAAAGCCACACAATGCGGTTGAAAGCATTGGAAAACTTAGACCTCATCTCGAAAAGTCAAACTTTTTGAATAATTTCTTCACCTTCAGAGTAATTTCTTCATTTTTTACCTTTGAAATCTTTCTTAGAGACTATCAACTGGACACAAGGGAGCGACCAAGTGCAGACACAAACAAGGCTGGCAGTTCTTAGTGCTTTATTACACTGAAAACACAGGCTTCCAAGAAGGCAGGCAAGCAGGTAGGTAAGCAGAAACAAGGAACTAACAGGTGTCAGATGGCAAGAGCAGAACAACACGGGGAACCAAAATGATGCAACAATGTGACAAACAACCAGGGCGAGATAGCAGGTGTACATACACAGACTGGGGAATGGGAAACAGGTGAGGTGGGAGTCAGGTGACTGGAATCGAGAGAAAAGTCTGAGGAGATGTGGTGGGTGGATGGAGAGTGGCAGGAAACAGGGTGAAAACAGTGAAAACAAACACAACTGAGACAAGAACTGTGACAATTAACCATTTTTTGAACTTTTTTTCCCCTAGATTTTTAAAAAGCTGCCTCCCCTCTACTTGGATTTGGATTTCTCTTGTGCTGTAGACAGCAGATGTTTTCCGTTATGGGTCACGTCTCTTAGCTGCCTACTGGAACTGAATTTTTTTGGCTGTTAGCCTCCAGGCTGGTAAATAATTTCACCCTTTTATATTGGATCTTTGAAAACAATGGTAACTGCAGCTGAGCTCTCCCATAAATGTGAGCTGCTGTAGACAAACACAGCTCACCTCTTATCTGGCTGATGTGAGGCCTGCTGACAGACAGGTCAACTGCACTGTGGAATCTAAACACGATCAGAGGGTTTCTCTCTTTTGTAATCTGGTCATATGTGCATCTCTCAGTCTAACGGAGGGTTTTTGCCATTAGCTTCAGCAGGCAGATGGGCTGGGGCTAATATCTGCGACACAAACAGCAGCTCTGTAACACCCCTCCCAGGATCCTTTGTCAGTGCTCGAACTGAAGGAGACTCTCAAAGGGCTGCTACGGCAAGGACATGCACAAGGCCGGGCTAAAGTTGGCCCAGCAAAATCCCATTTGCTTGTTTTATTTTTGCTGTTGGTAGCTGCATAAATACAAGTAGTTCCTAATTGCTGAAGTTAGACCATAATTACGTCACCATATCATCCAAACTTTTACTGCTTTTTTGATAGGTGTGCCTCCATGGAGGGGCCAAAAAATAACAAACCAGTTGGATTCTCTGTGAATAAAAATCTCCACATATGCCTTTGAAAAGTACACATCGTGCCAGGTTTGCATCGCATCCCGTAATACTGCCTTATATTATGCTATCACAAGAATCAATCTCACCTAGCTGGCTATCTGCCCCAACATATAGGCAGCTATATTGAAAGAAGCTGCCTTTGGAAAGGAGACTTCAATAGAAAGAGCGGAGGGAAGCAGCACAGGGGAGATGGTTTCAGACAACCAGCAGGTGATACATTATGACAGAAATGTCAAGCTGCCATACATAATAATGGATTGTGAACTACGGCTATTTTCTTAAAGCCTTTTCTTTGGTGACTAACTAACTTAAAATGAATAGGTCAACCAGTGCCAAACACAAAGTATATTTCTGCATAATACTGTCAATGAATTTCATTGTCAGAGAGAGCTGTTCTGTTGGAGGGGAAAACCCCAAAACCTGTGAGTTAGTGCGAAAGATATCTAAAAGTTGGTGAGAAATATGGGATGGTAAGTCCAGAGAATAAGTTCATGAAATCCTATATGACATTTTAGATTTGTTCTGTCTTGTATTTTTCCTTACAAAACTAGATATAGTCTACTGCAGTCTAATATCGCTGTCGGCATCATGTCCATGTAAATTCAGCTGCTACACTTAAGAGTTCATTTGTCTTTTTGCAGTGAGAGATGAAAGCTGACGTTTCAGTCGGACATCCAGAATTGAAATGATAAGAATTGTTGAACAGGCAAAGTATATATAGGTGCATTCAATTCGAAACTGTAGCTCTACCACAGCCAAGCAATTTTTACTGGAAAATGCTGTAGACAATAGTTTCCTTCATTCTGATTCTAATAATTCAATTTAAAATGAGGCACAGCTGCTGGACTCCAGACCAGAGATTGAGGGAGAGCATGCTGGGCATCAAGAGACACATCACACAGCTGCATACCAGGGTGGTAATGTCTGAGTGTGAGTGAGTTACGATAAAAGGGCCATGATGCGAGTAACAGTGGGATAAAGAAAGAAAGAGAGATGCTGTTGAAGCCAAGCATATTAAATTTCTATTAACTCGAATTTTAAAAAAACTACTATTAAATTTTTACTTAATATGATGTATACTTTATCAACTCGTAGCCATCTGAGTTCAAAGAGTCTGTGTTTGAAGTTTAAACTGTGGTTTTCACTTTTTTGGTTTCTTAAATGTTCCCCAAAGTCTTACACAGCTTCTGTTGTCTATAACAAGTAAATACATGAAGGACCAAAATGTCATATGGAAACAGTGTGATCACTGTACTGGTACATGTCTATTAAAATCAAACTGATAGATGGCAGTGTTAAGCCGAAGACGCAAAATCCTGCAATGACCTGCACAGTGAGGATCCTGTGACAGACAAAGGCAGTGGTGGGATACTTTGTGCTAGTGCTGGACTGCTGCTTTGAAAATCACAATTGATTCACTTTATCTTTTTGGCATCACAGGCCAGAAAAAGGCTGAGGTGGCTGGAGATTTCATTTTGCTTTTCTGTGATAATGTATACAGTGATCAGCCACAACATTCTGACCACTAACAGGTGAAGTGAATAACATTGATCATATTGGTACTATGTGCTGTTCTGCTGGAAAACCTTGGATTTTAACATCTGTGTTGATGAGACTTAGACACCCAAATTAACATTGTCCCAGAACAAGCACACTCCCTCATGCAAATGGAAATCCCAAATGTCACTGGCCTACCCCCACAGGAAAATGCACCCCACCACATGGAAAAAACATCAAACCATCAGGAACATGTTGAGGAACATGACAATGGTCCAACATATTGATTTGACCTCCAAACTTCCTACACCCCATTCTGATCAAGCAGTAACAGATTGATTGACAGAGGCCCCACTGCACAAGACAGAGTACCCAAAGGATCCACTGAAAACGTCCTGGTTCCAGACCCCATAGGACACCCTAAGAGGTCCTCTTGTCCATGTCCAATGGTTCAGAGCATTTTTGATCACATAAAGGGGACCAACACAATATGAGGTAGGTGGTCATAATGTTATGCCTGATCGGTGTATGTTGCAGTATGAAAAAATACCATATATATATAATACTGATGCTTCCATCAGGTAACTTGAATAACTCTATGTGGAAATAAGAAATCATCTTAGAATCATTAGAGTGATGTTGCATCCGCGTCAAAAATATAACATATATTTCTGAAAAGTCTTAAAAAAGAATGGAAAAACACTGGCAAAGGCATCCAAATTTGTTTTTTTTGCTTTGGATTGCATTCAGATCTGGCTTTGCAATTATAATGAAGAGTCTGCGGTGCTGATTTAAATGATCAAACAAATTAGTTGTGTTTTCTCATGTGGTGGCAGTTGGAAGACATTGCCAACAGTTGCCAGGAGTTGTTTTTGGTCAGCATCACCCTTTCTGCAGCTGAAACATTTCCATACAAGTGATGCTGATTTTCGTTTTTTCCCATCAAGATTTCCCTCTCAGTGTTTCTCTCCTGGTACTCATTTTGCTGCACACACGTGGATCCTGCATGTCAACAAACTCAGTGTATCCAAGATCCCCTTAAATCGAAATAAATTGTGTTCTGTGAGACGTTTCTTGTAGATTAGTCATGGAAATAGAGGACTGTGTGAGTTTGCTTTTTGTGTCACACAGCAAAACAAAAGTTGCAGTATGATGTATTTGAGTTAACTTGTACTTTCTCCTGACTGTTCTGTTAACCATTATGCATGCATGCATCACAATGTTGATACTGAACCTATATATTGTGTTGCTTTGCACACAACAGTACAACAATATCCTCAAGCGTAAACACATCGACCCTACAGAGAAAAGAGACAATCAAGGTGAGTCACCGGCAGTCCACTACCAAAGGAAGATAACTGAAATAACTACAGAACATGCAATCAAAGTTCAAAGCAATATCCAGGATGTAATAATTGTGGGGTTTTACTCAGTAGTCTATCTAGGCAATAATTAGGCAGTTACATCACGTCCACCAGCCGAATCTTTTTCATTATGATCATGATCATGGACATCATCAGATTCTTCTTTTAAATCCAACAGTCGCACAGGCTACCCAGCTTATCTGCAGGTCTCAACACCCACCTGAAATATTTGAGTTGGGAAGCCTGTAAGCTTCTATTTGTTTAGTAATTTCATGACTGGCTAACCTTCTGTCTCTGGGGCATCTCTCTGACTCAGAGCTCTCTTTATGTGTGTATGTGTGTGCATTTCTGCTTATCAAATAACATTACACATCACCTCAGTGTATACCCGTTTTTTTACACACTCTCTCCACATCCTTTTCTCTTCAGTCCCAGCTAACCACAAAAAAAACATTCTCACCTCCTGCCTACATATAAACAGGCTCTTATGCATTCAGCATCCATGCCAAAGTTGTTGTTTTTTTTTTTTTTGCTGTTTTCCCCCAACTATGTGCTTGTCCAGTGTGCACAAGCGCTCTGTGTTGTGCAATAAAACACTTGAAAATCATTCCTCCTGACAAAGAAATGGGCATTTACCTGCTCAGGTAGACTGATGGATCACATCAGCTTTAACCGGCTCACATTCAAGAGAACACAAAACATTGCGAAACATGACAAAACATGAAATGTGTTTGTCACAGTAGACTAAGCAGTGACTGTGCCTTCGGGCAAAATTAAAAAGGTCCTTTTCCAGTTGGCAGGTTACTGCATTCTTAAACTGCATCATGAAGTGCCATATCAAGCTCATTTGCATTTCTATTGCATCTTCTATTGCATTCTACCAAAAAAAAAAAAGCTTCTCCTGAGTTACCAGGAATGAAGTGATGGCGTTAATTTACCGTGCAGTCATTAAAGAGAAGGTGTCAATGCTATGCTTAGCCATCAGTAATTCTGATGCTCCGGTAGCTGCTGCAACTGCCTTACAGCTGCAGACGCGTTGATTTAGTCTCCAAGGTTAGCGTCAGACATGAACCTTTGCTTAAAGTAAAAAAGACAGGCAGTGAATCTGGAATATATATTGCACAGGTATATTTAGTGAAACAGCTTTAAATAACCTATATGAATACAAAATCTAGGATGTAAGAATTACAAGTGAGTAGCTGGGAAGACTGGATGATTTTATTAGTCATCTACTTTCCATTTCTACACCCACACTTTACACTTCAGCCTTATTTAGTGATCAGTTAATCCAGAAGTGCAGGGATTTTGATTGGCCTATAGCAAATCTGGGATGTCTGGGTTGCACATTTTTTGCAATTTCCTTAACCAATAGTTAGCCACGACAATCAGTTATTTATTGAAATGACAGAAATACAGTGGAACTTTTTTCATATGCTGATAAAACTGTTTTTAACCACAAAGATTTGATAATAGGAATTTGAATAACAAATAAAATAAGCACCCGTTACTTGATGGTTTCATCAAAAATTGCTATTGTCCACGATTGGTCCGACAAATCCCCAAGTATTAAACACAGCAAACAAGCTGCAGTGTTTCACGGTAAACAATGCTAATGATCTCTTCATAACAGTTTTATTTTTTTTTTAAAAATCCCCTTACTGATCTGTATGACGTGTGACTTGTTTACTGTAGTTAGTGTCGGTCAGGCTGCTAAGCCGGAACGTACATCCACAAATACTGTCACAGCAACTTTATCAGCACAGGAAATCCGTCAGTATTTACCACCACCTCTAAAGTGTATTTATACTCTGAACAGAGCGTTGTTGATCCACTTCATCGCTGACGTTTTTCATGTTGGTAGAATCTTGTAATCAGAGTCCTGCTGCACTGGAAGCACCTAGCCTGTGTTAGCATTTAAAAATTCCTGTTTAGCATTAGCATGAGCCTAGTAGCTGGCTTAATGGCAAAGCCGCCAGACATCAACATGACTGCAACAGTTAGCACTTAGACTGCCCTGTTCGTGGATCCTTGCTGGTGGTCAACAAACCCACCTGTACCTCCATCTGATTGAACAGTAAGAGGCTCCACCTGCTGGCCAAACAGGTAATAATAATAACAATAATGACAAATTTTTATTTGTAACGCACTTTACATTTTGAAACAAAATCTCAAAGTGCTATGGATTCAAAAACATGCCACACAAAAAAAAGAAAAAACAAAACAACAAAAAAAGAAACACACAATAGATATAAAAGCAGAAAGACACAGCTAGGATCAAGCATATGCCTTGAAAAAGAGACGGATTTTAAGTCCCTTTTTAAAACTATCCACAGATTGTGGTTTCTGCAGATGGTTGGGGAGGGCATTCCATAGACCAGGGGCAGCTGAGCAGAAGGCCAGGCCTCCCATCGTACAGAGCTTGGTTTTGGGGGGTTTCAGGAAGTTGGCAGATTTAAAGCGGAGGGGACGGGTGACAGTCTATGGTGAGGAGTTCTTTGAGGTAGAGAGGGGCGCTTCCATGGATGCATTTGTAGGTGAGGAGGGAGATTTTATACCCAATTCTGGATTCGACAGGGAACCAGTGGAGTGATTTTAGGATGGGGATGATATAGTCATATTTTCGAACCGTCATCAGGATCATGGCAGCGCTGTTCTGGATGGACTGAAGCTTCTGGATGCTCCTGTTAGGAATCCCGATCAGGAGTGCATTACAGTAGTCTAGCCAGGAAGAGGAAAAGGCGCTTCTCTGCATCTGCCAGTGTAAGTGTTGTACGGAGTTTGGCGATGTTCTAGAGATGGTAGAAAGATGTTTTGCAGAGGTGTTTGATGTGGGTGTCAAAGGTGAGTTGAGGGTCCATTTTGACACCCAGGTTGGTGACTGATGTGGAAAGGGGGACGTTTTGGCTGCAGCAAAACTGGAATTCATTTTCTTACATTTAACTTGCACATCCTTCATCTTCCACCTCATTGGTTAATATATATTTAATCAATTCAATTTTTAACAACAATTAAATGATTTGCAATAATTGCTAACAGACAATTGTTCACGAGTCACAACCCCCAATCCTCAATCTCAAAAGTCAAACTACAGGTGACATGACACAAATTTGAGTCTAAAATAAATCATACGTACACTGTTCAACCACTTCAAACAATTTCCAAACAAAAAGTGATTTTGCGGATATCAACACCATTTTGCATGAAACCATGCAGAAAAAAATTCAGTCCTCTCATCTGAACTCTGCTCTTCATATCTGTGTCTTGTTGACAGTAATACAGTCTGGCTGCGATGGCTGGTGGCCCAATGAATCATCCAGTGGTGGAGCGGGGTTCCTACCCCAGGGGAGGCGCAGATTTCAGGTGTGTGTGGTAGGTAGTGGGGAGGAAGGATGCAGAGGCAGGGAGTCCTTCCTCTGTTAGTTCTTGTTACTTCACTGACAGGTGTTAGCAACAGCATCTCAGTTTCACTCTACAGCATTCAACAAATTCACCAAATGACTTCACACCGTCCTTCACTCTCTCTCTAACTCGCTTCCTCCTTCCAGCACAGAAATACTGACACACACACACACACACACACACACTTACAGACGTACATGCACGCCTGCACACCTGCCTCCCTCTCATCAGCATTAAACCTTGGCTTGCTTTCAGTCGCTGTTTATTTGAGTGGCAGGATTTTTTTTTATTTATTTATTTTTTTTCAATTTTGCAGTCTGAAACACTGACATATGAGTCACTCATCCCCTCCCCCAAGACAAACATGAGCTTTTGTCTCTCGCTTCACATCAATTCAAGGCCTCCAGTCTTCACCAAATGTCTTTTTAATGAAAACTGCTTCGTCTCATCACTCAGCGAGTGTCTAATGGCTCCTGTGTTGCTGCAGGTACCAAGGAGAGGTAGGAATGTCTGGCACAGGAAAGTAGAACCCAGGACCCAGACAAATAACACACACACACACACACACACACAAGCGCTTTACATTTCAGCCTCACTGACTATCCAGCAAATCCACAAGCGTATGCAATTAGTTTGGCTTCTTGTGCTCCCATGACGAACAGGAACAGCGCGGGTTGTTAGAGCAAGATATTTCTGAGTTCATTTAATCATCAGAGACTGTGAGGTGTGAAAAAAAAACAGGGGAACAGGAACAAAGCAATTTTCAATAAAATGAAGTGGCTAATGAGGACTAAAAATCAGAGTACATAAATGAGAGTAGAAGCACATACAGTATGTGCACATAATCAGGCATAGCGAGTGAAATCGGTTTCACTGAAGGATCGAATTTTATATGTCAAATCAAGGCACAAATGGCAAAATTACAGCTCTCACCTCCCATTTCCTTCATCTTCCTTCTCTTTCCTGTCCATTTGATTCCTTCGCCCCTTTTTTTCCATTCCTCCATCATCTCCTTTCCCCCCCCACCTCCTCTCCATTCATTGTCTTTCCTCGCCTCACCTGCCCCTCCTCTCCCTTTACCCAACTCTCCTCTCCGAGTGGAGGATTTGCCTGCTGATCCTGATCCCACACACAAAAGAAGGGTGGATAATCAGCTTCCTCTCTCATCCGGCCTGAATCGGTCCTCTTCAGAATTCCCACGCGATGCCCTGCCTTCTGGAACCGGACTGCTGCCCATTATCCCCATCTACTCAGCCACTCATCCCTAATCTTTGGCTCTCTTATCCCCACTCTTTTCTGTCTCTGCGCTTCCACATCTCTCCAGCAGCAGTCAGAGGATGGACAGTATTCAGTTTGAAGCGAGGTACTAACCCTTCGTTCGACAGTTTAGAGTAAACACTGCATTTTTTTCAGACATCAGAGAGTAGTCAGTCAGTGGTGGTTTTTAGTTTTTATTGATGTGAGTCACCTTTGCTTCATTCTCTTCTAAATGTCACTTTAAAAATGTCCCAAAAATAATCTGTTGGCTTTTGCCAGATTATGCAAAAAACTCTGCATTTCTTGGCACAACAAGGAAGCCATCAGTGACTCTGCTGCGAGCAGCAGTCTCATGAAGAAAATTCATGGGCTTTTCAGCTGAACTGGGCTAAACTTCCGGCTGTGTTTGCACAGCATGGACATGAGACAAGTATGGAAACAAAAACTAATAAAACAATATATCATTTAGGTATTGTGCACCGTTGGGCTCTTGCAAAAATGTTGTACATACTGATTCCAGATTTTCCAATTTTTTGTCTTTTACGTTTTATGATTTGTGGCATTATACCTTTGTTATACTGCACAATAGACATTTTGAGTTCCCTCTGCTTCTAGCCAGGGTTGTACAGTTTCCACAGAGACACAGGACTTCATAGTGCACTACAAAGAGCCTAGAGTGTGTACGAATGTGACAGGATTAAACTACTACAACTATCAAAATGGCGGTTGGTTGTAGCCTTCATTGGCATTTTAAGATGTACTGACACAAGTCTTGAGCACTATGGTGAAGTAGGTTGGTTTAAGTTTGTATGCTTCCAACAAAAACACTATACTATGATTAGCACAAATGGAACACAATTATTTCTTATTATGTAATATTGCTATCAGCTCTGGGAAGTTGCACAGCTTCAAGCTTACTGCTAACTTGCTCATGATGATAAAGTTAGCTTGCTGAAACTAGGTAGGTGGAATGTTTTTCCATGTTCACCATGTTAGTTTAGCATTATGGCACGCTAACATGTTAGAATCAGCACAAAGTACAACTGAGGCAGAAGAGAATATCATGAGTTTTACGACCAAAGCAAACAGTGACCTTCTGATACAACAAGATGGAAAGCCTGAGGATCACTATAAAGTCTCCAAAATTATAAATCATGAATGAACTCCACCAAATTTGGTTCCACTCCATCTTGTAGCCATCCAAATATGTCTGTGGATACCTGCAGTGCTGGTGGCGCTAGATAAAAAGTGAGGGGATCGGCAGCATTAATGGACTCTATCCTCTAGGGAGTATCTGTACAAACCATCCATCATTCAGTCTGAACCGAAGCAGTGGACCGACAGACAGTGCCGTGCGAACAGCCCCGCCGCAAGCTCAGCTAAAACATCTTTCTATTGTCTTCTGTATATATCCTGCACTCAGCCAATTCAGCTGTAAAGAACCTTGTTTTGTTCATTATAAATACATTTGGAATACTTCACCGTTGCTTTGTGCCATCTGAGGCAGGAAAGAAATCTGCTGTTTCTTTCATTGCAAAGCGCAGTATGTTTTAAGTTTGTTGACTACACAAATCCCCTTCAAGTTATGCTTCAGTGATGACAAATGTTGCACTGTTACAGGGAACAAAATGATGATGGAAGATGAAAGTTGGAGCTTAGGCAGGAAACAACAGATCCTTCTGCCATTTAGCTTCACGACAAAACATGAACTATGGCCATTAAATCAAAACAAATGTTCGCTTTCTGACTTTGAAGGGAAGCATGTGAGTATTGAACAAGGTTGTAATTAATTTATTCCCTGGAGTCGGGGAACTTCAGTGCAAACTGCTTTTGAAGCACAGAATTCCTGTGTATACTTCCTGCGTAGGCAACCAGCTCCCAGGAGCACAGCCTCGTGTTCTTACTTTAAATGAGCTGTCTCGTCGACTTTTAAGAGAAACCTCCGACCTCCTACTAGTCTCCCACTAAAGTTCCTCCTATTGTCTGCTTTCCCGTCTTCATTTTCCTCCTCCTGCCACATCCAAAAAGGGAACCCGTTTGTTATCAATTACACTTCTTCTCACATCCTTCTCTGCTTTTGTGTTCTGCTCTGCCTAAACTGGCTGCTTCATATGCTTTTGTTGTTGTTTTTTCTCGATCCCACACAGCTTCAGCTATCAAAGAGAGGGAGCATACACATTGTTTTGCACTTTTCACATATTTTTGAGGGTAAACTGATGATGCAAACTCTTTTGTTGCATATTAGAAGACACTGTTAAAACCAATCAGCCACAGTCAGATCTCGACGCGTGGAACACTGATGGGAGGATATTTCCTCTCCAAAACATTGCATTACAACACAGGATCCTTCGCACTGGATTTGGAAGAGATAGAACGAAGCATAAAAGGCAGAATGAGAGAGAATGATGTAGCAGCAAGAGGAGTGCATGGTGTGTGTGTGTGTTTGTGTGTGTGTGTGTGTGTGTGTGTGTGTAAAGCATTACTGATTCATACAGGCCTCTGATCCTTGGCTGTGTGAGAGTAAAGCCCCGCTCTCTCTTCCCCAACTTCACATTTCAAAATTCATTGCTGGGCTCTTGGTATTCCTCAAACCGAGCTCCAAGAGGAATCAACTATCCCTTTCACCCATCAATGATTCACTGTCATACCCACGGCTGGAATTTAGCAACACAGAAGCAGAGAAAGCTCAGACGTTTATGTGTGCATGCGTGCTGGTAAATGGAAGACTATTTAAAATTTGTAAATTGAAGAGATGACCAGCCCATAAAAATTCTTTTGAAAGGTTCGATTTTCTTAGAATTTATATATAGCCTGCTGTGTTTGTGGGTTTTATCCCACAAAAGAAGAAACTATTTCAACTGCATCCTTGTTGCGGCAAAAGAATAAAGGCATCGAGTCTGAAACCCTCTGAATAATTGAGGGGATAGTTTGATATTGCAGCCAGACTGCAGGTAGATATGATGTGAGGCCAGCTCTTGCACAAACGTCCCAGAAATCAAAGCCCACTTTGACATGCCTAAGCATGACAGAAGTCCTTGATGGGTTCATAAGAGAAGGCTTACAATGCCAATGATGTGCCACTCACTCACCTGAGACACAATCTTTTTGTCAGCCAGGCAGAAAAAAAGATGTTTGATTGCATCATTCTTTCTTTAGTCTACTGTCCAGGTCCCCTATGAAGTAATTAATGGAAAAACCACCTCATTTTTTTTGTTGCCCCTCGACGATTGTGTTTTGATGGCCCACTCAAGAGTTTGTGAGGACATTTTTTTTTTTTCAAAATGAGTTCTGAGTGGAATTCTGCATCAGGTGTATCATAAATAAGTCAGTCAAGGCCGACTAACGCTGCTCTCAGTGAAGCAGCAGCTAGCATGACATCAAACCTGCCACTCTGCTGCGCTCACTGCCCAGACTTGATCTCAGGTGCTTCTGTCAGCTGTGTAGGTGAGAAAAGATCAGACAAGTCGATATCTCCCCTCCTGATGCTCCACGCTGAAATCTGCAAGAAAATCAATCGGTTGTTTCCCCCTCGCCCATCTGTGCTCTTCTTCCCTTGTTTTCTTCTTCAAAAGAACGTGCGATAACGAAGGTGGACTCCAAAGTTAAAAGGAACAAAACTCACCAATGGGGCTGTTTATCATTATTTTTAAATTACTGGAAAAAGGGGGGCTTGATTTCACAGTTTGACACCTCCTTTCAACTTAAAGACAGAGTGGGGGGAAAAAAAACCCTGCCGCCATATAACGTCACCACTTACTATTCAATGCCAGCAAAATACTGTGTTTGACGCATGAATACGTTAATAGACATAATTACATGAATTACACCTTTGACAGGCTCCCATTACTACGCATCGGGTTGTTTTATTTCCTTGAAGCGAGGGATATTGATTTTCCTGAGCTGATTGCCATTCCCAAATTGAAATGAATAGATTGGCCATGTTGCTTGCTTTCTTGCATTATCTGGGTGAGGCATATGCGCTGGCTGTCTTTTTTAAAATTGCACGTTACAGCATAAGGTATGTCAACCGAGCAGTTCTTGTTTGAAAAAGATTCAGGCAGACACGGGGAAAAAGAGAAGGAGAAATAAATTCAATTTAGTGATTAGGAGAATTTGCAGTTTAGTTAGTCCTGAGTGTATTCTCCTGAAAGGGGATTTTGAGACTCATTTTGGGGGGAATTAGTGTGTTTTTAATCTTAGTTTCACCTCATTTGAAACCAAAACATGCACACAAAAAGAAGAGCACACACAAAGTAAAGCTGTGAGAGCTTGATTCACAAGAAGACAGCTCCACTTGTAGTTTCACAACAGAGGACGATTAAAAGGTAAACACATATAGTTGGTAGCACATTGTGGGAGTTATATTGGAGCCATATATTTAGTGCAAATATCATCAAGGCAGCCTGCTCTACCTCTGGAACATTATTAGTCAAGCAATGTTTCAGCACTAAACTGGCACTGCTGTCTTTGTGTGAAAGCCATTCTCAGATCTGTCCCATATGTCAGCCTCGTTGCTCTGGCAAGATAATCTCATGGGATTTCTATCACACAGGTGCCGCTGCTTATTTATCCTTTCCTCGACATTCTCTGCGCCCCCAGCGAGCAACACTAACACGGGCTAACTATCTGTCACTGCAAGCTAACCGAGCTTTGCGTCTGTTGTCTCCAGTCCCTAACCCCCTCCCAACCCTCCCCTCCAAGGCCCTCCAGCCCTATTGTTGGCTCCGGTGGCTGGCCCGCTAGTCTGTGTGATCTTCCCCGCAGGCGGTACTCACTCCACAGTTCTCCAGAGCTGACAGGTGTGTGATAAAAAGTCCTGTAAGTCAATGTTGCCCAGAACACCGAGTCAAAGACAGGTCCGTTTCCGAGAAAGCATAGGACTTTGGTTTCTGCTCATTTCCTGCTCCTCCTTTCTGATTCAGTCACCGATTTAATAAGAACAGACAGAGGGATAGAAATGACTCTGGAAACAAAAAAATATATATATCAGTGAAACTCCTAAAGAGTGAGTGGGCCTAAGCCCTGGGGCAGAGACAAATCACCTGAGGCAGAGTACAATTCTACTTTGTACTTTAAGGCTTTTTTTCCCCCTTCAATGTCTATTTTAGTCATGAATAGGTATGAGAGGAAAATGAGGTATTTCCTTTAATTAGAAACCCTAGGTACAACAGAATGTGGTCTTTTTGTTCTTTGCCTAATTAGGCTGCACGTATCTAGAAATATGCATTGTGTTCTTACCTGAGCACAAGTTTGGGCCACCCTTAAGGGGTTGACCTACTAAAAGTTACAGGGATAACGCGTGAGTGTGTGTGTGTGTGTGTGTGTGTGTGTGTGTGTGGATATGAACGTGCACGAGTGTGTGAAAACTTCACGCAACCATTCAAAGTGAGAACGAGGTGTGTGTTCTGACAAAAAAGTCACGGCTCTGCCTGTGAAATGGCAAGTAAAGGAAGAAAATGTCAATTCCCAATGTGGAACATCACGTAATGACTCTCTCAGAGGAAAAAGTAGTGTTCACACACACACACACACACACACACACACACTGCTATGGGCATGCACACACACTTGGTTTTTACTTTGCTATACCTTCATATGCCCCTCAACAGACAGCAGGCCTTTGGGGAGTCCTGACAAGAAGTGTGTGTGTGTGTGTGTGTGTGTGTGTGTGTGTGCATGTGTGTGTGTGCCAGTGTGTATTCATTTTATCCTTCGACTCACCTGTCAAACTAAACCAGGTAGTTCTGTGAAGGTTAAGACAAGGAGATCTAGTTTCAGAGACAGACAGGAGAAACAACAGAGAGGCAGAGAGTTTTGTCAGGGTTTTTCTTCATGTTTTGTAAGCGTTTTGACAATCGCTGTAGAGTTTTCTCTTCCTTTTCAAAGCAATCCTTCTCTTCCCTCTAACTGTTGCCAATGTCCATCAACACAGGAAGACCCTCTGCTTTACAAGCAGTGGAAACATCCTCATGCTTGCCGGCAATTCCATGCTCTGTGTTCTAGAGTTAAATATAATATAAGTCTGCGCTTTGCGATAATGACTATATGAGGAGTGACCTCATGGTGACCACAGAGCAGTATTGGGACATGGGGTCACTATCTACTGCCCCGTCTGCTGTTCAGGGCTGTCATTTCCAACCATTTTCAACTCAACTCACGTCCAAATACACTGTATATGTATTAGCTACCCTGACCATAATTGTATTATTGTATTATCGTGCAAAATAGAAAAGATCTTAGAGTCATGGCCCAGAGTGGAGGAAAGGTCAAGGAGATTCAGATTAGCTGAACTTCAAACTTGAAAGATACATATTTAACATCTAGTTTTAAGCAGAAAAGACAGCTTTTGCACACAGTCTGTGTATTTCCAGAAAAACAAGAATCTACATGATTATGCGCAGAGCCAAATACACTAAGGTTGCAGCTCACATATGGTCGCATTTTCTGTATTTACACCGTGTCTCTGCACTTGGTTTCATTTTGTTGTAATTGCAGCATCTGTTTTTCTAAATGCTGATCCTGTGCTGCAAAGAGGTTCTCTCAGTTTGCTTGTGCTTTGTCAATCTGTATGTGTTTTCTCAAGCTGCAGCACATTGAGCTCTCAGGGCCAACATATATAGATAGCTTTAGCTAAAGTTTCACTCTAATACTCTTTAATTAAAAGCCTCAGATCAGGTGAAACAACTTCTTTGTGATTCAATTCAAGTACTCACATTGACACGAAAGCATCTAAATCCCATGAATAGGGAAAAAAGGAACTCCGGTTAAAAGGTGGCTCGCCGAGCTCAACAGAGGAGCATGAAATCCGGCTGGAACCTGTGGGTTTATTTGACTTCAGGTAGTCAGGATATATTTTAATTATGTATGCTATCATTTACAATGTAGTATTTATTTAATTTTTTAAATACTCAAAAAATTAACAGTTGACAGACGGTGAGAGGTGAAAGCAAAGATACCCTCTATCACAATGAACTACGAACCATAAATAATCCAAATGAAGTTCAGCCTTTAGCCTTAAGCTATTTTTTTTTTTAATTCCACCTGAAAAGAAAAGCCTTCCAATGTTTAGTCAGTAACAGTTTCACAACTGCAAGACCAAAAAAGCAACAACCTTGGCCTCTGTGATGAGACGTTACTGATCTAAAAATTCTCAACTGCAAATGTACCAATTTTGATGCAACAGAAATGAAGCACAACAGTATTATATCCATTTTAATCACAGCAGGATTTGGCAGCCCCTTCACTGTACCACACGTCACACTTGGAAACCTTCAAAAAAATTGGTGGGTTGTGTTTTAATGACAGATTCAGCCTGGTCCCCGTTCAAAAGGACAAGAAAGCTGAAAGAATACATATCAGCCTGAAAAGGCATGAAGGCACTTCAACCTACCTGAATCTATCAAACATATTTTTTCTCAACTTGATTCTTTCTGATTCTTTCTTTCTCCTTCTGTAGCACAGTATACACGATTTATGTTTCTGATGTGGCTTCTACATGTGAGCATTTGCACAACAGTGAGAAGGAACGCTGTTCATATCGACTAATGACACTGTGTGTGACCTTGTTGCTCACACAGCTGAGAATAAGTCTGAAGCTATAAACACCACCTTGCAATTGCATACCTCTGCCAACCAGTCACATTGCAGTTTCCCTCAATTCCATGTCTATCGAGAGTCATAGGTATTTATAGAGAAAACTTTAAAGTGTGTGAGTTCATTGTGAGAAAGAAATAACTGAGTCAAATTCCTTGTATGTGTTCATTTGTGGGGCCAATGAAGCTGATTGTGATAGAACACAAAGTTGCAGCCATGACAGTACCAAATATGGATGTTGCTGCAGACAAGCTAAAAATTCTAACACATGGATGCTTCACTTACATCCTCATCATGGCCACACAGAAGATCTACACAACCACCACAGTTTTAAATGGACATCAAAAATTAGTGTCCGGCCAAATGTGAAAAATGATTACAGTCTTCCCTTCTGTTCCTGAGCTATGGATTTGAATAATGGCCACTTCTAAGTAGGATATGGATTCTTGAGTTACAGCCAAGAACCTTTTTGTTTTGACCAACAAATTTTAATCAGTTGATCCTTGAGTTAGGGTAAATGTTTGAAATTTAAAGACATTTCTTCAAGGCCTTCCTGAGACACCACATTTGCAAACATGGGAGGGATGGACAGCCCCAAAAACGTGATGCCTCCAGGGAAGTCCTGAAATAAAAATGCTAAAACTGTGATCTTACTGTACCATTTCCTCAGATCGCAAGATTATACACAGTATCACTGACGGAATAGTCTTGCACAGCCAAACCATTCACCGCAGCATTACAGCCATAATCATTACACCATAGACTCGACAACTGGACACTGACTGCCTGTTACATTTACTAAAGCCCAACATGTACTTTGCACAGTATAATTTCATGTTTCCAAAATGAACATAATCAATCACATCACAATCACATAATGCTGTAGTGTCATGATATTCAATAACTCTACATTTATGATACTAATTCATGTTGAGATCAAATGAGTCAGTCCATCTGTGATTAAAAATACCAGCCTTTTCTTAAAAAAAAAAAAGGATAGAGGAGAAACATGATTAGTAAACTGCTTTATGTAAGCAAAGATTTACATATTGCAGTGTATGTGTAGATGCTTTCCGATTTCTTTTAACTTTATGAATCCAATGTGCTTAAGAATGTCAACAGTTTACTGCGTTAACTTCAGCCTGTTGTTGTTCAGACACATTCTTTAAACACTGACAGTGGGACTGGAAGAAAATACAGGAGAAGCTATTTTAAAATAGGTTATCTGATTGCTCTCAGCTTGATTTGTTAGACCCCTTAACACCCTCAAAAATAGAAATTTAATCTGCAAAATGAAATAATCTGATGTCCTTGACCAAATACTCCTATCAAGTTCAACTGCTATTTCGTCCATTGCATTATTCAGATAAGAATTTGTGAACAGTACAGTCTATCTGCAGAGTGCTGCTATGCCGTACTGCAGCACAGAGCAGTGTGAGAAAGAGGGGCATGTTCTTTGAAGTCTGCAGAAGCCCACTGTATGTCAAACTGTCTCTTGTAATAACCGCAGAGATGAAAGTTTACCTTGATCTGTGACACAGAGAGAATCTTATCTAATGCGATGTAATGCGAAAAAACTAAAATATAACCCTGATCAAATGTGATCTAATGTGAGTAACTAGCATGTCACCTTGATGTGTACAGTCACTGCTGTACCAGGCAGCCACATCACCCTCTTACCTCCTCACCTTCTTCCAGTTTTTTTTTAACAAAATCACACACATTTCAAGGGCAGTACTCTCTCCTGCCATTGAGCTAAAGACTCCAAGACGGACTGAGGGAAGTGAGGAAATTGTGGAGAGACTCTTACGTGAAACCCTATTCAATATAATTCAGTTTTATGCATATCGTGCCCAACCATACCATACTGTAGGTCATCTCAGGGCACAGAGTTAATAAGGTCAAGACTAGCAACCAATATGCATTGTTTTGTTTTGATTTTCAGGGCTGATACCGATCACTGGTACCCAAAATAGACCGATAACCAATATTTCAGGCAGATATTTTAGTGGGGATTGCTTGCTGGTTGTTTTTTTTTTTTTTTTTTTGCTCGGGTTTGCTTAATGTGTAGGTCCCCTATTGTGCCCCCAACACAGTTGTGAGATCCTTTAAGGCAGCAACAACCAGCTACTTTGATAGCTGAATATTCAATCAATTGTTGAAACTAATAATAACTATTCAAATTATGAATGCCAGAAAAAACTAATGGCTCTAATTTAGCTTTTAAATTTAGCTTGAGGTTGTTGTAGGCATAGACATATATACGTAGACGCCGCGTTGATTGCCGCTGCCGATTGGAGCCAACGTGCCTACGCGGCGGCCATCTTGATACAGTGCCACTCGCCCCTACAGTGCATTACGTCTATAGAGGAATGACATGTCTGCACTATAAAAGTGATCATAAATCGATCAGTTGTTAACATATATTGTTTGTTACAAACGTCAGACATGGAGGACGGACAGGCAGACACAAATAGAACAAAAGCATCCAAGCATCCTGTGTCATAGCTAAATGTGTGACGTTTTTAACAAACCAAACCATTTAGAAATCGGTCGAAAATTCAGTGAATAATTCTATTTTAAGACTGAGGAGTACCTCTTACCTCCATAGACTTACATTCACTCCCGCCTCTGCTAGCCCTGTACCAAGATGGCAGAGCTTTAGGCACGTCCCTCCACAGTCAATGCGGCATCTACGTATATATGTCTATGGTTGTAGGCATGTGCGGACACACGAAAAGGGCGGTAAAGATGGAGGTTATGCACCCTTGTCATCCTTGTGTGTGTGCGTTTATGTGAGTTTGCTGCTACAACACTGCAGTTTTCAACACCCAGGTTCATAATATTATGCTGAAAAGTTGTTAAACCTGGCAGCTGGGACTGGGATATGATTGTAGAACACTCTCAAGCGCACCTTGAGTGACAATCACACAAAGTGCGCTGGTAATGAGACAACCAGGGCTGGTAAAAACTTCATGAGTTTTTTGCTGGCTCACCATTCCACCGGTGAGGTAAGGTAGGTTCCTATGTCGTTTCTGTGATAACTAATCGAGGATGAGGTGCTTGCCGATTGCGTTCTGACAACTCCAGGTTGGGCTAACACTGTTGACTCCGTGGAGACACAAATGTTGGATGTTGCTGGTAAGCTTTTCAACCAATGCAGCTGTATCCAACCATGTTGTGCCACTGTAAATGCAGCATAAAAGATGTATTTTGCAATGCTGACAGCAGGAGTCAACATAGACCCGGCAGACCACAGAAATTACAATGTGCTGGGGGATACCATGGCTATATGTTTGGTTCTTTAGTTATCCTCCAGTTTTCCTGTGCTGAGATCAGCAGGGAACATGGCCTGCATGTAACTAGACTGCAAAAAGGTGGTCCGTGGGTTTACATTACCACATTAGGTAGTGGTGCATTTCATTCCACTAAGCGGATAAACAGAAGACTTTAGCTGACAATGTCATAGCACTGCTAGTGTCCTGTGGTGTTTGGCACGGGAAGCTGGCAACGGATGCTTTGTGTCCTGTGGGTGGTGGGATCCTGGTTTTTGTTCCTCAGTACCTAAAACTTGACTTTACTTTTGAATAGAATGAAAGGAATAGCAATTGGCAGACAAGTTAGAGATTTAGAGATAGACATTTTGTTGTGTTTCTTTTATAAACGGTTATAATTCAACCAGATTCTGTGGTCACTTTCTTCACTAATGGCACCAGGTGCTGGAGTTTGGCTTGATGAACATTGGACGGCACTTTAGTTTATGGTCTTTCTCAAACAGTGGGTGGCGTGCATTAATGTGTGACTCCGCCTGTGTGTGTGATTGTGTATGAGTGTGACCTGCGTATCAATGCGAGGTTGATGGAACCCCCTGGAGTTTGGACACGTATAACTGTTGACCGTATCTCAGCTGCCTGTTTCTGCTCATGTTAATTTAATGAGCGAATAGTGTGCATGCCGGGAAGTGGTCACAGTGTATTATAGAGCCAAATGAGAGATAGGCTGAGTGAAGCAAAAGACTTATCAAAATCAATAAGTGCAGAAAGATCCAAACAGAGTCTGTTTGCTAGGTTGACAGAACGTGGCTACACAATCGATGATGATTTAGATCACCAACAAACACACACGCCACACAGTATTCTAATATGTTCATGTCTGTTGCTGCTGAGGACTCATTAATGAAACCATTGACGTCCAGCATGGACACTTGATTCCATCATGCATCACACTTTTTATTCACATACATCATCCACGTGAATGTGGCATGAATGCCATTAACGTCACAGTTGTACGTGATTCCACTGCCGCTAGACTACTGTGAAAAACACTCAAGGTCAGACCCCTTTTGTTCCTTTCCAGGAGCAGCGAAATGTAGATTTGCTCCGCATAACTAATGCATTGCTCCATCTAATACATGACCCAACACAGTGGTGGATGGGATGTAAAGATCTGTCTTAATTTACCACCACTTTGCTATTTCCGATGCTGCTGAGACTGCTTGTCTTGCACAGCCCTTAAGTGGTACAAAGTCAGAGAGGTAGATTGTATTTAAGACACAAATTTAGTTTTAAATCTGATGATGTCTTAAAAAAGCACATTCATTGCAAGAGTGTCAAACACTGCTGCACTATGCAAGAGTTCAAAACCTTAAATATCATGCTATTTCTCTGCTTTTCTTCATCACAATTCTCTGGAGGGCCAACCTAACTTTAGCCTCTTATTATATACCAGAGCATTGTTTCTGCTTTGCTTCTCCCGTGCTTGTGCTGTATGTTGACAATTCATGATTGGGTCCCTGAGGACGGGTACTTAGTGCCTCTGAGCAGGTAAACACAGAGACAGCGACGTTAACACGCAAGAGCTACAGAGCCATGAAGGCACAAATAACACAAAGGCATTTATTTTGACATGCACAGCATACATAAGGACATTCACATCATATGGAACGATATTAAACATAAACATTAACCAGCGCAGCTAACGACAGAGCCAAACACTTTCCCTCACAACTGCTTGTTTTTTTTTTTGTCATTTGCCATGTCACCTGAATCTCCAGGGGGCTTTTTCATTGACAGTCGAGAACATGTATGCCACAATGCACTAAAGTCATTCATTTCTCTCCCAGGTTGTCACTTAACACCTCCCCGAGCTCTGTCTTTGTGCCTATCTGTCGGTTTTGCTGTCTGCTTGGATGTCTGTCTCTCTCTGTGCCTCTGTCAGAAGGTCTGTCGAAACTTTGTTTCCTGCCAGCAAACGCAGCTTTTATCTCACTGGCGTGTGTTAATATGTTAAATCCGTGTGTTGTTTGTATAGATGAGGACAGCATTTACACAAACTCGAGCCCATGCATGCTCTCATTCACACATTATTCAACTCCTTTCGTTAGAAAAAAATGACTGCTACTATGTGTCAAGACTTTTAAGAGTTTAAAAGAATATACAATGAATGAATAAAGAGACCTTCAGGGTATTATGATAGGATGAAGGCTGCGCAAAGCAATCAATACTTTCTGTCAGTACTTACTTTATTATTGTAGTATCTAAAGCTATTACTAGCACAGTCTATATCAAGAAGTAGACACCACTGCATAACATACACCACTGAATTTAAACATGGACTTCAGTTTACTCATCAGAAGCACCATTCAGCTTGTGAAACTGCTGATAATGTTCCCTGTTTTGTAGATTTGCTTTCGTATTTGGTTACGCCACCAGTTTGATTAGATGGAGTTACAGATGTGTTTGCTGTCCGCCCAAAAGGGTGGCATACACTGAACACACGTCCCTGCTGTCTGACTGCTAGCTGTAGCAGTCATGTTGGTGAACTCCGCCGCATCAACTTGTGAAAAACTGAAGCTTGTGCAGTTTGGCTAGCTATCTGAGGTCCACGCTAATGCTGAACTAGAATTTTCAAGCGCTAACACAGCTGTGTGTCTGTCAGCGGAGAGCAGCTGTAGCTGCTGACCTTCAGGAACAGCAGGACTCTGTTTACAAGCTTCCGACAATAAAGCGATGAAGTGTATCAGCGATGCTCTGCTCTAGGTATTTTAGAGGCAGCAGTACATACTGACACATTTCCTGGACTGATAAAGTTGGTGCGACAGTATTTGTAGACATCTGTTCCAACTTAGCAGACGTTTTCAGCAGCTGGACTCCATCATGTAGACCAGGTAAAAGGACTATTTTGAAGTGGCTGCGAGCAATACTTTGGATTTTGTCCGGTAAATTGTTAAATAGAAATTTTAAATGAAGTCATTATTTTGGCTATTTAATTTAAAATTCAAGAAACCTGGTGTTTATTAAATCTGTCCGTAAAATTCCTCATGTAGTGGATCTTATTTTGTAGTGAACATTAAGTGTGTTTTACTAGCTTAAGAAAAAATGTCCACTTACTTCAACAATTATTCAATTATTGATTTTGAACGTGGCCAAATAATTTCCTGTGGTTCTGGAGACAGTCTTCTTAAATCTGAGAAAATAACCCTCAGAAATTAATCTGTCTATGGAAAGATGATGGCCTCGCTAATTAGTAAACTGTTATTAGTAGAGTGTTGGACGCAGAAATAAGTTTAACAGTAAGCAAAAGAAAATGGATGTGAAAGAAAGAAATGATGGACATTTAAATATCAATAGTTATAAATAAAAAACAGCTACAACACAAGTCACAGCATCTCTCGGGCTGCAGTCTTGTCTGGTCATATCCCACACCATGTGCCAAAGCACACACTCGAAGAAATGCCAAGGGAGGTAGGACACCTTCTACTGTTTCTCCTCCTCCTCTCCTTCACCTTCCCACATCTTCACTGTATGAGCTACCACAGTCCCGCGTGGTGTAATATATCAGTGTCTGACATGAGGTGTAACACCTCAGTTAATAGCTGCTGACTGCTCCTGTGAGCTATGCTTTGGGGGAAAGCAAAATTACAGGGTGCTGAGACTGACAGCCGAGCTCGCAGAAGATCTTCTGCCCCCTGAGCCCCTTTTTGGCAATGAAACCTGTCTCCCAGGCATATCAGCACTAACACCAAATGAGCAAAGTAAACACAGGTACATGTGTACTGTGTTACACTTCTGCTCACTGCTGGTTTGCAATTATGGATATTCACTCATGCATTAAAATTGTGTTAGCCATGCACGAGGCAAAGCAGCAGTTTTCTTCAAGACAAGGATCTTTGCTCTGCGGTACTCGACCACAGATGCCAGAAGAGACACAAGAGTTTAGGGAGTTAATTCTAAAAGTGAAAATCAAAAGACAAGAGGCATAATAAAAGGCATTGCCTAAAATGAAGGAAGTCACAGTGTTTACCCTCCATTCTTACACTCATCCTCAAAAGGAAGAGAGAAACCACTTTGTTCATGCCAGGTCAGTTTTTACCTCGCTATTTTTTCCTGTGGATTTCAAACAGCAAGGAGAGATTGAGGAGGCGTGAAGACAAATGTTATGGAACAGTATGAGAGGGAAAAAACACAAAAGCAGAACATGGACAGAAAGCTGCGAGAAAGAAAAGGAGGGCATTATGTGGGTTGTTATGAACACGAGGCATGCAGAGAGAGGGATGGGAGAAAAAATGAGAGGGAGAACACACTGAGAGACAGAGTGAAACATGAGAGGACGTCCGTCAAAGTGCCGTCTTTCTGCTGTGCACAGCAGCCCGACACACTGCAAGTTAGGGAGAGTGAGTCAGGGAAGAGGAGGCTGCCCATTAAAAAAGGGAAGAGGAAGAAAAGAAGGTAGGAGGTGGGGAAAAACTCATGCTGCCTCTCTGTCTGGGCCCGCCGAGAGGCAATGATCAGACTCTGAGTTTTACATCAGCAGCTGATGGGCATCAGGGCCCCTCAACCCTCATCTGGCTTCTCTTCTGGTACAGCACTCTCCATCTCTCTCCACCTTTCCTCTGCTCCAGAACCCCCACCCCCACCCCACAGGCTCCTGTAATTGGCTGCCCTACGGTGCTGGATCTTGTACTGTGTGTTAGTGTGAGTCCACATGTGTAAGTTTGTCTGACACTGCATGACTATGTGTGTGTGTGTTTTTTGTGTAATTTTCTAACTCATAATAATTTTATGTTTATATGACTTTTAGATGATGACACAGAGAGGAGAGCCTCTTAAGTAGATTCTGGCTATTGCTTGCTTGCTCTCCCTCTAACACACACAGAGAACCACATCAACACACAGCTGCCATCTTACACTTCATCTTCATGAGGAGGACACACAATCCCTGCGAGATAAATGTCATTATGTGCTTTAATGGGCAATCAAAATGACAAGTGACACATGACAGAAGCCAACCAGGCTACAAATTAACCCATTAAAATCCTTTTTACTCAGAAATGGCATATGTCAAGCCACAGCCACATGGAGGCTGATATCTAAAAGGTTTGGAAAACAGTTGATTTTCTTTGACAGTTGTGATTATTTCTGTGAACACACACTTCTCAGCTTCTTAGCTGAGCAAAAAAAGCAGCTGTAGATTACTGACTGTGAACTGAATATGGCCTGAATAATTAAAGGCACCTCACACTGGCTGCCTCACATCAGTGAATGCCTGCAGCACACAGTGGACACATCATTTCCGCAGAAGTAGTCAAGCTACGGTGGCGACCATGTGTCAATCTGTGGAGCAAATTTATTGAAAAAAAGAACACTGCCTTTTCTAAACTTCCACGAGGCTCAACAGTACGGTGGTGTATTATCAGACCTGCTGATGTGCAGCAAGAGACGGGGTACAAACAAAATAACAGAAAGCTTTGATGTGTTTAATGCATGTCATTTTGTGTTGCCCTTAAGATATGTGCATATAGCGTAGATTACTGTTTGTTGTGTTGTTTATAGTTTAGACCAGCCTCTCTGGGCTTTAAATTACAAAGAAGATTAATTCACAGTTCACTTTAGCTTTGCTAGATACATGGCCTCCCAGCTATACATACCTCATCAAACTTCTCCTCTAATTAGCACATTTATGGAGGAAAATACTTAAAGTTTGAACTCACTTTACTCTTATTTAAATTAAGTTAGTGGTAAATACACACCAATCAGACACAATATTAAAACCACCTGCCTAATATTATGTAGGTCCACCTCATGCTACCAAACAGCTCTGACCCATCAGAGCATGGACACTGGACCTCTGGTGTCTCGCATCAAGACATGAAAACCAGTGCATCCTGCAGACACTTGACTGGATTTGAATCTGCTGAGTTTGGAGGCTGTTATAATGCTTTTAATCTTTGTTGTGTTCCTCAAGCTGCTCCTGAGCATTTTTTTTTTGGTGTGGTGGGGTGCACTGTTCTGCTGGGTGAGGAAGCTGGCATCAGGAAGTGCTGTGTACTGGTGTGCTTTGTCTGGAACCTTCTTTAGGTGTGTGCTACATGTCAAAGTAGCATCCACATGAATGCCAAAACCAAAGCTTTTTCAGCAGAACATTGAAGAGTAACAAAATGATCAATGTCATTTCCTTCACCCAGCAGTAGTTATTATGTTGTGGCTGATCAGTGTGTACCAGACACACCGAAAGTTCAAAACGAAGAGAGGAAATAAAGCCGTCTGATGTGCAGCATATTCTGTTCAAAAAATGAACAAGTCACAAACAAAACATTCCCCTCTTGTAAGAAAGTATGAGAATATAATCACTTTAACTCCATGAACCATAGGAAAAGTAAGAAATATAGCAATGGAAGTTTTAATCTGAACTCTTCAAAATGAAAAAGTTGAGGCTAACATGAGCTACAATGTGCTGCTTATAATTGAGCTGAACAGCATATGGTATTGTACCTGCAGGTTACAAGATACAATTTTACCAATATCATCGGCGTTTCACAGAATGTAAAACTAGTTACCCTTTTAAAACAAGGCAAAATCTCTTTGTCTATGGGGGGGGAACGGACGGACTGTGTTTATATAGAAGCAGAAAATAGCTGTAGCTGAGCCATATGACTCTGATTCAGTGTTTTACCAACATGATCACTTTCAGGAGTCCAATTCTCTCGATGTGAATGCGGCATATGCTCCCACTCAAAATTCTATAAACCACTGATATGTCACAGAGTCAAATCAATGATCTTTCACTGGCGCATCACAGCTGCAGAGGGGTCAGTGCTGCCATGCATCACAGGCTGAACACTGGGTCACCGGTCAGATATGATGTTTTATTTTCAGTCAGATACAATTTTCCATCCACTGCAGTCGATACTTGTTCGTTATTTCTGGCTCCTCACGTAGCAGCTGCATCTTCATTAGCGGCACGGTGTTACAGAGAGGGCCATTCATTTTGTTCCTTCTTCATTATTGAAGAATATATTTAAGATCTGTTTGTTTTGCAAGACGCTCATTAGCTTGATAGCCATCTGAAATGTATTACCACTCACATCTGCAGATTGATATTAAATGCATCTTCTGGCCATTCTTTGTCTTATACAGCTGATCCATTGTCAATCACGTGGGCAACGAATAAAAAATGCGCTTCATGAGAAGATTCATGATTGAAAATGATCACACTATCTCCGCAAAACAAGAATTAGCTTTTTGCTTATAATTCATTAACACAATTTGTACATGCCAGAAAGAGGCATGAAAATCCAAATTCATCCTCCAGAGCTTTAACTGAACTGTTAATGCTTGTTACCAAATAAAACTGAAAAATGCAGAGAGACCAGACAACCCAGGCAAACTAATATGAAGAGCTAATTACACTGCACCTCATCTATTCCCCTTGTAACTGTGTCTCGATTTTACTTCGGAAACTTTCTCAAGCATAAAGACATTAATACCAGCTCTCTGTGTGCTCTTTGCTTAAGTGTTCCCTTTTTCTGCCACTTTAGCTAAGATTAAAAGCAGAAGTGAGCAGAACCTCCCTGCTCCCCTCACTCCCGACACTTCATCTTAGTTTGTGCCGTTTCTCCTTTAACTCCCCACGTTCCCCGACTCCTTTTTAATGCCCACCCCTGTATAATGACTGTCCTCGGCCGGGGCCCATGAGGAGAAGGAGTGTCTGTGTTTGCGCTCCCTCATGCATACACATAACCACACTATGAGTATGGAGACTCCACAGAGAGTAGAAAGTCCTATTGAGAGTGATGTCACATACTCCCATCCCGTGTCTGCGAACAACAAATCACCTTCTCCCCATCTATAATACATATCCCTCTGCACCCCAGGAGACTTTATCTGCTAAATACCCTTCAGCTGGAGATCCTAGGCGTAAGCCCATGTGTAAATTTGCCGTGCAGCTCCGAGGACATGTTGCACTGGGAGACGGCCGATAAAAGCTACCATTAAAACAGCATTTGGGGCCTTTTCTTTGTAATGAAGACGGAGGAACTGCACTCCTGACAGTGCAGTGGATAAACAAATCTGTGCTGTGTTTGAGCTCGGAGCAGAAGTGTAGAGGGAAGTAAAACAACAGAAACGTCCATGTACTTTAACAATAATAGTATTACCACCAGGAGCCGGCTCATACACGGACACATGTATCTGCGCACGCTACAGCTCCAAAAACCGACACTGCCTCGCATGTGTGCATCCTCATGCCAGCATGTGCATTCAGAAAGTGTTCTGTATATTCATGTGTGCGCCTTAGCCAATCTAATCTTGTGCCTGCAGTTTCAGGTGGGAGCCGCCTCGCAGTGGAGAAGATGTATATTTCATTAATTCACAGTAGTGACCTCCTGGGCTGCTCACTGGTGTTCATCAGGCCTGCTGCTGAATCCTAATATCATTCTCCACAGCTACCTCCACTGTCAGTGTGAGTAGTGCGGGAGAAGGAGGCAGTATGGGGATATAGAGGTTGCGGGGTCATTTCAGTAATGCTTCTACTTGTGTCTGTCGATGAATGTGTGTGTGTGTGTGTGTATTTCAGTTTGTGCGTTGAAAGTTCAGGCAAAATGGCTCCAGGACCTGCACAGTCTCTTGGTGAGAACTTCAGCTGACAAAGACAATGGGACGAGCCAGTAGAAGGTGACGGGTTATTAAGCTGAGGTGAAAAGGTGAGGTCAAGATCAGGGCACAAAGGAACCAAAGAAAGAGTCATGTCTTGCTTTTTGCTGCCTGGAAGATTGTTCCGTAATATATTGAAACAGCTCTTGAGGTATTAAACATAGTTGTGTGGAATGATTATTCAGAGTATAAGACCAATTTGTGTTTTCAGATATAGGCTTTTCTTCCATGCAGGCACTTCTTGTATAGCAGTGAAGAACCTCCCGCCCTGGCAGTGCAGCAAACAGGAAAAAAAGGCTGTGATTTCACACAAGTACACTCCATTCTGGATACCGCATCACATCATGGTTACACTTGTTTATAGGAAGCCTTTCATGTGCTCAGATGTTTTAAATGCACTTTTCATAACCCAACCTAAAATTTCCCTGCACGCATGTACCCAAAAGTAGACAACGTTTCTGCCTGTTGTGTGTTCTGCTGCCAATGATTTCACACGCAAAGTAAGCCAGTTACACAACAGTGAGCTCGCACAGACTGTAAGAACCAAAAGTAACATGCAGTGTCAACTGAGATTCACCAAATGTTCCAGGTGCTTTGTTTGTTTTTACCTTCGCTACGGCAAACTGTAACAGTAACAAAGGAAAATCCAGTTACTGTGAAGCCTTGAGAGACTTGGCTTTGCTATTATCAGCCACAATAGTGTAGCTGGTATTGTTTTCAACTTGTGATTCTGTGTTTCATCGTGGAAAACTGTGGGCCTGGAAGCACTCGCGGGAACTACCACAAAACGTCTTTTGGCCTTCGTTTTTCATTCTGTCTGTCTGTTAACAGATTTTGCCAACAAGATGGCATCAGGACTGTGCAACATGCAGAAGCAAAACTTTAAAGAGGTGTAGCAGAGTTGCAAGAGAATGAGATTTTCAATGCAAAATACCTCTCAGAAAATATGACCGTTTCATGGAAAACAGTAATACACAATAGAAGTAGAAAATATCATGAAAAGAAAAGGCCAGTACCTCAGATTTGTTCCACCATTGGTTAGCATTATAGCATGTTAAATTCGCTACTAAATGAAAAATAGCATGAGCTGAGAGCTTTTGAAATCATGTCCTATGATTAACAAAATCAACATATACTGTAGGTAAGGAAAAACACTCTCAGCTGATCCCAGCTACATCTGCAAAGATCTGCGAACATCTTTAATGTGCTACCTCCTTTGGCAGCCACTTTCTGTTGACATTTTTTGCAAACCGAGTATCCATTCTTGAGGAAAACTCCCACCTGTTTGTTTATGGGATGCCCTGATTTTAATGGTTTGGTTTTGTGGGGATGGAAACTAGTGTCTTCAGCCTCACTTCTCTCTGACGGCGCAAGTTGACAAGTCTGACAGGAGGAAAGGAAATGTGCACATGCAGGTCAGAATCTCTATTAGGCCTCTTTCATGTTGTTTTTTTTCTGTATCATAGATCAGCAAATGTACATGGTATGATAGCTGTCAATATTTATACCTTGTTATGCCACGAAACTGGTATATCGCTGCAGCCCTACTGTGATTTCAAAAAGAAGGCCAGAGCCATAAGTTCTCCGCACTCATGTAAAAATAATGACTGAGTACTCATAGGCCAGAACATCAACATATTGACAGGCATCGCAGCGGGAATGATTCCATACCAAGACGGTCTCTAGTTTATCCATAACATTAAATGTGCAGTCCAAATAAGAAACTATGAAAAAAACATCTTTCTGTGTTGGTCGTTTAGAAACTAACATGGAAAAAAGTGATGATGCCCAAACCACCCCACTACAGTCACCTAAATGTGGTAGAAATACTGCAAAATTGTAAGCTCTGCCCATGGCAATCCAGGGAGAAGAGCATAGAGAGAAGAAGAAATACAGAAATCTGTCTGTTCATGTGGGTTTCCATTGCCCTAAATATTGTGAAAACATAAATAATGTAAATGTGAGCCAATCAGCTAATTTACAAATTGATTTCAAACACATACAATACGTTGCAATTTGAGCAATCAGTTTGCTTTGTGAGCACAGCTGATGCTTCCCTTCACCACGAAACATTATGGCAGATGACTGTAAGATGACTGCCGTGTTCAGCTCATGTTTCTTTCACTATCAGGCTCCATTACAGTGATTCTGCCTGCAAGCATAGAGCTGTAATGCATTATAGTGATTACTTTCTTCCAGTAAGAAGTAGCGGAGGGATCTGAATTTGAAATGTAGCAGTTATACTGCACAGTTACTAATCGCAGTATGTCTCAGTTACTTTGCACCTGTTTAATGTGTGCTGTATTCCTGGAAGTCTGACGAAAGGTCAGTCTCTCTGGATTCTGTGGTCAGACTGGTATAATAGGTGTTGAGAGGCATTTAGTCTCTCAATAAAGAATCATGCTTTCTCCAGAAACACCTCATTTACACATGTTGTGTGTTAGCTGGTGTTCAGACATTTGGCTACAGGTAAGAATAACCACTGTTTTCTTCAGAGTTTGAGGGTATGTAAAGTCTGCACCTTCTCTTGGAAGATAAGACTTCTGGAGTGCTACATGCAGTGTTAAGTGTGTACCAAGCTGTTGATGGCTTGAATTCAGGCTGGCCGTCTGGTAAAGCACAATGCTTCTCTTTATGTGACACTGTGTAAAATACATGTATCATACGCTGTGAAAGAAACGGAGCTGTTTCAAGGCACCTTTGACAGAATTGGGATGAATGTAAAGCAATGAGCAATGTAACCTATTGCTTTTAAAACATAAAAATAGGGCTGCTGTATAGCTCACTGAGTTAGGGTGTTACCATACAGGATCACCAACAGCAGTCGTGAGTTTGAGTCCGGCTCACAACCCTTTCCTGCGTGTCTCTCTCTCCTCTCTCTACCCCCTTTCACCCCATCTCTACCATTAAAAAAATATTATATATATATATATATATATATTAGTGCTAGTTCAGATTGCCAAAATTCCTCTGGATGTGGAAATAACAATATTGTACATGCCAGTGTTATTGCACAGATTCGTAGAGTAGAAATACTGATAGAGAAGTTTTAATATTGGACAGACTTGGCCCTAAGTATAAAATACTGATATTGCACAGATCCTTGTATATGTAGAAAAATTCATATATAACTCTGTAGGAATCTGAGTAACTCCTGTATTTTGAAGTAACTTTTACAACACTGGTCCCTCTTGACAGAACCAAGTCTCATTATTTAATAGCCTCACCTTGTAAATTCTGTAGTCAGGGTTTAAACTGTCATGTCAATGGTTTTACAAATCCATGCCATCCTCTTCGTGTGACTGCCATGCTTGATGATGTACAATATGGGAATGCTCTATCACATGTTTAAATGGGTTACACAGGTAATACTGAATCGAAGGTGGACTTGTATTTCAAAATGCAATCACAACATTTGTCAGAAAAATCGGAGTTGGATATTTTTCCCAATCATTCAGCCCTGCTATCGCAGCACTGACAGCAGAAGGTAAATCTTTCTATAACTAAGAGGAATTGTGGTCATAACTGCAAAAAAGACCAAGTTGTTAAAAAACAACAAAACAAACAGTAACAGACGTCTTCCTAAAGCCTTGCGGTAAAATCGAGCTTCAATAACTGATCCAGTCCTCACAAAGTGAAAAATGGATGCATTATTGACAGATATTTATGTGTTTGGTCTGGTATTAGAAATACATTTAAACCCTTTCCTTTTGTTTTAAAAATCAGTTTGTCTTTAACATTTCTTTTACACCCTCTTGCGTTACACAAAAGTATGTTTACCTTGGCTTTTGTAAATCTTTAAAAAATATGTTAAAAATCAGAGTAGAATGACTATTTTTAATGCACCTTGTTAGGAAATTTTCTATCAAATTATACATTTTTCTTGCCTTTATTTATACACTAAGGTTGCTGTAATGCTAAACTTTTCAGAGGCAGTGCAGAGAAAAATAAAAAATATATTGTTGATAAATGAGTACTACAGTGCTATAGCTCAGATGGGAAGACTTAACCTTGAATCTCTCCACAAACTCTGCCCCATTTAAGGTGGGAAAATGGCTCTGGAAGGCTTTTTATGACCAGTGGGCAGGTCCTATCACCGGGATGGATGAGCTAAAGAAGAGATGCAGTGATAGAGAGATAGGAGAACAACTGTGAGCTGGTCTCAGCTATAGGGCGAGATGAAATCAGTGTGGAACTTGACAGAGGTAGGATTGAATGTTAAGAACTGGGAGTGGGGGAGGTCAGAGGGTTGAGGAGAAAGGCAGCGGAGGTAGGTAGGCTGAGCGGGCAGAGTGCCCTGCTGACCACTGATAAGGATGGGTACCTGTGGGTGGTGGCACAAAGTGGTTGTTTACCTCAAGAAACACTGCTTTCAGCAGACAAGATAAAGCACAAGGGAGGCAATAGAAATTTGGAGCAGAGGACATAAGGAAAAGGAAGGACTGTCAGAACTAAAAGCTAATAAAATTGCATACACTAAAATCCTTTTTTTAATGAAATGTGAGAAATTGTGATAATGCACCCTGATTAAATAGAAATCTGCACCTTCTGTGCCATTTTCACAAATTAAAGAACTGAGAACAACCCCTATTCTTTGAGTTATGAGTCAGGCTGCCAGAGAAAAAGGCATCACGTGGAATAATGTCTTATTCAATAACACCATTTGGAGTACAATGGAATCAATGTTTGCGCTTCCCTTGTTAAATTACTTTGAAATTCTAATGCAGTGAGAGGATGAGTTGCTACACTCAAGAGTTCGCCGGCTTGATCTAAATCAAAGTTTAATTTTCAGTTCAATAAACCTAAATTTAGGAGGTTAGATGGTTGGGTCAATTCAATTATATTTTGTCTTGCCTTGTTATTGACAATCATTATCAATGGGCTAATGATGTCAAGCATCTGCTGGTAGAGTCTTTTTAGTGGTAGATACGTTTGATGTAGAAGATCTAAAGTTTCGAGAGTATATTTAGTAATGACGCTCAGCCTAGCATATAAATTAGTTCTGGCTCTCGACTGGACATATTGGTGATAATTTTCAAGGCAGTCAGTGCTAATAAGACAATGTTAGCATTCTAACATGCTGCTCTAAAGACAGAACATTAAACCTGTTGAGCACCAGGAACTTAGCACCGTCTACATGAGGATGGTAGCATGCTGACTTCCACTTTAACCCCAAAACACAAAGTGTTGTAGGGTGGAAGTTTTGTTGAATGTTAAACTTGGTGTTGGCAGAAATTTTGTTGGACAGGATCACATTGTTGGACATGACCATCTAGGGCTGTCAGAGACTATTTCTGAGGTCAATCTCCCACAGTTTTAAAGGGCGGGACTCACGTGCACTCATGTGCACTAGCAAACATTATCATACATGCACAAACACACCAGCTGCCACAACATAGAATAGAGAATCTCAGATTTCATTCACTGCTAAAGACGCCATTACTCCACTATATCTCTACATAGTAGATAATTGTTTGCTAGTATGTTAATATCATATTCATGTACAAAATCTTGCTTGTCGCACATTTAATTTAACATTTTAATGAAAACTTTAACATACTTTGACACCATTTGAATGTAATTTTTTTTCATATGTGCCTATTTTGAAAACTACATGTAACTAATTAGAAACTATAGTCATGTCCACAAAACTAACAGCTAGTTCTCTCATGGTTTTAGCTTCTAATTGGTTTTATTTATGTATAATAAGGTGTAATTTAAGTGTAGAAAAACAAACATCAAAACGGGACATTATTTTTTCTGCCACAATAAATATAGCTTATTACTATCAGTAAACATACAAGACAAGTATATTGAACTAGCATCAGTACAGAAATGAATAAAAATCCAGTGTCTATTTCTGTAGGTGCACATGCTGACGTGATCGGGCGAGTTTTCACTAGGAAAAATCTTTAACACAGGTGGTTGATCTCTATGCCCTTCCCGCTGTCTTTAAAGTCTGCATCATATGAGTAAAAATAGTGATCTGGATTTAGACATCTTGACTTTGGTTTCTTTCAGTATACCTCTTTTGCCAAGATGTCAGGCCCAGGAGAATGCAGACCTGCATTAACCTTTCTTCTTTTAGTACCACAGACATTTTTATCTGTGCATAAGCAAGAAAAAGCAGAGTGCGAGAACACAGAATAACAGTGCAGAGGACATAGAGGTGGGTGGGTGAGTGAGGGGAAAGAGAGCCACTTTAACTGTTTAGGATTAGAAATAAAATATATTACCCTCAAAAAATGAAGCACATTATTGAATGGGCTCATGCATTCACAGATGAGAACTCCACAAGCACACACAAGCAGCATGAAATATGTATCAACCTGAGATATGGTTCTCTCTCAGAATAATAATCAACACTCTGGACAGCAGAGAACAGTGAAGGCAAAAATGGAATCCCACAGCCACCCGCAGACACGAAGTAAGCTTGGTTGCATCGCTGCCGACACCAGGACCATCCCAGGGGGAATCTAAATTACGTTGCAGGGGCACTAAGTTCACACAGGCTAGACAAAGTTGTCATTGTAACACCAACTGTGCCTGTGAGTCTCCAGTGGCTTCATGCTAGTTTAGCTGTCAGAATCTGTGTGTTTCTGCATAGGGAACACTATGACAAACGTTTTGGTGATGATTTTCTCGGAGATGTCAAAGGTTTTATTCTGTTTGTTTCTTGCTGTCAGTGTGCCTGCACTGTGTATTTTACACATCAATGTGTAGACTTGTAAATATTGCCACCTTGTGATAGAATACTTAACAGTGATATATTCTTGCCATCTCCTAGGTATTTGCATATCCCCTAAGAAGGAAAAAAAACAACATTTTGCACATTGCTTTTCAAAGCTGCTTTACCCGCCACTACTTACAGGGTCACATTCAGCTGGACACACCACTAAATATCCATTGTTGGCATTTTATCAGCATCCTAATTCACCATGAAAATAGCTTTATTTTTCTTGTCAGGAAATAACTGCAATAAATAGAAGCAAGAGAGTGTATAAATGATAGAATCCAAACACTGAAGGTGGGAAAAGCAGTTTACGAATGAGCAGTATACTGGCGAAATGAGGAACACTGCCAAGTTTGACCCATATTTTTCATTGAATGGTGAGCTATCATTGGTAAGTGACGTTTTAGGGAAGATACAGTAGAACTGTGCAACTGAAAAAGCCTCAGTGTCACACTGCTCCATCCTTTGTTCCCAATGGACAAATCATAATTTCTACATTTGCTCGAGGGTATTATTATCATGACACAAATGTTATTTAGGGGTATTTGTTTGAATGAATGAAGAATTTATTTATTACAGGCAGCAAAGCAGTTATCATTTTTTGTATATTGTATGGTTTGTATTATATTATTATACTGACATCACCTTTGGCCATATATTGCATTCACTGAACACCAACCCATTTAATTTATTACAGGCTAACAACCCCTACCATGCCCACAGACACTTCTAGCTTCTTGTTGTCCATTGAGAGCAAATGGTCCACACTCCATTACTAGAATTAACTATAACACAACGCCTGTCCAGCATGAAATGCCAGAGAACCACTATAAATACATGTCTGGTAAACAGAGTCAAACTGATCAAACCACCACCTGTACAACCATCCATCCATCCATATCTATACACCGCTTAATTCTCTGTAGGGTTGCGAAAGGGGCTGGAGTCTATTCCAGCCGACTCAGGGTGAAGACAGGGGACACCCTGGACAGGTCACCTGTAAAACCAGCAATTATTAAACATTCCTCAAACAGGTGGCAAGAAAAAGGAAGTCATGGGACACCAATGTCGCTCCATTTCCATTTCAGTTCATTTGGGAGTATTCCTACCGCCCAGCGCTCACAGATCACTAAAAGCAGCTTTAATAAGCTCCAAAATGAAAGAAGAGGAGTTATATGCACTGAAAAGATGACAGATACAGGGGAGAATCTAAATGATAAAAGAACCTCATTCACATGGGATCAAAAGCTATCTGAGTGAAATTTTCACAGACTTTTTTTGCCATACCTAACATGGAAGAACAGCAGTTTATGGAAAGTACAAAGAAGTGAAACAACCCTCTTTCTTGGAATTCAATTGCTTCTGACATTTCAGTGACTGTGGCAGCCACTGATAAAGTTAATAGCATGGGGAACTGGGAATTGTGCCTTTTTTCACATACTGACAATGGAGGTAGAAGAATAATCAGTGTTTGAGCTATAGTAGATGTTTACATCTGATCTTTTTAGCTCCATCTTCTTGTTGACAGAAATGAGACATGGCCACATCACAGACGCTTTCAGTGCTTGGCATTTCAGCTTTCAAATGCTGACAGCTCTCTCTGCGTTGAGATTTGAGGCATCTTGATATATAAATGATGCCTAATGTCTTTGATAATATTCTTCTTGGTATTTACTGACATGGTGAATGGTTCAGGCTTCATGTTCACTGTCATTTCATTTCCACCTTCAAAAGACGGGGTCCTTGCTAGGCGTTGCTGACAGTGGCACTGGCTAATGCACTGCAGTATTCACTGATCTGTCATGCTATTTGGACAGTGACACCTCTTTGATGGTTTAATTCTTTGCTCTTATCGTTTTGACTGTCAAATCACACTGGAGCTGTGAGGTTAATGTACCCAAAGCTTTGCTTAGTGGAGCCCCCTCCTCACCCCACCAAATTCTCATGAGATGAATAGGTTAAAAACATGACGGCACTGAAATTACAGAGTTCCTGATTTCAGCTTCTAAAAAGTGACAGATTAGTCACTTTTGGGTTTTATTGGACCCTCAACTTCCAATAACTTTTGCTAACAACCCAGAAACATCACTGCACTTTTGACGTTTTATTTTCAGGTACCTCTTTATATTCCCAAGGATCCCTTTGAGAATCTGGATTTTGACATTGAAGTCATGACAGTTTCTGCATGGAGCAGATAAGAAGGTAAATGAAAGCCAAATTAAATGAGTCTCAAACCATCACTTCCCTTCCAGAGATATTTTCAATTAAGGGACGTTGTTTTTCAGGTCCATAATGATCTGAATAAGTAATTCCCCAGACCCCTGTGGACCAGAAGATTCATCACCTCACACTGGTTAATAAACGTCTTAAAATCATCCATCTTCTGTCAGTTTCAAACATAGGAACACCACAGGTAAACAATAATGTGGATTGGGAGATTTTCTTTATCAGCTACTAAAGATCTTTCAAAAAATCATGACATTTTTATACAAGCCTTGCTCATTGCTGTAAAGCCTGGTTAGCTCACCTGTCAGATCTTTTGAAACGAGTCCAGCAGAAATTCTGCAGGGGCTGTAGCTCACATCAAATCTTCTGCTTGTTATTGGCAATGTTGCCATGCAGGCTTCTTAATAACCCGCCTTCCCGAGAAGAATTATCTGGATTTATCATTGCATTGCAATTACAAGCATTTCTATTTCATTTCTAATCACCTAACGCAACTCAAGTGTTAAAGGACAGTTGTTTATTACACAACTGATTAATTCCAGCCTCAGGAATAACAACCAGTCCCAATCTCATCCTTTGCGACTTCTCTCAGGTAATACTATAAAAAAAAAAAAAGCTGCACTCAAGGCCACAAATAACCATCACATTACTGTGGAAAATGGCCTGTTTCTCATCTGGTTCTGTTTCACCTGACTGCCACCTTTCACAACTACTGCTCATGCTATTCTCTCTGATTGCTTTATAACCCGTGCTGGAAATACAGGTTGCTCCTTCAACTGGATTGTATCCTATTTATCAGACGGCCTCTTCTCTGTCATTTACAGGGAAGCACATTTTCCCCCACACAATGTGGCCTCATGTCTTACTCCATGGTCCACAGTGTTCACTCTTGGTAAGGTCACTCATGTAGTACTTTGCTCATACAGTACTCTTCTTCTCTCCTACATGTATTGGCTGGAATTCCATGTTCACATAACTGAGTACAGAATAGTAGCTGTTAAGACTGCATTAAGAAGATGTGACACAACCTAGAGTCACACATAATGTCCAGTGGCTTTTCTGCACTGATGAAGGCTTTATCCCTATGTTTACCACACATTCAATACCCTGACTGGACCAAAGTAAGAACAAGCCAGTTTTCAGTGTACACACACTCAGACATGGGCCTGTTTTTGTCTTAGGATTATGTGTCACATGTCTAATAACTAGGTTTATCTGAGCGGACTCATCATTTGGTCTGTTCATACGTTATATCATCAGTAGAACTATAATTAAGAAGAAGAAGAAGAAAGCTTTATTGTCACGAATACATTTTTACAGCATTGTGAAATGTTGTTTCTGCATATTCCAGTTGGGGTCATAGTTGAGGGTCAGCCATGGTTCCGGTGCCCCTGGAGCAGGAAGGGTTAAGGGCCTTGCTCAAGGGCCCAACAAAGGCCACATTGGGGTTCAATCCTCTGACCTTCTTATCAGTAGCCCAGGGACTTAACCACTCCATCACCACTGTCTCCTCAATTATACAGTCAACCAGTTGCAGTTACATCCATATCTGTTGAGACTTGACCTTTGAACTTTTGGATCTAAAATGTCAACACTTCATCATTTTCTTGTAATAAACATTTTTGTGAATTTATGTCGTAGTTTGCTCACGAGTTTTAGAGTTAGGGCCAGAGGCATGTTTCGTAAGGTCAAAATGACCTTGTCCTTTGACCACAAAATTCTAATCAGTTTATTCCCACGTGGCAGATGTAATAAAATCCTCTCCAGGCCTTCGTGATTTATCACATTCACAAGAATAAGATGGATCTGAGGTCACTGTGACCTTTGACCATCCAAATCTAATCAGTTTATCCTCGAGTCCAAGTGAGTGTTAGTGCCAATATACAAAAGAATCCCTCCAGGCATTCAAGAGATATCACCTTCAGAGAATGGGACAGACAGATGTACAGACAGACAACCGAAAAGCATAATGCCTCTGGCCTCAGCTCCTGTCAGCACAGAGACATAAAAATATGATACAAGATCGTGTAAACAGGCATGTGTGGTAAAAGGGACATGTTTCGCTACTGTGTCAATCACAGCAGCTCATCAATTGGTGGCACATCATGAAGATTATTACCTCTCTCTTCTTGAGTCTAAGGTCTGTTCAGACTAGGTCCCTCTTGAATGAGGTCTCTATATTTCATATTAGATTATGTCTGTCAAGACCATTCAAGGCAGTCATACATTAATTGGGATCTAGCCCAAGATACTGGTCAGTCAAGACCTCTTGTTTGGATTTTATTAACAAAAAGATGGCATTATCCATGAACTGTAGTTCTGCTGACCTCACTCTCTCCCTTCACATAATATACGTGAAAGACTGTCTTCAGCAATATTCAAACTGTATCAACTGTAAACAATATCAAGCTGTAAATTTACAATGATAAACTAAGAAGTGAATAAAAAGGGGGTTCGGGGCTGCACACTTTCTCAATGCCACTAAAAAAATAATTAAAGAAATTATTGACTGACAGTGTTTCAGTCCCACTTGGATCTTTTTCAGGTCAACGCCCTTCCTTTTCTTTGATGCCGTTTCTTGATAGTTTGGCACCTACGTGATGTGCATATAGCAACTTTCTCTTTCTCTGAACTAACTTTTGCCTAGTGTGGCCACAAGTTACAGAGACGGTGGTACATGCTAAAATATATTGTATCAGTAATGGCCATACTTTAGCAAAGTTTTCTCACTTAAATGTAAAACTCTGAAGTGTATTGTGCTTTATTCCTAATTTAACTTCTCTTTTTCGAAGATAAAGAAGGTGGTGTTTCTTTTTTAAAAATTCACAGCGGCTTGTTTGGTGCAATTTGATTACATCAAAGTGTTACTGAAGAAGTAACTAGTGCCAGCATCATGCTGTACCAGCAGTTGAACAATACAAATAATAAGAGCAAATCACACAGAAACAGATAATTCTTGTTTGCTCCCTCTTCAAAGACAACTTTGGAAGTGCGTCCTTTGCGGTTTATTCTAAATTTTCTAATTGTGTTTCTTTGTTGGCAAAAAAGCCAAATGTCTTGTATGTGGAAATCACTTAATGCTTATTGCTTTTTTAGTAGGCATATTACTCAGGAATGAAAAGTTAGCCTGGAGCTCAGTTACCACGACACATATAGGAGTGTGTTCATTACACAATATACCACAGAAAAACAACAGTCAATACCTGAATTTCAGGAAGCCTTATCATATAAACCTGCCACCCTAGCATTGTGTGACTTTATCACACGGTGTTAATCCATGCTTTTCATTGCATATGGGATTTATGGCAGATTGACTTGGTACATTTAGCACTGTAATTTCAAATGTCTGCAAAATAAAGTGGAAGTGATGTATCTCCTGAAAAACTGTGTGTGTGCGTGTGTGAGTCAGTGCTGCATTGTACACAAATTGCAATGCCTCTCCCTGCGCTGCAATCAATCCCTTTAATTACTCTGTCGTTGCTGCACCCAAAGCCTTCATCAGAGCCCATAACATCGCAATTCTGGAAGCGTACATTCAAAAGGGGGGGGGGGGAGTGAAAGAGAGAAAGAGTTAAAGTGGCTGATAACTATCATTTCCACTCCTGTCAGCGCAAAGTGTGGAAAATGTGCGGAGTTTCATCAAATGTGCTGACTTAAACATGCACAACTGCATGTCATCCATGTAAATCAGTTGAATGAGTTAGCATGCATTATCTATTAATAGTCAAGCATCACTTTCAAATTGGCTTGCATCGATTTTACAGGCAGAGAAGAGAAGCCAGAGTTATTTCATACTTCCAAAATTAAAAAAAAAGTTACAGTTCTCTAGTTGGCAAACAGGAAATCATTTCTCTTTGTTCTATTGAGGAAAAAATGTCCCATCAGTGTCAGACTCTCCTGTAATGTACCATCAGAGTGGGTGTGGTATTTTTTTTTAAAGTTGCTCTGTTTTGAATGTCACACTAACAGTTTGCAAGTGGAACAAACTTATGAAAATCCAATTAGACGTGGGGATCTTGTGGAGATTGTAGAATAGATGCTGACTACCTTTCAAAATAAAGTTCAACATGAGAACGCAGTAATGTGTTAATCAATCCACTGGACTTGCTGACTGCTCTATGGGGGTGTGAGATTAATCGATGCATATCAGAAAATCAATATAAGTGTCAGCGACCCGGCTACACTGATACACAACCACAGCTGGAGCACAAACTGGAGCACACATGTCCTGCTAGCTCCCTATATTGTCTGGTATTGCTAGTGGACTCAAAGCAAACATGATCTACATTGAATTTCAGTTTGTCACAAAAAGTACAAATCTGTCTCTTTCACTTTTATTTGTAAATATATTTTATATTATAAATTGTCTGAAAAAGAGATGCATACTGTTACTGCTACATCTCAAAAGTGGTGAGTTTAAAACTTTCCTGGGAAGTATTCTATTTTACTGTGGTAAAGGTTACAATTTCAGTATCTTATAGCCTAGCTGGGCCACCCATCTCTGCTAATTATTTTTAATAAGCACCTTCTTGTGAGTACATTAGTCATTGCTGTACAGTTCCACCACTGTGTGTCAAACTTGCACTGAAACCTTTGGCACTGCAAATAAACATTAGCATCCAAAAAACGGGCCCAAAGTCTGCGGTCCTCTGCTTCATTTAAATTGTTCTGTCTGGGTCATTCTTCAGTTATCACTTTGTTGCATAGCTTTGTATCTCACTTTGCAGAAGAACTCATTAGCTCTATTTTGAGGAGAGGCCACAGTTTTCTGTACTCTTGTTGACTTGCTGAGAGTGCAGTACTGTGGTCCCCTCCAGGCGCTGTTCAGAGGCTGGCCCGGGGGTGTTACTTTGCTTTTCATCACTCTCAACCTTTGGAATGTGCCCATAGGAGGTGACAATGCAGTGGCTGGGAACTGGTGTTGTTGTAGTTGTTCACCTCTGCTGCACTTTGTTCTTTTGTCCTGGTAGCTGGTTTGTTTTGTTCCTCTGGTCTAATGAGATCACTCAGAAATACCATAGAAAAACGATTTGCATCAGGAGACGTGTTTGAGGTTGTGTTTTGATGGAGTATTATACGCCTTCACATTCAGACACCAAGGTTCTTCCTGCATGGAGGAATTTTTGGTGAAAATCAGCAGCTAAAATGATAAAGATTGAAAATAAAAAAAAGCAATTAATGCCTTGACTGTATGTGAACTGATCACGATTACTGTCGTGTAGTTATTCCACAAAGACCCATTCGGAGTCACGAAAAACCCTGCACATTATCATATTATTCCACTCTATCATGTTTGGAGATGAAAAGCAGACGTTTAGGCTTAGTAAGGGACGCTTCCTGGCTAACTGATGAATTGCTGTTTAGTGGGAAAGGAAAAGACATAACAAAAAGCCAACATCAATCTGCATTGCAAGTCAGAAAAAATTGTTCTTCTGTTCTTCTCCTTCAGTGCATTCAATTCAGCAAGTACTGCTGGGGGTGCTGCATTATTTTTGTCTTGTAACACAACATTCTTTGAGAGTTTTGGTAACAGGGTACCTTAACCTGTCCATTTTAGGAGAAAAGTATCATGGTTACTTTTCTGGGTGACATATATTACAGTTAAACGAGCATGACAAATGTCTTTCTTGACAGGAGGCCAGAGCAGGCCAGTGACAGACCGATGGCAGATTTAACGAAGGGTCCAATAGTTTCTGTGATAACCTATCAGAGACGAAGCGCTTACTGGCTGCTCTCCACAGCACTGGTGACTCAGTGCAGCCGCAAATGTTAAATGCCGCTGGTGTGCTTTCCAACCGTTACAGCATATCTGTTTCCAACCGAGCTGCCCCACTGTAACTGTAGTTTAAAAAACTCATGCTTAGGCCTTGCAACACACAAGTGGAACCCTTTTTTTGGTTCATCCAGTCTTCGTTCCTCCAGTTTTTCTCTGCTCAGCAGTAAATTTGATCCACTCGTGGGGTGGCTTACGTGGGGTAGTGACACAGTTGAGTAAGCAGTAATGCCCACATGTTACACTGAGCCATTAAAAAAAAACATGCAATGGCTTTACCAGTTAATCGACAATTACATTTGTGAGCAACTTGTTTGGTCATTAATCTTGGTTGGCTACGTTCATTATTAATTGCACACCTAATCTGAAGTTACTTGTTGTTTCCCTGAATCTACGTTCTTCTATATAATATTGTGGTTGGCAGGTAATGATTTTCAATTTTTTTGGGAGTCCTGTAAAACAGCCTAGCTCCAGATACATAAATCTTCTATTTTTGGATATTTGTCACATTTAAATGTTCCAGATCATCAAACAAATTTTAATTTAAGACAAAAACAACCCAAGAAAACACAAAATGCAGTTTTTAAGTGATGATTTTATTTATTGAAGAAAAAATGCTGTCTGGCCTACCTTGCCCTTTGTGAAAAAGTCTACCAAATGACCAAATTCATTTGTCAGTTGGGTTCAGTTTAACCAGCCACACCCACCTGAACCTAAATATCACTTAAATAGAACCTGTCTGGCATTGTGAAGCAGCTAAAGGGTCTCAAAAAGCGGCACATGATGCCACATTCTAAAGAGATTCAAGAACAGTTGCCAAACAAAGTCATTGACATTTATCAGTTTGGAAAGGGTTCCAAAGCCACTGCTAAGGCGCTGGGACTCCAGAGAACCACGGTGAGAGCCATTATCCACCAATGGAGAAAACATGGAACAGTGGTGAACCTTCCCAGGAGTGGTTGTCCTACAAACATTTCTCCAAGAGCGTATCGATATCTAATCCAGGAGTCACAAAAGAACCCAGATGAATATCCAAAGATCTGCAGGCCTCGCTGGCCTCAGTTATGGTCCGTCAACATGATTCCACGATAAGGAAGACACTGGGTGAAAACAGCATGTGACAAAAATCGCAGATTCCTGTAGGGGGCAATTGTTTTTTACGGCACTGTAAATGACATGACACACAGCCTCAAGTTTTGCTTGCTTTTTTACAAGAAAAAGATTTTACTCTGTTTTACTGTCCAAGCATCAAACTCCTCCAAAGAGGACAAAAAGCAGTTTTATGTGAGAGTCAAGATCAACTGTAATATTTCCCAAAATCACAGCTTACACTTTTGATATACTGCTAACGCAGGTTCAATGAAGCAAATATTTTTTGTCATTTTTTTGTTAATTGTCACGGATTTTGACAGGAATTCTTTAATTTTTCAGAAGCTCTCATTTTTCATACATTGCTGGCTCTTCTTCACATCTAACCTTGTGGAATCCGTTTATTCATCACTAAAGGCACAGAACATGTTTTATTTACAATGACATGACTTTTAGAGGTCATGTAGAGAAAAGCTGTGAAAACCAGTTAGAAGTGGAGTTGTAAGGCTTTCACACAGTATACCCCCCATGTCTGTAGACCTTAAAACATTTCTGAAAGAAAGTTTAAAACTTTAGATTATAAATATGTTCATCAATTACACAGGCACACAGACTTTCAATGAGGAGTAAAAAGGCTGCATTATTTCTTCCCATTTTTCTGCAGTACTTGTGTGTAAATAGGGTGTACTGAATCCTTTCTTTGCAATGTAAAACAAAATATTTTGTGGGTGACAGAATTGTTTGTTGAGGCATCATTTAGGTGTCATTCATGCATTTTGAGTTCCTGGTAGCTTGATACTTAAGAAAACTAGAAGTCAGATTTTGAATGATTTTTTATTTAAAAAATGCTATCATGCGTGTGGGGTAACAGCAATATAAAAGGTGAAAAAAGATAAAACGATTTAAAAAATGGAGCAAAATCAACTTGGAATCCAGAGGGTTGAATGAAATCTTAGCATATTCTGGCAAACAAGAGAGCATGAGCACTGACACGACATGCAAAGGAACAAAGGCAGACGAGCCTGAGATTTCTCCTGCAGGTCCAGATATTATGTCTTCAAAGGATATAGTGAGCGATACATTCTTCACAAGGGACAAGTACATGGCACGTAAATATTAAACAGTCAAGTGCTGAAAATAAAAAAGGTTCACTCTGCAGCTGACATCTCAGCAATCCAAATAGCCCACAGGAAAATTTTGGATTCTGAACCAAATGTTCTTGGAAGTAAGTATGGGGCTTTTTAGTAACAATTTTCTTTGAAGATCAGTTTATCTTGAAGGAAAGCTTCGCAAACTGTGCTTGTGCAGACAACATGCCCGTGTGTGTGTGTGCATTTGTGTACACAACCTAAACCGTAAGTGACTAATAGGATATTTCCCAGTTTGATTTGTGGGGTCAATATCTGCCTATTATTATCCCTGTATAATGAGCCGACAGTATTTGTCCTGTTATTAACCTATCAGTCACCAATCCAGCATGAATCAACCTAAATCCTCACTGTGTCAGCGATAATCAATCTTTTGCCATCACACTGTCCTTTATAAAATTATTTATACACTGCTCGTCCAAAAAAAGTTGCACACTCACTCACACTAATATTTCGTTGTACCCCCTTCAGCTTTGAGTACGGCACACATTCGCCGTGGCATCATTTCAAGAAGCTTCTGCGATGTCACAGCATTTATTTCTGTCCAGAGTTGCATTAATTTTCTGCCAAGATCTTGTGGTGATGATGGGAGAGTTGGACCGCTGCGCAAAGTCTTCTCCAACACATCCCAAAAATTCTGAGTGGGCCTGAGGTCTGGACTCTGTGGTGGCCAATCCATATGTGTAAATGATGTCTCATGCTCCTTGAACCACTCATTCACAATGTGAGCCCGATGAATCCTGGCATTGTCATCTTGGAATACGCCTGTGCCGTCAGGGAAGAAAAACTCCATTGATGGAAATACCTGGTCGTTCAGTGTATTCAGGTAGACAGCTGACATTCTTTGGGCACATAACTCATCAGACCACATGCCATTCTTCCATTGCTCCAGAGTCCAATCTTTATGCTCCCTAGCAAATTGAAGCCTTTTTTTCCAATTACCTCACTGATCAGTGGTTTTCTTAGGGCTACACAGCTGTTCAGTCCTAAACATAGCCATGAGTTCTACTGTTGATTTCCTACGATATGATTTCACCAAACGTTTAAGTGATCTCCGATCACGATTATCCAAGAGTTTGTTCCAACCGCATTTTTACCTCAAAGATAATGGTTGACCGCTATCCTTCCAGGTTTTAAAAATGCGTTGGATGGTTCTTATCCCAGTTTTAGTAGTTTCAGCAGTCTCCTAGTTGTTTTCTTTGCTTGATGTAGGCCTTGATGTTGACCCTTCTGAAACAGATCAAAATCCTTTCCATGACCACCGGTTATGTTTTTTAATGTGGTTGTTTAAGAAATGAGGAGCTACTCAGTGCATCAGCTAGGGTTAAATAAGTTGTTGCCAGCTGAAACATATTCATCACTGCAGTAATTATCCAATGGAAGGCTCTTACCTATTTGCTTAGTTAAATCCAGGTGGCGACTTTTTTTGGACAGGCAGTGCACTCCGTCACCACAGAGTCACCACTTGAAGTTGCATTTGGATCGGACTTCCTTACACAGCACATGCAGTGTTACTTAGTTACTTTTTTTTTCTCGTGGAGATAATATAGAGTGCCAGATCAACTCCAATGACAGTGCACCTGCTGAAAAGAAACCCAGGCCAACTGTTGATTTTTGAACTATTTACTGCACATGTACCCGACTCAGCGTGACACTTCCACCGAAATTTGTGTCAACCGGCCAATATCATTCCACAGCGGCCGTGTTTGTTCCTAATGTGGCTCAATAATGCAGCAAGACCTTCACTGAGCTAAGGTTTCGTGGTTGCGGCCTTCATTGTCTCCGGTTATTTCTTCCTGTTGGCTTGTTTGGCGTTTTCTGTCCTTGTGCCTGTTTCCTGGCAGTGAGCAGCTGAGTCAGAGTAAGCGGAGAAATTGCAAGAAATGGGCTCCTAGTGCACTCATTGTTTGACATCATTTCCATATGGACATCTGGGGCCAATCAAGAAGCAGAATTGAAGCAGGGGAAGCTCAGGTGTCTGAAAGGCTTTCATAATAAGGAAAAGAAACTGGCACTCAAGATACGAGATACACAAATGGACAAGAATGCGGGAGGCTGCCCGCAAGTGCAAGCACACTTATTTATGATTCACAGAAGTCTTGCCAACTCTCTCTTATGCCTCTGTCTGTCTCTTTCCCTCTTACCCTCTATTTCTCATGCACGCAAACCTACAATAAAATGCTCCCTGACCCAGAAGTGCCAAGGAATGAGACTGCATTTAGCTGCTGTGGTGTATAATGCACTTTGATCATGTCTGATCAGAATTTGTGACACTTCCCAGTTCTTTCTCTTTTGCCTGTTAGGGATTTGAATAATGAAGGAACAATCTTTTAAAGGTGCTTTTAGATTCTCCGCTTCCTCTATTTTATATTTCAGTGAGAGACACATCTCCGTCTTTCTGCTGCGTAAGTTCATTTGAAGCAGGCGAGGCTTGAGGGGTTTCCAATCTGGGTGAGTCTTACAAGGTGAGGTTACGTCAGGAATTGAGACTTAATCTTCAGCTTTTATTGTATACGATGGTAAATAACAGTTTTTTTCCCCACTGTGCTCTTTAAGCCTCTGTATTTTTTTCCTGGCCTTCTTAGATCTCAAAAAGCCAAACCTGCCAATCAGATGTGGATATGTAATGAGACGAAAACTTACTTCACATGAAAAGCTACAGCAACTCAGGCAGTCAAAATGAGTCCAATTCTTTTCAAGCTTAGAATCAGAAAATTGTAACCTTTACAGGAAACTGACAGGAAGACAATCATCCCACCTATCATTTGTCGTCTTTTTTTGGAAAGTCTTTCTCCTTCTCTCGTAGAAACACGCACCAAAAAAGGAAACTGTCTTTTCTTTCTCCTCACGTACTCTGTGTCAGACACACAAGAAGAACAGAAAGTGTGTACCCAGAAGAAAAAGTCAAAGCTTTATATTTTAGGACACTCCATTCTGATATTTTGGCTTTAATCAGGAATTGTTATGGGTCAAGTTCATATCCGACGTCTCGCAGTGTGTATAATTATGGCGTGGAGGGGACATGGTCGAGCCACATTTTTTTCTGTGGTCATTGACACTGTGGGTGAACGAGACACAGATAGAGAGAATCAGAGAGAGAGATGGAGAGTTTTGTAGGTCGTAATGTGGCTCCGTTAGTTTCTTGTTCTTTTTTTTTTTCTTTTTAGAACAGGGAAAGGTCGAGACAAGCCATATCGAACCTACATGGCTGAAATGCCAAAGAGTTCTACTTTCTTCTTGCTTTCACCTTTTCTCTTAAAGAGAAACTCGTCTTTTAAAGACGGCAGGATTTGCTTCTGCTAAGAGGGAAATCAAGAAAGATTACTTGCACACTTACACCACAGTTTCTGGTTTAATGTTATGTTGTTAGATGTTATGTTAAACACACCTGTACTATCAATTCACAGTGCCAAGTGGAGAGTCAAAATTATTGCTTTTCCAAAACCATAAACGCAAGAGGAAAAGGGTAAAAAATAAACTAAACAGAGTAAACATTATCCATTGTCTGTAGCCTCAGTTTAGAAAGGACACATTCACAGTGAGGGAGCCAAGATGCTTCTATATCAGAGAGTCAGGTAATATGTGCCTCTTTGTTTCGTGCTCTGTTTTATAGGAAAGTTAACTTCATTCCAGTCCAACTCATTTTGCTTGCCCAAGTAAGTTTCTCTTTAGTAAGTATACAAGCCACATAATTACATTTTATTCTGATATAATAAATGTATTTTTTTATATATATATAATACTGATTAATCCAAGTGCTGGAAAGTTATACTGCTCTGCTACTTCCAAGCAGGGGTGGATGCTGACTTTTCGCCCAGGACTGTTAGCTTTAGCATCAGCCTTTTAGCATGATATCATGTATTTAGCAATTCAAAGCATTTTTAAAGAGACTGTATTTAATAAATATTAACATGTATGTTTTTAAATTTGTGCTAGGTTAATTCAGTTATTAATAAATTGGTTAATTATTCCTGAAATAAAAAAGTGTACTTTCTAATATAGTTGACCTGATTCAAGCCATCTGAAAGATTCTATTGGTTTCCACTGAAACCATAATGCAACAGTAACACATGAAGAATATGTTGGATATGTTTGATATGTGTCGAGCCTGTAGTCCTCCTAAAGACTCTTGAAAAGTGGTCAAAAGATTTCATGAGGAATCTTTCCATCTCAGCATTTCACAACTTTAAGGGAACCTAAAAAAAAAATGTTGTGTCCCCAATTTGAATAAGAATAATAAGGTCAAGCCTGAGCATGAAAGGTTACAAATGGTGTGTCATGTCAAACAGAGTCTGCTTTAAAGAGCACACCTTACACACAGCGTATGCAGAGTTTGTCCATGCAGTCACACGTACTGACTAACACACACACACACACACCACTCAATTAAAGACAGCCCGTAGCCTAATCTTTACCCCTGTAATTACGCCCTGGTGAATAATGTTTCCAATCTGCTCTGAGTTTCTATGCTGACAAGACCGCTGTTGCTAAGAGACAGGTAGCCCCCCAAAAAACATGGACATTTAGTGTCATTAGCACCCAGATTCTTCTTCATTTACCTAAACTGTTGTTTGGATTGCCCGTGCTCTTATTTTATTTCACTTCCATTTCACACAAACGCTCTCCAGAGGCCATCACTCTGGGTAAGACTGCATCAATGCAACCATGAAAAGGGCCACAGATCAAAGACATAAAAATCAAGAATATTATTTTATGTATTTACTTGCTTTCTTTTTCATTGACCGCAAGTGCATGATCGCAGTCAACAACATACTGCAAAAGAATCAGAGCTAAATGTCTCCTTAAGAGAAAAATGCTCCATTTAAGGTTTACAAATCTGATTTTAAGGCAGGTTTTAAGAGGTAAATTACCCACTAAAATACAACACAGTTGGTTTTCTGACTGCCAGGCAATTTTACAGAACATGGAGTGTACTGCTGCTTTGAGTTCAGTCATTTTGACCATTGGAAGAGAGTGCAATCTAACCTTAAATGGATGGCCATATTCTATGATGAATTTGACAAGGGTGGTACAGTTCCCTTCCTCTTTAACCCACCATGGGGTTTGATATGAATTTCATTGGTTTATCCCTTTGCTGCTGAGAAAACTGTGAAGACTGCAGTTCACAGGAGCTCATGTGGGCAGACACATTATGTTGAAAATGCCTTTTCAAGATTGTATGTGACTGTTCACGTGGGGCCAGCCTCCTTATAACCAGAGTCATTCAGGCATCCAACCTGTCAGGAAAATTTTAGGGCCCATTATGAAACTGTAATTTGCCAATCAAGGGTAAACTGGTAACTTGTAGACTGGTCATGGCAGAATATCATAATTTAAATGAAATGTTTTCCCAAGATGACAAAAAATATTTAAAGCACAATTAAAAAGTGGGTTTGGTCTGTCTATTGTTTTAAGCCTGCAAATAACACTTATTTGAAGCTGCAATATCAATGAATGACTTCTATCAATCTACTAACTAACTGTTAGTTAGCACTAAAACTGCTTATTTGTTACTGCTGCTCACATGTCCAAGTGTACTCTGGTTACCTTTATGTGCCTGTGGTCTCCCTTTTTAAAAGAATGATTAAAAACTCACTGTGCTCTTTGGGAGAAAGTGTCGTTTTTGCTCTCTGAACTGTCAGGTTCTCTTACTTAGCCTTGACCACAGCGCTTAAATACAAACATCATCACTGGCACACAACAGCAGCTGTTTGATACTGCTGGTCCAATGCAAAATACATCATCTTGTGTTGTGTCATTGAGTCAATAATACTCTCGATCTCGATGAATCTGACCTGCATTTTCTGTGTTTCCTTTGGTCTCCATTTAAAGAACATCTCTTGACTTTGACTATTCATGTTTTCTAAGTGCACGCTGCATGAAAGTGATGACACAGATCTGCTGACCTCCTCCCCTCTCTGGCAGAGGCAGGAAAAGACTGAGTAGAAAATATTCGATTTCTAGCTAAAAACTCCCCACTGAGCTTGATGCGAGCTTTTGCTGACCGTTCAGACTGCAGATCCAACAATTCTTTCCTCCTCTAGTCAGACTGAGAGACGGCACGAAACCAGTTGAGAAGGAATAAAGGATTACAGACAAAGTAAGCTGGGCTTTACGAATCGAGAACTGTCGATTCAGTCACTTAAGGTATTATTTTGCCTTTTTAAAAAGAACAGAAGCTCTCGGTCTGTGCACCTTTTGGAACAATCTCTCTTTCCAATCAAAGCCTACCATTCAAGCCTTTCTTGGTGTTGTCCAGTTTCTTATTAAATCCTGTCTCAAGGTGAAAATCTCATATCTTCACAAAGCTGTTCTACTCATTACAACCCACTGTAAAATGTTTTTATACTGTATCTTACAGCTTGTACTATTGCCAGGGTCTGTCTTAAATGTGGTAAGATTGGAAAATAAACAGATGGTTGGCTGAGAAGAAAGCAATCTAAGAGTCACCAGGTGATTACATAAATCAAGAGAACATAAGGCCGGCGCCATTATGTGTCATGAGACATGGAACAGCAAATAGGTAGATTCAACCACTGGAAAAGCTAAGGTTAAATGGACCAAAGAAAAGGGAAAACATAATTGTTTTCTGCTTTATCATTCATTCCCCTGTCTATATTTGTGTGTTAAATATGTGTGCCATGTGCACACTTCAGCAGCAGCTGTGTTTAATGTGGTCTTAGTTGTCTTAATCACACAAAACTGAAGTGTTATAATGATGTGTAATGGACCAATCAAAGTGCTGACCCTACCACAGATGATGAAAGAGACAATGTAACTATGCACATATTTCAAAAAGATCAAAGACACACCAAAGCAATGTTGACTGAACCATTAGCTGGCCCTATTAACTCATTACAATTTGCCCCTAGTCATATACACATACAGTCTCACTGTCTTATACACTAAAACACTACATTTCAAAAGGTTTGTTCAACCGTGTAGATGGAAACACACAAATAGGTACAGCCTGATTTTTTCCTCCTATGTCACTGTCTATATCGGAGACGCTTGTGTGAAATCCTCCACAACCTACAGGAACAGGAGCATTTGTAGCTGTACAGAAAGATTTGCCAGTTTCCGAAAAACAAAAGGATTTGGATCAGAAACAGTTGGTAGGAAAGGAAAGAGAGCGCAAGAAAGAAAACGGGTTCTCTAAGGTTTTTACAATGACATCAAGCAAATACATATAATTATGCAAATGTATTAGTTAGGTGTCATTTCTAAACCCTGCTTTGCACCACTTGTGCAGCAATTGCAATTACAGGAGGAAGGATATAGATGATACTCTTGAGGCAGCAGCAATATAGTGTGGTGCTGAAAATGAGAAATTAGAAGAATTAAAAATTTGTCACACCATGTTGACTGTTACATATTGTAACCCCAGTTACTAGCACAGCCCTAATGATCAAAGGTGTTAGCTGGGCTGGCTTGTTAGTAAGCTCATGTAGCAGCTCTCTTCTTAAGTCTACATTTCTCTTGCCGAGCTCATCATGTAAGGAAATCAGTCAGGACGGCGTCCATGAAGATTAAGACAATGAGCTTCCATGTCAGAGGAGTTCTCTCCACCAAGACTTTGAAGGAGTCCTACAACAGACCACATCCCTCTTGGCAAGCACTGGAATCATAACTGGGGACGCACAATATACTGGTGGCTGATATATTACTGGCCAATTATTTAAAAAAGCTGTTATTGTTCTGGTAATGGAATTTCAGCCAATAATTACGTCCGATAATTCAGAGCATGCTGCAGACTGGGAAGGTCACTCAGAATTCATTTGGTCATTTTTGCTACTCTCATCTTGCTGCCTGTACACAGGAGGGCTGGGCTCCTCACACACACACACACACACAGAAGACGACACATAGCCGAGAGCGAACTGGACTTCAGGTTATATCGTACTCGAGTTGACGGCGACAGCGCTCATTATCCCTGTAAGTGCAACAGGAATCCATCAGGTAGAGTCTTATCAGCTATTTATCTTAAACTTCTGAATTCTAGTCGACTTTGAAGTTGAGGGGACCAATTTATTTCTACCTGCAGTGAATGTAAAGCAATGTAACTCAAGGAGAACAATAGCAGAGAGGGTGAATGATGGCACAGGGCTGTTAGCTAAGTTGTTGTTAAACAGTCAACTATGCATATATATATATATGCTTGTCAATATGATGACCATTCCTGGTATTAATTAGTCTGCATTAAAAATAATCAACAGAGGTAACAAATCCAGGCTAGACTGTTAATATGAAATATGGCCCATCATTTGGACCAGGCCACAAGAGTGACCAAGCAAAAATCCATACAAGATGTAAGGTACCAAAGAATACCTCAACGGAGATGTGTTTTATTTCAATTTCCTGGTATGTCAAAGCAGATTTTTCAAAATTCATAAAGTACAAAAGGGCGTTGGAGCACACTGCTTAATTCATAGCCTCTAAAAGTTGAGTAAGAACAGCAAGTACTTTTTACACCACATCCTGGCAAAGAATACTTGCAGTTTCACAGACAAGTGACTCAGCAGGCCCAGGAAAGGAAACTTCATTAGTTACCCTACAGTATATATCGCATATTAAAGAAAACATCATCACTGCCATCAGTGCTGAATATCCTGTGTATTGGAGCGGTTGTTTGTTCCTAAGAGAAGTTCAGAATGTTCTATAGTTAAAACATGCAAACGAAGACTCTGCAGGCCTGTTGCATGCTGTGGTGCCAGTTGGTGATTACTGTATACAAGGTGATTACCATACATCTTTTCAGCAGCTGTGTAGCAAAGAAAATATCGAGGACAGACGTGCATTCGCATTTATAGACAGTTGCACATGCCCACTTGTGCCCACATACATCACAACTGCTCAGCACAGGTTCTTAGATATTCCCCACCATCTGGTGCACAATCTATGCTTCACATCGACTATATTGATTATACCTAACAGCTACAACAGCCCTGCAAAAAAAAAATGTAATTTCTGCAGCAAACAGTTGCTCATATGTCTTTTCACCGGGCTGAAATGAATGTCACTGGATGCAAAGTGTGTCACAAACACTGTCAGAGCAAGTGACAGTTCCATCAACACCTGTCACACGTGGGCTTAGATTTCCATCAGCGCTTTAAAGAATACCCTCGTTTTCAGATGCTGCTTTGATCAAAGTGAAATATTCACCTCCGAAAGGTGACTTTTTCCTTTACATCTGAAAGCAAAGTGAAAGATAAGAGTTTGTTGACCATCAGAATTGCTTCTGAATAGTAATTGAAGATTTTGCTATTATGTTCCGTCTTTAAATTGCCACTTTCTCATTTTTATACCTCCACTTGGAGTGGATGGTCTTTTGCACTCTTGGGTATAGGCCATCAGAACTATGGTTGTTTTTTCATTCCCCATTTCATATGTTGTCACTATCACAAAAAGTAATACTGCATGTTTGACAATGTGATAATTACATTGATTTGAAAAGACGCTTATGTCCACTCAGACTGTACCGTCTGTAATAACTCGGGAATATAAAAATTAATGTCAGCACCCTGTTAAGGTCCTGTGCAGACAATAGCAAGTCTTTCTGCCCTTAATAACCAGAGAACTTGAGAAAAGAAAATTGAAATCCACTCACTTCAGTGTTACCTACCATGGCAATGATACTGAACAGCAAGAGAGGGGTGACACACATTTCTTTTCTTTCTGCAACGTGTGGATAACAACCTCAGAAATTGCTAAACTAGGCTATCAATTCATTTTCAACGGCTAACTAAAACATACCTTTATTTTTTAAATGATAAACATTTCAGAGAAGAAAGTTGAGCAAACTTTTACTCATATTTAGTGCTTAAACAATATCTTTAAAGAGCATAATTTCTGTCAGTTAGAACCAGTTTACAAGCACCTAACAAGGCCACCAATTCACTGACAAATCCACACATTCTTGGTCCAAATCATGCAAAAAAAAGGCCACTTCTTTGTATCATGATGCCAGTTCTTTGGTTTGCCTTGTATCATCGCTTACTGTTTGATCTTTTGGATATATGTTGTGTAGTCTCCATCAAAATACGAAATTCACTTCTAAGAAAGCAAACACTAGCAAAAATAAGTGAAGTAAATGTTCATCTTTCATCTTCTTAGTCCACATTGTACATGTTAAAGACAGACCACTGGCTTGTACTACAGAACATACAACATTTGTTTAGTCCATTGTCCCAGCTTTTCTTTGAAATCAGGAGTACTTCCACACAGCAGATGTATTGCAGAGGGGAGCAATTATCTCTACCCACAAAAATAAATTTGCATCTCTAATTGTTTATTATTATTATTATGATATTGTGTACTGATATATATTTCTCTTTAGGCCGAAAACGGTGTGAGTAATTAATATTACTATCATGATTATTACTGTTATTATTATACTTGCTCCTGTCAAATGACTTTTGAGGGGCTAAAGATGCTCAAAAACACATGAAAATTTGTGTGTGGCAAAATGGCTCCACAGCGCCCCCTGCAACATCTGGAAAAGTTAGGCTCCAAATCTCGTATATGTTTCACCAACATCAACGAAATGCGTATGAAAGGCATATGTAGCACATCAAAGCCCACAAAAAAGCATCTTGAAGCCATACCCTAAACCCAACAGGAAGTCGGCTATTTTGAATTAATTGTTAGATTTTGGGTTATTTTTGGTCATTTTCTGGGGTTAACTTCAGATCAAGGGTAAGTCCAAGACACCTCACTGTCCCCTTTGCTGCTGTAATGCTGCAAATTCCCCCACTGTGGGATTAATAAAGGATTATCTTCTCTTACAATTAAATGACTGTTAGGAAAAAACTGCACTTGTTGATTTCTATCTCCTTAATATAAAGCTATGCACACTAAAATGCCCAAACCAGAGAATTACAAAACTATCTTGACTTGAGGATCAGAGGTACATCATGGCTAAATAAAGGCTTCACTCAGTTGTCTGGAGGCACACTGATAATGGGATCTTTTTCTGTTAAAACCAGCGAGACTTACCACCAGTAAGACTGACTGACAGGAGTAACGCAGTCTATAATTCTCATGAAATATGTTTTTGAAGACCATTTTCACATCGAAAACCCAGGCTAAAAAATACTTTTCTTTTCTTTGGTTTTAAACATTTAACCAAGTTTGGGTTTGATGTGATCTCTTCCAGGATATTGGAGCACTGTCAGATCAGTGAGATGTGTAAACCTTTCACTATGGACTATCTTGAAACCAAAAATCAATCTTCCACAATTTTGACCAGGACTCTAGAGTTAAGCTAGTCCTAAATAACCCTATTTTAAAGTACAATGCAGATAGTTTATTTTTAAAATACGATAAATTGTTCCAGATTAAGCCCTACTTTAACTACAGGTTCAATGTGCAGAAAAACAGCCACAAATATGGTGGCCCTTAAGGATAAAGTACTTAGCACTTAGTCATACTGCAATTTTGAAAATATTTAAATTAAGTGCTGAGACCTACATATAGTGTTAAAAAATATAACCAAAGTGCCATCATGACACATTTTGACAAATGATATAATCCCACCTTTTACAGTTAGGTGCAGCATGTAAAGTAAAACAGCCTGCTGAGTTTGTTACAACACAACCTTCACTCGTTATATATACTTAAATACTCACACACACATACATGCAAACAGCATATTCATGCTGGGTGTGCATGTGTAGCCTACTGTTTTAAACAGATACTCTATGATTCAGAAATGAGTAACAGCATCTCTAATGACATTGTAAAGAAGAGTATTGATATTCATGTTTGCCTGATCTCAGGGACACACTATGACGTGCTACTTGCTATTGACTGTGTGATGAAAGCGCAGCGCTGCCTTAGCAGTGCAACTCCCTCCCATAAATAAATAAAATGCACAAGAAACGCACTTGTTTTTTGATCATTGCTGTAATGTATTCACTCACATTCACATGCTCAAGTGCCATGTCTTTCCTGCTCTGCTTGACTAACAATTTTCTGAGGAGTGCTTGCTTTTATTACCATATTAGTCTACATTATGATGAAAGACTGCATGCGCATATGGCAGTATGTGTGAGCCTTCCTCGCTACAGACCGCCTGCTGCAATCTCATCGTAATACAGGAAATGCATGCTGCCTCATACCTCTAATAAAGCTCTGTCACACACAGATACACACACGCACGCACAGGCATCTGCCCAAGCACCTGTAGCGGTTTTAAAGCTTTGCCAGCTGCCCAGCCAGCCCAAGCTCACAGATCCAGCGCTTGTCATGATATGCAATGCATTCTCACAGAGACATGTGTAAAGCCGGTCTGACTCATGTGTGCGTCCACAACACCAGTTTCAAAAGAACAGTTACATACTTGTGTTGTGGAAAATCCTGTTAATTGGACAGCTCTCCTTTGAGGTAGAAGGCAAGTAATTAGTTTTACTTTAAAAACCAGGGATTGAATCTTGCTTCCCCTATAGAAGCTGAGAGTAAACACTTCATCTAAGAGGCTTTGGTGAGCAAAAAAAAAGAGAGAAGAGTTATTCCCATAACTCTTCTTTGAAAGGGAGTCTATCCCTTTGCTTTCACTTGTGCGCTTGCACCCCCTTGCTCTTGCTCTGTTATCACAAAGACACACACAGACAGTCGGGGACCCTGTTCGTATTCTCTATCTGTGCTGCCACTTCTTCCCCCACCCTGAACCTCAGTATCTGTACTTCTTTATTATTCCTTGTTCTGTCCTCCTCTTATTTCCGTCCTGAAACTTTTCTCATCCGTCTGAGCCCCTCCTCCTATTCTTCCACCTGTCACCTCTCCGTGTGCCTCTTCTTTTCTCTGCCTCTCTGTTTGGTGCTCTGTCCAGCCTATGTTTCACTTTCTTTTTAGATCTCGAGCAATGTCATTCTCCCTGGGTTCTTTTTTCATGCCATCACCCTCCACTCCACTTTCCCCTTGGAAAAGTCAGCAACCAAAAGCCAGCATATAATAAAACTACTATCAGATATGCTTTTGAATATTGTGAGTTGGAAATTCACATTGAATTCTGTGAAATTACTGGGAAATATGGTACATTAAAGATAGTTCACCTTCTGTTGCAAGGCTGACAAACACTGATTGGGATTTCATTTATATGTTTGTGTAGAACTCAAATTTGTCATATTTGCTTCAAAGCCACTGGTGAATTCAATTCAAGTGCTTTTCTGATATGACATGTAGCTGTTTTCTATATGATTTAACTAGCTTTTTACAGATGACAAAAAAACTTTTTTACAATACTGAAAGGCAAAATAATAATAAAATGCTAGAGCTACAATGTCAGATTTAAAGGAAGGAAAGATATTTTTCAAGCTTAGTGGAAAAAAATGCAGTTTTTCACACCTACACATCTCCATGTCCGTGACACAAGAACAACTTTATTTTCTCTGAAACACTGATATGACAACACAACCCCAGACGAGCTATTGGGAGGCCTTTGTGGTGAGATTTTTAGTCAGTTCATAAAAAAAAGACCAAAAAAATGAAGTGATGTACTTAACTTACCTACTTTTGTATTTTAGACATGTAACTCCTGTAGATATGTACATATATGAATAAATGTACCTATTCCAACTCCAAAATGAAAATACTGTTACACTGGAATAATAGACATACATTAACATTTACTTTACTCATGAGTAAAAGTAAAAAAAAAAAAACTTTACAGGTAACTAACTGTACTGTCAATACTCAACCACAGCAACAACATAAGCTAAGTTTAGCTTCAGAGTGAACTCATTCGCAACCCCAAATACTGGTGCTCCTGAGTGACAGCTACCAAGTTAATTCAGCTGAAATAACTGATAAAATACAATTTAAAGCTGACTGAAAGATTACAATTACTATCTGTTTTCTGAGTGCGTTATTTAGCCTATCATCCCACACTGCTGTCAAGGAACAGTTTACCATTTTCTATGCCTGAAAATGGTGATGATACCATCAGCGTACCTTCCAATTTAAACTGACAAGTAGATCATTGCCCTGCAATGGGAAACACTACTCTTTGATTTTGTGAATAGCATAAACACAGTGCGCTCTCTATCTTGTTGTGCATCTTTCTCAGAGCAAACATTTTTGATTTGGCTGATTCTAAACACTACTGACATTGGCATGCTAAGGATATTTACCAGATACAGGCAAAGAGTTTCACTGCAATGGCTGTTGTATTGTCCACAAGAATCTGTCACCCTATATGACAATATAGTTGCATGATGTGTTCGCATCAGTAACATCATCTGTTGTGTGGTTAAAAGTCTAACTAACAAGGTGAAAGGTGGTGCCAGCATAGTTAAAAAATGGAATCTAGACAAAGAGAAAGTGATCTGCATGACAACATAAAGCAGAGTTCACAGGCACCCCTTTTCCACCAAGAACAACCAGGTGCTAGTTTTGTGCTGGTGCTAGTGTTGGTGCTTAGTTTGTTCAAATCTCACTCCTCCTAAGAACCTGTGTGCCTTTCCAGTGGCAAAGAGCCAAACTGGAGCCACGCCATTGTGTCACCGTAAAACGACTAGGTTTGCATCGATTACATAGCAGTTAAACAAGCGCAGTAAGTTGATAATATCTATGTTAATCTTTTTAGACGGACTTGAGGCCGATTGTGAGGCGGAGGACGCCTGATGCCTGGGCACATCCGCAATCGCGCTAGAGGTGGGATCCAACTGTACTGGATTTCAGCGCACAACAGTTTGTACAACAAAACTTCCATGTGTCCCAGGAGTCATCCAATCCAATTCATTCATTCATTCATCCATTCCAATGTACAATCGGACCAGGGACGTCCTGGCGAAAAGGAACACAAATTACCACTTGTGTGTCCCTTTCCACTGTTGATCGGTGGTCACGATAACCCCGTCCCCAGTCCTTGACATACTTAGCTCTGGCCCAGCAAACAGTTGGTGTTTGCTAAGCACCAGCTTTTAGCACCTGGAGCTGGTGCTTACGCGTGGAAACACAAAGAACTGGTGCTAAGTCAGGTACTGGCTCCGAACTAGCACTGGAAACAGCTCGGTGGAAAAGGGGTAACAGCGAAAGCAGTCACCCTGAACAAGTGGACAGAATTCAGTACTTTGGCAATTGCCTTCACATTGCTGTTGACAAACTCACTCTCTCCATCTCTTTCTGTCTCTGGTGTCTCATCTGTCATATAAGTTCACAAAACTGCTCAATTGATACTGAAACAACGATCATTTTTGAACACCTTTGAAAAAAATTTAAAAGCATTAGGTGTACATATTCATCTAATATCACCTCTCCAAACAACTCTTATTTTGTTTAATCAAACTGCTGTCAGCTATGTGGATTCTTGTTTTCCCATTTAAAGGCTGTGTTTTTGATGAATGGATGATGCGTCGTCAACTGACAACCATGACAGAAGAGACGGATGCCGTGTCCGCAGCATATACAAGTGCATCTTGGAAGATGCATTCAGAGATAAAATAATGTTATTGTTATGTGAAGAATGTTGCCATGTTCAGCTCAACTGTGTGATATTACATGACATCAGTGTCAAGTTTATGAATACAGATGGTAGTGGAGTTTTCATTTTTGACGGAAATGTATCATTTCTGATTTTTTTTTGTTGACTTAATTTGTATATTTTACCATTTGATGCTGGTTTAATTTAATTGAGCATAGTGTCAGTTCAGGAAGGCTAAAGTCAAGCTCAGTCGACAGTCCCAGTACATAAGCTGATCTGAATGCCCAGCCACATCAGCTGATGGCTCAGTTGATACCCTTTTACACATCCTATTGGCAGATCTCATACAGGGTGCTCTATTTAAGCTGCTTTTGTCTGCCTACCCTTGCTGCTTCCTCTGCAAACCACTTTGCATGCTCAGGCCAGGCTGTTGGTGTACGCGGTTTGATGTACCCTGCTGCTCAGCATGTCGATCCCCGTCCGTGATGAGGATCCATGACAGATCAAATGCATCATGGATTTACAGCATCAGTGATCTCCTGCAGTACCTGGAACTCCACTGCAGTCCCAGCCCCGCTCACTGCTCTGCTTTCCAAAAGAGCACAAGTGTCCGTTCCATTTTGTCGGTCTTGTTCAACATCCTCTCATCAGTGTTAAGCCCAGAATCCAAGCCCTGTAGTCCAGTTTGGCAACAGCTGCCCCATTTTCCTCCTCAGCTGTGACTCTGACTAAAGTGGTCCTGACGGTTTTACTTTTTTGGATCCCTGTAGACTATTTGCTGATTTGACTTGTGGCCTTAAAATATACTGTTCAGTGGTACCATTTCATATCCTCATGTATATTTTAACCACAAAAATACCATCAAATATTGTGATATACAATGCTAGCATGATATAGACTTGTAATAAGTCTATATCACCTTTCCCTACCGGTTGACTAACTTTTATTAATTAGATGATAAAACAGATGCTACTCCTCTCTCCTCTTTATGCATTTCTTTTTCCTCTCCCCCACATCAAAGCAAACCCATGCAGTCATAACTGCCCATCTCTCCATTTCAAGCACCTTCACCAATCTCCCTCTGAACAGCATTCTTTACATTTTCCCCAAGATTAATACATGATTAATGCATTCATTTATCTCCGTCGCCAATCCTGCCTTCCATCACTGTCCATCTATTATTTCCTTATCACCATCAGCGCTTTTCACAAGCATATTGAGAAGCCAGCCGGTGGGAAAAGACAGCCAGCCAGGAGGGTCTGGGGAAATCATAACTTGTTAATCAAAACTATTTTATTAAAATTGAAAATTAATGTAATAAAGTAGCTGGCTGGACTTAAATGAGTAGCTGGCTGTTTGGTCGACAGCCAGCACTTATGGAAAGCTCTGCACCACAACCCGTTCCCCGTCTCCTCGTCTATCCTCTTGACCCCTTCATCCACCACTGAATCACCATGCTGTCTAGCAAAGCAAGCTTCCAAGAGAGCAGGCCTCAGGACTCGGGGAGGGAGTTAGCCAAGAGCACTGGCCCGGGACCAGAGCAGCGATCCTGGGCGGCCCATGCCCAGATTAGCCCCTCCTCAGAATGCCACTGGAGCTCCCCTGTTCCCTGGGCTCCAGCTGGAGGAGAGGAGATTAGAGTGAGTAGGAGGAGCAGATTGAGACACTAGAGATTCCAAGACCCGTTTTTAGACTGCCTGTGAAATTGGATAACAGATTACTCTCAAATGTCCTCCTAACACTTTATATTAAGTAGAACTAATAACATTAATCTAATAAATTGCCACATACTTCAGTGGTGCTTTGAAAGGGAGTGCAGGAAACTGGGTGTGTTCTTTTTCATGTCCCCAGATGACATAAAGTTGTGGGTTATAGCTGTGGTAACCTGGGTTGCTACGTATGGCTGGTAGTTGTTCTGTCTGTATTTATTGGAGTTGCTTTTTGCTATGTCAATCATATTTTCAATATTAACAACAGATCTGACGACTGTATGTAATATGTACTGGTCATAGTGGCAAATGAAAAGAATCTACAGTTCAGTTGTTTCCCTCATCTCTTTGTAGCCCATGTTAGCTCGCTGTTTTGGCGCTCTGGTCCAAAAACTCTCATCTATCTCCTCTTCCAGGAACAGAAGAAAGTTTTTAAAAAAACACACATCAACAATCAGCACAAATAAATTTACTTACTCTGGACAGAACCTAACGGAGAGGCAAAGCTAGCAACAAGCTGGGAAACATCATGGATCGTCCAGCAGCTCAAGAAAAACAGCTAAAAAGAGGATGAATATATTTACACTTCTGAAGTGGACTACTACTTAGCTACTTTAGATGACAATGTGTTTCAACCTTGGTGCTCTTTCTTTAGTCTTGATTATACTCCTCTCCAGGTGCGAGGACACATATGTTGTTGTACCACTTTGTAGCCTGCTTGGAGGAGTCTGTCTCGGACATGCACAGAGGGTGAGTGACTACATATTCCACGCATGCCCACTATTGACAAGCATGTACTGCCAGCCAGTTCCTCACAGACTCTGACAGACTTGACGAAAATTTACATCACCCCAGCAGACCCTCACATACTCGCAGACACGTAAGGTAGCACTGACTTCAGGCTATCTGAAAAATGTCTTGTCATATGTTGAGCATACTAATTATCTTACTTTTTCCTGTTTTTTTTTTTTTACTTTGTGTTGAAATAAAACAAATAGATTTACAATATCACAGTGAAAACAAAAAATCCCGAACACAGACTCTAATCACAGTCACAATCAACAAGAGAAACCCATTTGTTTAGATTATGGGCAAATAAGAATCGACTGTAACCAAGCAGTAAATCTCAACACAATATAACATTTGTAGTAGGCTGAAGCAAAAAATACCTACTGCAATTAAATATATTATGCTTGTTTTGCCACTGGTGATGGGCGACATACTTTCGTCGCAGTTCCACAGTGAGCCACAAGTTGCATCAGGCCACGAAATGTGAAAGACTGACAATCCTTGGTACAAGCAACTACTCGCATTGTCAATCTAATATCAGCCCCAAAACCCTTGCTTGCACTACACGTCTCACCTCCCACAGGAGAAGCATCACTTCATCCACAGTCAGCTTCCCATCCAAAATTGCTAATAAGATGTGTCAGAAGAAACGCCTCCTCGTTTTCGATGGATAAAAAGCGCATACTCCAACAATAAAATTGGGTTTTGCTCGGCTGCATGTGTGCATAATGCATCCCAGCTCTGTTAACAAAAAAAGTCACTGATGCCAGTAGAGCCCATGGGCCAAATCAATACAGATTCTTTGGTGAGCTGAATCAATAGGGACAAGCAAAGGTTAACCCGCATCTGACTGCATGATGGCTCTCTCTATGTATCTAGCACCTCTTGACCTTCAGCATTGCATCATTCGCTGCACCTCACAGTAGTAGCCCCTCTCCATCCAATCACGACAGCCAGACTGAGATGTAGCTAACCCAGCTAGCTTTTACAATATGCTACAATACAGTAATTGTCCCATCTATCCTCCAACACATACTTACACATTCTTATTTTTGAACTTGGCATCATTTCTGACCAATGTTTTATCATTATTGCATAGGCAGAGCTGTGTGGCTCTAATGTTGATTGGCAATATTGGTGATAGAGGAATTAAACCGCTGCAGTAATTCACCCGTGATAAGATCATCAGATAAATGGGTAAATCTTAAAGTCTAAATCTACTTGATGGATTTCATAATGTAGGGGATTATTTTATACAACCCATCACAAGCTGTGATTAAGACAAAAAAATGTACTTTTCGTGCAACCATTCAGGGGAAGAAAAAGAGATGGAAGAGACAGCAATGGAAACTGGACTTCCTGAATGCACTGTGAGACTCTCTTGCACTTAAGCTGCCTCAAGTGCTGCACTTGTAATAACTCGGCAAGATCCTCAGTGTTCTCTAGGTATTTATAAAAGATCTGCAAGAGGATTTGCACAGTGTGTAGTTTTGACACATTCCAACTGTGCTTCCTACAGTCAACTTGAATCATTAACAACACTTGAAGGATTCAAATTTATTAGTATATAGATGTCATGTCAACCTACTACAGTTGTGACTTCTGTAATTATTTCTACTGTCTTTATTGATTTGTATATGCGTTTGTTATAATACCCAGTATTATATTTTACTCTGTCACAATGTATTAATTGATTAATTAGTTGTTGCAGTTTCTTAAATCATTGGCTGTCAGCAATTTTCAGAATTGGTACCCCCCTCACTGCCAGCCATTTTCAAGCATTTTGACTGATTTTTCAAGACCCACAGAATATTTTGTGCTATGACCATGTAAAATCTGAAACCAGATTCTGAAAGAATAGAATCTCTACTTTCATCAGTAAAATAAATTTGTTCCCAGCTTGTTTTGTTCTTCCGTAATCAGCAGCTGAATAGAGGTAGGTTTCACTCAAAATGCCAATTTCTGACCAAAAAGCTAAGAAAACAGGCTTTTTGTGAAAAGAAACCTGTCAAGCAGAACAGTGACTTCAATGCTAATGTTTTTTCCTTTAGTGACACCTCAAACATCTGAATATTGGTTTCCTTCTATAAAACAACAAAAACAACACTGAGAAAGGGTTTTTGATGGCAAAATCAATATTATTTTACATATGTATAATAATGTACAATTACAATTTTTACATCTGACAAACATGTATGAACTTATTTCCAGGTGTGTATGTATATATGTGTATCTTGTCGGGTTGGGGTCTTGCCCATGACCTATGCTGGATGCACGACCTGTAAATTATAGAAATATATACAATTACCATAAAAAAATACTCATGTTTGCTGCAGTGTGATGTGGAGAAAGATGCTTTTTTACCTTGCTTCTTAGCACTGCCAACAGGAGTGGGATCTTTGCTGAATGCACGATCTGTAAATTGAACACTGCTTCACATCAGTACTGGCAACAGATTTTATAGTAGCCTATATGACCTAGTGGGACGAAATGGGGTTCATGTGGCGTGGACTGAAGGAGGGGGTACGGGGGGATCGCTTTGAGATTGGGATTGCGCTGATGTCAGGACCGATTATCTCTCAAACCACGCTCAAAATGACAGCAATAAAAGTTAGCTAGCAAGCAAGTTAGCAAATCAAACCAATCTTTATTTATATAGCAAGCTAGTTCTTACCTCCTTCATGTCTTTCTGGAGAATCTGGGAATGAGGCTCTGCTGCTCCCGGTTGACCCAGACAGCAACCACTCACATGAAGAATCTGGATCAGGTTCTGAATTCATCCGACTCAGATTCATCATATGACCTGGGCTGTGGAGAAATGCGGCGTTGTGAAACACATAGAGTATCACCGCTTGGCCCAGGTTGATAATCGTCTTCTCTCACGATCACAACACTCTCAATAGTCAGCTTCGTACGACACATGCTCTGCTCGAGTGTGAGCTGCTTGAACTTAACCATCTTCTCTCGATGCGCCATTTTCTCCCTCATCAACCCTCGACCCCTTCTCAGTTATATGCCCACCGCGGCTCATCTCTCATCCAGATCGTTGCACTGCTGCCACCTACAGAGCAGCAGTTGGTTGCTACACTACAGTACAAGTCTGAAATTTATAGGAGAGCTCCGCCAGAATGTCCCCTACCGCCTCCCGTTGAAAAACATAATTGACGTAAAAATACGTCAATGGCAGCGAGGAGTTGGATTTGAAATGACGTATATTTACGTCAATGGCAGTCAATGAGTTAAAGACAACTATAATGATACAGACAAACTTCTGAAACTGATGAAAAGTTTAATCCCTGTACATAAATTGAAATATTTATTTTACTAGAATGACAGAAGAGAGAAACTTGTACATCTTCAAAATCAAAAACATAAGCCACCCTTACCACAGAGGCCCATGTCTAATTGCAACCAGTGATGCCTCTGGCTTATGTAAATATAAAAACTAGTGCTGTCAAAAATATTGCATTATTAACGCGTTAACGCAATTCAGTTTTAACAGCATCAATTTTTTTATCGCAAGATTAACACCGGGGGGGGGTTCGCCATCAGAGTCCGACGGGATCTGCTGCTGGCAGTGTCCTCGTCGCTCGCTGTGCCTTTCTGTCGGCTCTTTTTCTGCGTCCTGAACCGCGTGCCACTGGTGCAGATGCTCAGCAAGGTGACGGCAGCCTGGGGGGATGCGCACGACTATTCGGATCTCAAAATAATTATTTGGATACCACCACAACAACAGAATATTTGGATATTCAGATATTCGGGTCCAGCCATACGATTGACAAGACCGAAGTTATCTTTGTGTATGTCAGTGTCAACTGAGTTATCATCGTAGCACATCCAGTCTGAAATGCCACTTAATGGCCAAACACACAGCTGATGCGAATTCTCCGCCTCCTCGTCAAAACCAGGCGTCAATGGTGATGAGAATATTAATTCAAGGGACATTTAGAATAGATAAGAAATGTGCGATTAATTTGCGATTAATCCCGAGTTAACTATGACATTCATGCGATTAATCTTGATTAAATATTTTAATGTACTGACAGCACTAATAAAAATAATCTGGCAGTTTTGGCAGCTTGGGAAGCTTGGTGAGGGATTGCATACCAGGTATTAAAATCTCACATGACAGCATGAACTTCCACATGTTGGAACTACCTCATTGACCATTTGTTGACTAGATGTTCCCTACATCAAGGACCCCATCCTCCAAGTTTGCAACCCATAAACATTGGTCTTTCAGAAAAAGCAAATGCCATGCTGAGCCTTCCACAAATGTGTCAATATGAGACATTCTTAAACCAAACCTTAACCATAGAGATGTCATGTCTGATTTGAAACTGATTTGTCAACAGATTGTTAACATTTCTGCAAACGGACAAGCTGTATAGTCTTGCAGATGGCAGAGTCAGATCAGCAAATACTATTCAAAAACATTTGGATGGTCTCTCAGGAAGCTGACTTCTAATGGCAGACCAAGTTAATGTCAACAAACTGGGTTATGGGATGCTGCTGGCTGAAAGGATACATCCTTTGTGTAACATTCAAGTAAATCAAGTTTGACGTCGTCTGGGTGGAAATGGAATGCTGCATTTCCAGCAAAACAAATTTGGTAATGCATGATAGGTAGTCTGATGCATTTGAATGCAAGTCTTACAAGAAAATGCTGGATAGAACACAGTGTCTTGAATGATGAATAGAGTGACACTGATTTGAGGTCCTGTCTGAGAGTTCAGGAAAGCTTTGAAGTTTAGTTTCAAAGGAGCAGAGGCTTGCTGCAGTCGTGGCCAGACCAAAAGCACAAAAACAAAATCTGATGCCAGGTGAATCACGAAATGATGAATGATCTGCCGTTACACACTTTTAAAGTTGCTGTATACAACATTCAGAACCACTGGAGGTCACTAGAGCACCAGTACCTTAGACCAAAACATGCATATCTGCCACAGCTCCACTTTACCGTCACGTTTTACTTACAACCAGAAAAGTTGCGTACACGAGAGTCAACAAAGACACAACTATTTTCCAACACTAGTATTGTAAAATGAATTGAATGTCCATAACAAAATGTTACCAAATCGAGTAATGCTATCTTCACTTGACACGTCAGTTCTGTACGCTGATCATGAGTCTGTTCTGCTCTAGTCCATTTACACACAAGAAGCAGAATAAAGCAGCAAAATAGCAGTATAGGCCGTTAAGCAGGTCACTTTGAGTCCGTTTATAAACTCAGAGAGGTCCACTAGTTTCAGAGGGAGGGTCTCAAATGCACCAAAATGCATGCACGGCTGGGCTGCCTACTAATGTTGTCACATAACCAAAATTAGGAGCTCAATACGAAACCTGCCTGACTAAATTGAAACCGATACTGAAACGATACTACAGCATAAGGCTAAAACATTAGGAAAAGTAATGAGAGAACACAACACTTATCTTTCTCGTCATCATTTAAAAAAGAACAACCTTAGCGTACAGTTTAATCACACACTTTGACTTTTTTTTTTGCAGGAATTCAAGTTGTTTTAACCATTTTGGTGCTTGTGGCTCTGAATGTAGGAATGTTTCTGACAATAATTTAGCACATTCATACCACCCTTAACTGGATTATCTTAAATAGTTCGATCAGCATCATAGCGTTAGTAACCTGATGTCTCCTCTTACTTACTAAACAGTGTTTAATAGATTCCCCTTCTTGGCAGAAGTCTGTCCCAGTGAGCTCAATTTCTAATGACAACAATAATTACTGACAAAAACATATATGTCATGTTTGCTGTTACGAGTACTCATTAAATATGTATTTATCATTATAAGTATTGTTGATCCGCATATGTAAATGCCTGACTTTAAATGTAAATGCCCGTCTTAACAGTATGAATGCTGTGTTTGCATATGTAACTGTTTTGACCATTGGTGAGTTACCTAAAAGGATATATGTGCATAAACAGTTTTGACTGACTTGCTAATTTTCTTATCTCCTACAGTTAAAATAAGTATATCTAATTTTAGAAATTGACTGATATTTAAGGGTGTGATGTACTTATATTACCCACTGCATTCACAAACCTGTTGCTTGTTGAATCCAAGTTCCCATGTCTGTCGATGAGATACTTCCCTAAGTTGGATGTGTTGGGTCTGCATGGCGGATTTGTGGTGTCTCCGGGATTTCACTCACTGTTAGCAAAATAAACAAAATAATTCCATATTTTCTTTTTTGTGTCTGCCAGTAGACAATCCGAACTGGTGCTTGGATTTGCAACAACCCCGGGGATATAAAAGCTTCTGGTGAGAAAAAAGCAGTTGGGCCGCCCACTATGGCTGCAGGGACGCAGAGCGCTGCAACGTCACACACTGTCCCGCTGTGGCACATCGACTTTCATCACAGGAAATGGTGCTCTTAGCAAAAACACTGCTTATCAATTAAAGTATCGATACTGATAAAACCGGTGTTAGTCTTGTTTTTTGATGGCAAGGTATCAAATTGGTTTTTTACTATTGGTATAACGTACAACACGACCAGCTACCAAAACACTGAACAGAGAAGGTCTGATCACAAAACACACACAATGGGAGTGTGACTTTACCCTCTGCTATTACTCTACAATATGTTTACATAGCAGACTGTTGTTTGCAGCTATGTTAATGCTATATGTATGTTTAAATCTTGGACCTTTAAATATATATAGTTACTTTCTGTATTTCCTTTATTCAGCCATCACATATTTAATTCAAGCTGAATATTTACTGTCAGTTGTCTCAAATAATAAATTTTGCCAGACGTCTGATATAAATTAGTACATGCAGAGACTCTTATGATAACACATTACTACTCACAGCTGGAGCTAAACGAGATGCTGACATTAATATGAGAAACAGTATTAGCTGGGGGAATGTGATGGAAAAACTGACTACAGTCTATGCTGCAGTTTCTGTATATCTGCGGATCTTACACAAAGTTGTGCCTATCAGCCACAGGACGTTCCATCTTCCTCCACTGAGAATGCCACAAGGTTTGCAGAGTACACATAAGAACACTAAATTCCCAAAGTCATGGCAGTTTAATCCTATCAGATGTTTGTGCTCTGTCTCCTCTGTCAGAACAGCTCTGAATGACTTGAAATAAATTCAGAAGTGACTGTAGCACATTCAAAATGGAGAAAACAAAACCAATCTGAACAGTACAAATGCATTTAGCCATTTATCACAGAAGAAGAACAATGTTTTGTTCCCTTAGAAAATGTTTGGTTGTCGCCCTGCACTTTCTCTCAATATACAGATCTTTTAAGTGACTACAGAGGCAGCATTTCCATTGATTTGCTTGCATTCACCCCAAGTGTGTTTGATGATTCTAGATGACCAGCTCAGTATGTTTAATTAATTCTCTGAGTTTGCCTAAACAAAACAAAAGCATGACTGAGACCAGGGCTTGAACTGCGATATCTTAATCTAAGGCTACAGGAAAAAACGTGTTTGCCTGAATTTTTCTCCTCAAGGCAACAACAAATGGAACAAAGAAATTGACTGTGCCATTGTTTGTAACCCACGAGAACATGCATGCTGTCAAGGTCAGAAAGAGAAAAAAAATTAGACATTTAGAGAGGCGTGCTATGTGTGCATGATTCTGGGCTCTCGGCTTAGGTTTTACTGATGCAATCGAAGATTCTGAGAGGGTCTGAGCTGCAAGGTTTACGTGGTTAGCAGCCTTTAAAAAGAACTGTGACGCACTACACAAAACCTTCCCCTGACTTTTAAATAGCCAATTATTTGAAAGGGAGTATGTGGCTCTGCTTGTGTGGGAGAGAGAGACAGAGAGAGACCGAGAGAGTGAGAACGAGAAAGACGGGTTAAGAATATGTGTGGAAAAGCAAAAGCAGCTCCAGCCATGCAATCACAGAAAATGACAGATGACATTTCGAACTCACTTTGTTCCATATAGCAATCCTCCCTGTAAATTACCAAACCAATCACCCATGACTACTTCTTTCTCCTCCTTTCCTCTCTGCTGGAAACACACGCAAGAAAAGGGACAAACCTCCTCAGCATGACCTATCTATAAAATCGGTTACATATTTCAAGGGTAAATGCCGCGTGTGACCTTGAGATGCACTCAATGCATGAGAGGTGAAATTAAATCAATGGGTTGCGGGCTAATGGAGCCAGTAAGAAGATTCCAGAGAAGTGGCGTTAATACAGCTGGCCTTTTGTTTGACACCTTTTATCTCTACTGGTGCTGTTCTTCTTTTATGTATTTTTTTAACCAATCTTCCAATATATTAAATAAAATTATTCCATTAAATTATTTAGCACACGGGTATTTGTTTGATCTATTTTAAGAACGATACAATTTTAATGCAAATTCCTGTCAACATTGACCCCCCTATCCCAGACACAGCGTGTCCAGAACAACAATAAGCATTGCATGACAATTGTTTGCTTTATCCTGTCACTGCAAAAACATTTTAAGATGACCCACTGGTTCGGGAGCATTATACCAAATTAATCTTACATGGGTGTACCTTCAATCCCTTGCCTGCAGCTACTCTCCCTCTCTTTCTACTTGTGTTTGGTTGCAGGAGTGGGAACAGGTGTGCTGGAGCCTGAACTGAGTCCCACCAGCTACAGCCACTTCTGCATTCAAGCCTCCTTCAAATACTGTGCTCTGCCACTTCCTCGTCACCAGAACATCTGCTCACCCAGTCAATTGCGATTGCAGCAATAACCGATCATTTACTGTTTCGTCAGTATTCTGATCTGTCCGACTCCTTTATTGCTGTGCCTGCAGTGCTACAGAAGCCTTATATCAGACCTCCCTGCCTCGTCCATCCCCTTTGTCAGCTCATCTCGGCTGTTTACTCAATGGATCATTCAGCTCCATGCCCCTAGTGATCAGTGCAAGCTTCAGCCACAAGTTCTCAAACAACAGCTTGTGCTTCAAAAACAACAACAAACAACCTCAAATAAAGCTTCAGTCCCAGCCTCTGTCCATGGCTTACGGCTTCCTGCCCAAGCTCTATCCTTAGTTTACCTTCTGCTAGCACAACTGCTCTTAAGCCTTATTTCTTTACCTCAGGTTCACCAGTCTAGCCGTGACATTTAACGTCACCTTGTGCACATTAAAGGTAGGCTGCATGCTCACAAATTAACCGTTTCTACTGACTGAGACGGAGAAACAAGAATGACCTTCAAGTGACGATAAAAGGTTCCAAATTCCCATTTATTCAGAAAATGTGATTAAACATTTATTGTTGGGCTTATAAGGTGGAACAGGGATGTCAGCTCCTGACACCTTACAGATTACATATGGAAGTTGTGAATTATGATTGGTTTGGTCTTAGTCCAATGTGTAATCCATAATTCACATCCAGGCAAGTGTTTATGACTTTGTAATGACATAACCTGACAAAGCTACTGAGCACAGAGAAAATATTGTATAGTCTGATTTAGCCTAAGGGTGTGATGAAAAAAGTACTGTGATTAATAAAAATGCTTGCTTTTCTGATGATATTTTGAAAATGCCTGACTGTCATGACCCAAGATAGATTGTCTGAAATAAAAAATACATAATAACTACTGAAGTGCGGCATTTAGAAAATTAGTAGCCTCAGAAGTCCATTCATTGGTCATGAGAGCTGCAGCAGATCCACTGGATAAGTCGTGGAAAACTGTAGCTTGTGTTTGTTTATGAAAGAGCTGGTATGAATTTCTGGAAGAAGTGTGGAAGAGAGAGAACCTCAGTAACTTTTGATTTTTGTTCAGAACTTGTGTTCTTGACAATATGATGACATATTTAACGCTGCACATGTGGTGTTTGTTATCGCTTTGGCCAGTTCTGAGTAGGTGGCAAGAGGCTGCTTAAAAGGCATGGGGAGCACAGCACTCACTTTTTTTCTTGCACCGCTAATGGTTACATTCAAATCAGTGAGAAAATATAACCAATTATATACCTAAATGCAGCAGAACAAAGCCAGCATATATCTTGCACTCAATCCACGTGTCCTTGTCCATTGTCACTGTAGTTAACTCTTAGACTTCAATAAGAGTGGAGGGTCTTCAAGTTCTGGTCAGTCTGCGTTCACAATAACTTCAAAGTGGAAACATGAAGTTTGAAACTGATGGCTGCATTCATTCTATAAACTCTGCATGCCAAACTGAAAGGCCTGTACCCAATATTTTCAGTTAAAATACGTGCACCATTACACCCCTAATTACCTCTGGTTATGGGGGATGAAGCCATGGGACTGGACCAAACATTGAGTACATCATACAGAAAAGTCACTGAGAAAACGCTACTGTATTTTAGTATCGAGCCAACATTATAATTCCCATTATTTAAAATATGTATACCCAGCAAGAGATGCCATTTTCGTACTCTCATGTCACACTGACTTTAAAATAGAGATGGGTATCGTCACTGACCTCCCGATACCAATGCACTGGGTCCCAAGTTGATACCACTGTCGATATGATTCGATATAGATATTTTAGTTACAAAACCAACTTTACTTTACCAATGGAAGAGATTCTCAAAGAGCTAATGCTGTAAATTCAATTGGAAAAGCAACCCTCTAACCTGGAGCTGACCATTAAGCAAATAGTTATACAGCATCAGGTACTTATTTTACAAAATTTCACAAAAGTGAAACTCAAATCGCCAGCAGCCAACCAGTGTAAACAATAATAAAAAATTAAACAGACACCATCTCACAAAATCTTACCAAGAATATTTGTCTTATTTCTAGCCAAAACGTCTTACTTCTCTTCTCAAAACAAATCTAATTTAAAATAAGACTCATCACAAAATAAAATAATTTGTTTCTCAACTGTAAAGTGCATGACACTACTTCCACTTTAAATCATGACTGCTTTATCACTACTTGCCAGGGAAGTAGTGCCTTGTCAAATGGCCCCGGAGATTTGTTGTGCTGCCGTTGTATTTCACTTCAACTCTGCATATTTTGCACACAGCGTTGTTTTCGTCCAGTTCTTCGCAGTTTTCTTTTTTTATGAAGCCGAAGTGCCGCCAGAATTCGCTTTTTAAATTTGCCGGTGAGTGAAGTTGCGTGTAAGCTTCCGCCATCTTCCACGTGGCCTGGATCTCACGTGATCTGATCATCTGACTTCGATAACACTGCACTAAGCACTAAATCACACAAGACTTAAAGGGGCAAACAAAACAAAACAACAAATGGTCAAATCTAATGCATTTTAAAAATATCAATACTGGGATTTATGTATCGATAATCTTTCCTACACACATGTATCGATTAAATATTGATATATCAATATTTTTAAACCACCACTACTTTAAAATATAGACATTTTAAACATATTTCAGGTTTATTGCATTTGTACTCAAAAACAATATAAATTAATATTAATCCCCAAGCCTGAAAGAAAACTGACCACATCACTCCACCCTAATTCATTCAAACCAGATACCTATGCAGAGTGGCTGTATATTATAAGACCTAAAGGGTCTTATCTGAAACCACTTGTGATGGATGAGCACCATACTTTTTGTCTACATGACTGTGTTGATGGTGATATCAAAGTGAGAGTCACGCTTTACCCTGTCCTTGATCTCTCTTGCCTAGCAGATTGAGTCATCCCTTTTGACACGCAAGAGACTATAAAGTGTTGGAACAAGGTGTCCATTGATGTGTCCATTTAGTGCAAGAGTGAAAAGACTTGTCATCTGTTTCATCCCTCTTGTTTGCTCTTTCCATCTCCTGCTCATACTGCTTTCTTTGGCTGTCAGAAATCCGATTTTGTTAGAAAAATTAGCTGGGAGCTAAGGGGAAGACTTGGCTTGCTATGCTGGACAGCAGCTGCTGTCTCACAGTTAGACTCGATGTTTTACATGTTGCGAGTCATCTGAGAGATGAGTCACATCAAGCTGAAGTAAGAGACAGAGTGACAGAGCAACAAAAAAAGAACTAAGAAATTTAAAAAGTCAAAAGAAGCAGACACTGCTCTTTTGGGATATAAACACAAAGCTGTTGATGAAAGGAATCACAATACAGCCAATATCGGGTAGTGAGCATAAATCTGCATGTTGGAGGCAGAGGGTGAACACTGTACAACCACATAAGTGCCTGTAAAAGCTGATGGCAGCGCAATGGTGTTGATGGTGCCTACTGTGTGCTCATACGACCACACTGCTGCGTAGCTGATATATGTAAACAACATGGAGCTGCGATGAAGTCAGCCATAAAATTGATCTGAACACAGATCTTTAGGAGCTGTTACAAACACTGCAGCGGTTCCTGAATACACATACGCACACAAATGCATTCGGAGGGACAAGAGAATGCCTTAGAAAATGAAAAGAGGACCTGAGGATATTAGTAAAGCAATGAGAGCTGACCTTCCACGCTCAAGAAAGCAATATCCAACTGACATAGAGCAGAATATAAATCCACAACCTCAGTAATATCCAGGCAGCTTCAACCGTGTGCTGTTTAGCTTACATGCACAGTCCCATTTATTCAAGTGTCTATTGTATGACTGATTTGGCCGTACTTTACTGCTGTCTTTATGAAGCTGATGGTTGCCAGACATTTACAGCTGATGAAAGTACAATAAACCCAATGATAGTTCACGTGTGTGTAGCTCATTCAAGTGTTATGAAGGGGGATAGCATGCCTGATGTGCATTTTTTTTCTTTTTGATGACTGCATTATAATGCAAATGTAAGACCAGCTTTTACTCCATAGATATAATTTGCAAGATGTCGCCGTAAAATGAAGGAAAACCTTTACACATCTCTCTCAATCAATTGCTCTTTGTTTCCTGAAACCTATCACTCGAAATATCAGTACTTGCCCTTGGAGGCCTGCTGCATTTAGCAAATCAATATTTTCTATTGATTGTAATTGCTCACAAAACATATCAGTCATTAAAGCTAATTAATGCTGGCTATGAAGCTTAGAGAAGTGATATATATGCACATAGGAGTCACAGCTCGTCTGTCTGGATTTGAATATGAATGCATTTGGTTTAGTCTAATTTGGGGACGTGCACCAGATTTTCATGTTTGGATATCTCTGTCTTATCTCCCGAAGTTGATCAGCATTCTTCTCCTCTTCCACAGCAGCACTCATCCAAGCCTCCCACCCAGAATAACACAGCAAATTTGCAAGAATACATTATTAATTTCTTGTCAGAAACGGCAGCCGCCTCCTACGACAAGTGCTTCTCACATTCCTTTTTTTTTCTTTTTCATTTTCATTTTTCATTTCCTGTAATGCACCTGAGATACAAATATTGGCTCGTTGCCCCTCCCCCTCCGTGTTCCCAACCATCTTTGCTCACATCTGTGTGGACACACTGACATATCAGTCACACACAGAAAGCAGGATATATGGACAGTCACTCATACAGACATGGACTCAATCTTGTACCTTGTCATGCTGTGTGCTGTATATAGGAAAGCAACAAACATGCATAAGAACACATGCAGAAATATACAATAAGCTTTTGCAGTGACAATGCTATCTGATAGAATCATTCTGGAAGTGAGACATACCGGTACCTCTCTTGCTCTCTGTTCCCTTTTCTTTCTTCAGTCCTGAGCACCTTCAATTTGAGAGGCAATTTTCAGACCTTGATTCCCACCCCTTCTCACAGACACTTACAACATACCTGTAAGTAAAAGTATGTCAGAGATATTGACTCCAGCCCCATTCTCTGTGCTTTTATTTTCCATGAGTGACTTAGAATCAGAAACCACCATGTTTCTACACTATCCATCTAGCCACTTAATTCTCTGTCATGCTTTCAGTAAAAATTTTCTCTGCGCACCTACACAAACCCTAAACTACAGTTTTGACGATATCCAATTACTTTTACAGTTTTTATTGTGTGCTGTCATGTTGTTTTTACTTTGCCTATTGTATTAGAAACTGTATATATATTTGCATGGAGACACAATGAGACAACATGTAACTATGGTCATTTGTAGGGGTGTCATGCTTCATTTCCACTTGTTATACCAAACTGTCACAGAGAGAGCAGCTTTACTTTTTTCCCCCCAGAGGTAAACCGACTTCAGACTGAACTACTGACCCCAAAGATAAGTGGGTCAACTGTCAGCGAGAAAAGGCTGACCCAAGCTGTAGTACAAGCGAAAGAGAGACTTTCCTTTCTAAATGTGAACACATACAACAGTGCCAAAGAACGTTGAAGGTCTGATGCATTGACAAAAGAAGCCAAAGAAGATATCTGTATTTCAACAATCACTAAACAATATCCATCTTTCTGTTCCCCCTGTAGAACAACAGAAAACTCTGAGACATGGCCTGAACTTCAATGTAAAGACACTTTATATTAATTGTTACAGCCCTTGGTGGAACTGCAACTTCCTTTTTTCTTTGTTCCTAGCCTATCCTGAACTATTTCATGTATGTAAATGAATATGTGCAGGCTCCAGATCAGTATTGGCTCCAATGCTAGCTGCAAATCTCGCTTGTCATTCAGGCTGATTTGCCTGGAGCTCCAGTCCAGTGCTCCTGCCCTTGTTCCTTTCACCTCATGACTGATTGGACCGTTGCCCAGTCCCATGCTCCAATCAAGCTCTAGCAATCGCTACACCTGCTTTTGAAAGTGCACTTCATCTGTCAGTCAGCTGCTCACCTCAGTGCCTCTCGTTGTCCATGCATGTTCTGTGTAATTCTCTAACTATTGCCAGCAGTCTGGTGTTTCTTTGTATCCACTAGCTGGTGGTTACTTGTTGTCTTTGTGTTCTCTAACCACTTACCAGTGAATGTTAGTAGCTCAGACTTTGTTGGTTGCCTGGAGACTGGGCCAGGCTTAGCTTTTCCACCACATCCACATTCAGTTAGGAGTTCATCTGTTATTTGCACTAGGAGCAGGGATGCTGTCACTGTGTATCAGTTTGCTTAGGAATTTCAGTTGTTTTCATTTGCTTTGGACCCTCTGTTGATTTCCAGTCTTTCATTGATTTAGCAACACTCACAGGCCATGTTTTTGCTTTGTCGTTTTGCATCCTTTGTTTGTTAATTGCATTTTTAAGCAAAAAATAACTTTGCTAAGTGTAAAACAAACTCGGTTCACATTGCTTACCTTAACAATGGCAGAGCTGAGACATAACATGAACACGTGAAAGTCAAGCATTAAGTCAGGTGAAGCAGTACATAATAGGAGGCGCATGCATAACAGACATAGGAGGAGGTCTCATTATAGTTGGTGGGAGCTTGGAGGCTATTTCCACAGCTATTCAATGCACCCATATCATTATCCTCAGAGCACTACAGTTAGTTGTAGTGCACAGCTAGCCATCCCTAAAGCAAGATATAGGTTGAAAGGTGTGGGAACATTATGAAATGGACAAGTTAACATATTCACAAAGGAGCCCAAAGCCTTAACGCATAAAGAGGCAAATTACTGTTTCTTAATAACAAACAAATTATTTTATGTATCATTTGAGTGTTTTAAAGACAGTTTGACCCTGGATTAGGTATTTGCCAAAATGTGAAATTATATCATCATAACACTGCATTGTAAAATGATGCTAAAAGTAATATAAACATTAACATTGTTTCATTAAAATTGTGCCCACAATGGAGCAGTTATGACTGCAGTGAAGCGCAAGACACAGTATTAACTTTTAACAATAATCAATAAATCACAAGGCCAAAATAACACCATTACCATCAAAATATGTGAGACAGTGAGTCTTGTATTGTTGGGATTTATCAATCCAAAATGACAGCATGAGACCACAGTAAGACAAAAAAAATGTTATTTACTTTTAAAAAAAACTATTTTTTTAAATCTATGTTTCCCTTCACAGCATTTTGTTGAGGCTCAAATCAAAAAACCAGGACAAACGATTTAATTGACGGCATGCATTACACTTTAAAGACTTGTGTACACATGCCTGGGTGAACCTCGTCTATTTCAGCATATAATTAGTGACTAATTAGTTGTCACAACTCATTTATGGCTCTTATGCCATTATTTCACCAACCATAACATGTTCTTTCTTTCACGGCTGTCATTGGCCAAACTTTGGAACATGACTGAGGTAGAAATTAGATTTATCCAACTTGTTGCTCATTAGCATTTTGGCTGTGTGATGGGTGATTAATCGGAGGTGTCACTGGCTTTACATACAGCTGCAAGAACTTTTAAAATTAATTCTATGAAATTAGTTGGACTATTGATGATGATTTACATAACCTGCAGTGCCCCTTCAATTAAATTAGTCTTGACAATGAAGTTCTTAAAATATTTTTCCCACAGAAAAAAAATGTTCTAATGCATTTATATTAATTCATTATTTCTATCTCATTCAATTACTCCATCACTGGCACGAGTGGCACTGTTGTGGTAAATTAAAGGCAGTTTGCAAAAACACACATACACACTATAGCAATGTTGACAACAGTGACAGATCTTCATTAAAATAAAAACACACTGTTTATGCACCAACTTACTAACATGCACACATGCTCTGTTTATCAGAGGATGTCTCTGGCAATAATGTGATTATTTGCAAGTGAAACACAGCACTGAATACAAGGTGATGAAGGAGGAGTAAGAGAAGGAAATGCCGAAGATGGTGTGTGCACAGTCTTTGAAAAAAAGGATAAAACAAGAGGACAAAAACAGGAGGAGGAGGGGTAAAGTGCTGATTGGATAATTCAGCATTTGTTTTTGGAGCTATGCCATAACAATAACTGCTCAGACACACTGCACAGGGTCCAACCCTCCTGAGGGACAGCACAATGATTGTTTGCGGACGATTAGGCAAATTGCTAACTAAAAATATGTGTGTTTAGGAACAAACAAAAAGTGGTAGAAGACTAATGGAGTTGTTAGGGCACACTTTCCAATGGCAAGTTCTCATTAACGATCCTAGGAGTATTAAATGGACCCAAGGACAAATGATTTAAAGATAACGGGTCAGCCCACAGCCCTGATTTCCACATCTTTCTTTCTAGCATTTAGTTAATGATGAGGTTAGCATTATTTAAAACAAAGTTCAAGTGAGGTTCTCCATTTGGCCTACAGGCTATTTCAGTAGAAGTAGCTGAACATCCTTCATTGGCGAAACAACTACAAAGTGAATCCGATATAATTCCCATTGGCCAGACATCACTGCAAAAGAGCCTCATCTCCACAGGGAAGGTCAACACATGGAGCACTGATGACATATCCTTTGACACATAACACGTTTCAATGTTTGAAACACGCAAAAACTGCAGTCTCACTGAAATCCATGAATAAACTGAAATGCTTTGATTGCCAAAAGTCTATTGGTCAGAGAACATACTTTACATTTACTTTTTTAGGGACAGTTACATAAGAAAAATGGCACTAATCTCATATCTGTTAAACATTAACCAGAGGCTGTTCAGCTTAGCTAAGGACAACAACTGAATACAGGAACCAATGAATAGACGAGGCAAAAAATCTGCCGACCATCACCTCTGAAGCTCATGTTTGTTGAATCTGTACAAAAAATTATTCAAAATTAAATTAAAATCACAAGTTCTGGTTAATCTATTTTTTGTATGGGTGCAGTGCAAATTAGCATATTTTGTTTGTGACCAGGCACATTAATGCTATAGTTGGGACACTGGGCTTAAAAAGAGTGAAAAGTTTGAGCTAAAGAGCCAAATGAATTCCATCTGAGATAAAGTTCGTTACAAAGTTTTGACACAAACCTTAAGAGCCCTGAGCATATTAATCATCTGGGGTCAACCAGCGCAGGTGAATTCCTCACTGGGAAATCTCTGATGTCAGGTCCTAGTAGCACTCTAGGGAACTGAACAGGAACCTGTTATTATCACTAATTATGCAACTGGACAGTTCATTTACATATCGCAAAAGCTATTTTTAAACAGTTCTTCTCTTTCTGGAAGGAAATGGACTGGAGCATATAGATGAAGTATTTCTTAAGATGGAACCCTATGGCTTCAGCATTTCTCTCTCATCAGCCTTCGAGTCATGTTTGATGATACTTCAACCAACTGCAAGTGGGGGGAAAAAAACATACCTTAAGCCTTAAGATGACACCTAGAAATAGACCCTATGATCACAGAAATCAAACAAATTTCATCCTCAAGGCTTAAGAGCATAGAGGCAATCATTCAGCATGTTTGAAAGAAATGGTGACGTTTACCGTTTTACCTTGGGCACCAGTCAAAGGACAGTTGTTTTTTTTTTTTTTGCTCTTCTCATTCTGTCTATACAAAGACAGACATGATTTAGAGTGCCCAAAAAATCTAAAACTAATTCATTCTGAAATTATCCCAAGTAAAAGAAATGAGACATTGTTGTTGAACAAAAAGCAGACGAGAGAAACAGACATGCAGCAGCTCTAGTTGTGGCTGAAAGGTTTTGCAGGTATTTTTATTCAAAGGACTAGTTTAACATTCCTAACCTCGAACACACCGTTTCCTCTCATTTCCAGTCTCAGTTAAATGTTTACTAGCCACAGCTTCATACTGGCCTCACACACAAAGGCATAAATCATAAAAGGCGGAAGGCAACTTTTTCTTTACTGGAATATAGTCAAACGAAAATGGATACAGCAAATATTCTTCCAAGTGCTATTTTCCATAAATGTCAGTGGCATAGTACTCGTTAAAGCAAGAGTACAGTGGCCATTAACGGCTGTTTTTCTATCAGTTAATCGTGTATACATTTTACTAATTAGTCGATTCATCTAAACAATACATTTTCCTAAAAAGTAAAGTGCCTGTTGAGTTCAAGTTCATTTTTTTTATAAACTGTGTGTCATTGTTTAATGCAGGACAATGCAAAATGGAAACAAACGTTAATATTAAAGTGTAAAACTGGAGGGTGACACACATAGCAAAGGTGTCATTTTTAACTCATGCGTGGTTAGACAAAGTGGTGGTTATAAAATCACGATTATACAGCTTGAAAGTGACTGCTGGCAAATATGTAATCTTAATGACCCATGTTTCAGTCACTATTTCACACTTGTTCCACTGACTGACAACAGAAACAGGGGGAAAAAGTAAATGAGAACAGCTTTATTGAAATGCAGTTTATGTGAGCACAGAGCAAAAAAAGACGCAACCAGACTTACAGCACCTCCACGCTGAGTAGCGTCTCTGAGTTTTCTCTTCAGTTAGCTGTGTGCTGCCGTGGTACACCATCCAAATACTGCAAAGTTTAAAATACTACTTTTTGTTCGGTGATCATTTGAAATAGTCCCATACTTTGGAAGCCGATGAAACCCAAGCTGGACTTTGCTGCCCCCGACATTGTCTAAAACTGTAACGCTGACTGAGGCTGACAAATGACTGAAGCCAAGAAACGTCTGACAAAAACATTAAAAATATTGTTTCAGATGCATATGAAGCATCAGCGTCACTGATTATGCCGACTAACTGCACCAGTTCTCCGCCAGAGCTCTGAAAAACCCAACTTGGAGGGCATGAAACCACCCGATAACATAGTAGCCAATAACACATTTTAAGGGAGTGCAGCCAGTACATCTTTTATACTAGCCCACATTGACAGTAATACCAGAGAAAAGGTGGAGCCATCTTCAAAAGTTATACTTTAGTGGCCACAGTCTTTTCATGTCTGTCTCTAAAGGCCTGTGTATTATCCAAAGCATGAGCCTGGGGTAAGGTGTGGTAGTGTTATAAAAATGCCATGCAATATTAATTGATATAGGCAGTATGATTTGTTATATCTAAGGTCTGTGAGCCCTAACACTGAAGTTTTTTTGTATTGTGTTTGTATGACATGGAAGATAGTAAATCCTTTCGCTGATGCCTCAAACAATGCGTAGAGAGCTCTGTGAAAGCATGACACAGACACCGCGCTTAAACTTCAGGATAAAAAAGGGGAAAAAATAGCAGGAACATACAAAGAAACTAATCTGACAGACTAATCCATGAGAAGTGCAGTCTTTATGAGGCACTCAGTTCGGCTGAACACATTCCTATAGGCACACTCAATATTGTGGCATTTTGACAAACAGCCTGCCAGAAATGGTCTGTCCACAGAGGAGGGACACGAACCAGCAGAAAGTGCTCAGAGGCAGTGCTCTCCTCTGGGGATGAAATCTGCTCAATGTCCTGGAAGGCTGCACAACTTCAAGGACAAGCCTCCGTCTGAGCACAATGAGTACTTGGGCTGCTCCTGTCAAGCCGAACTTTCAACGTTGTTGTGGACAAATCCGTGACCCAAAATTGGAGTTTTCTGTCTGGTAGAAGGCATGATAAGCTGATGAGGCAGTTATCAGAAAATAGCCTCGAATTAGGGCTTTTCATTGGAACTGTGATTTTACACCAACTGCTAATCACAAATATTGGAAGGCTGCAGTGTTTTGCAGAGTCTTGTCAAACTCTGATGATGTGAACGCTCGATGTATGTGTCTGTGTGGCAGCATCAGTAGCTACTGATCGAACAAATATATTTTTTATGTTTTGATAGGGAGGTAAATCAAAGGCCGGAGAGATGAATTACATAAATGAGAAGAGCAAAACATTTATTTTGGTTCACTGTCAAATAAGCAACAGAGTTTATTAATAAGGAATAGCAAAAGTTGATAGTAACATAAATTCATTTCAGTATTTTTAGCCAGTTTAGTCTCTGCTTGTTGTTGTTATTGTTACTTGTAAAGAATTTACCATGTATTGATTAAAGTACAGATTAAGGGAGAACATACAATATTTATTGGGACAGAGAGGGAGAACAGCTCTGTAGTATGATAGTTTTCATTCAAAACTAACAAAGTGGATCATTCGGGGGTTTTTTCAGAAGACTGCAAAGCTACTTTAAAGCTTTCGGTACTCAGTAAAACATTTCAGTATTCTTTTTCAGATCTGGAAAAATCAAATATGATAAAAAAAAATTCCCCTCGTCAAACTGCGGGTCAATCTAGCAAAACAAGTTCTGATGAAACGGGAAAAAGTTGCTTCATAACTGTCAAAAAAAAATGGTAAACATTTTTTTTCCCCGGCCCACTCTCCGTCTCCTCAGTCCTCGTTGATGCAGATCATTCCTGCTGAGTGCAGATATTTGGGCTTGTTTGTTATGGTTGAAGTGTATCACTCACTGAGGCTATGCTGCGCTGCATCACATGAATTAATGATGAATGGAAGAAGAAGGGATGGATGGAGGGAGAGAGAGAGCTGCAGAGCGACGACAGAGAGATGGACAGGAAAAAGAAACGGGAGCCAGAGATTAGTCGAAGACATTAGAGGCTCATTTTGAGAGGCAAAATGAGAAAAAGGATTGGAAGGAGAATGAGACAGATAGAGGGGGAAAGAGAGAACGGGAGATAGCAGGGAAAAGAGAGGGAGCAGCCTCTCTGTAGATTAGACACATGGTCTTATCTTCCCTTGTTGTTTTGTGGTGGAATAATCATGGAACTCATTTGATTACAAGTGTCTCATTGAAAAACATGGGTTTTCATAAGTGTGCAGCCAAATGCTTCAATCACCACTGCATGGTATTTTGCAACTGGGGGTTTGTAATGAGGACTAACTTCACGTCTGGATGGATTCATCTCGTCTGACGTAGTGCTGTGGTCTGACACTTTCTGGTGATTCGTTCTTCTGGAGTCAGTTCCAGGAAATGAAACTAGCCAGCGTGGACTCGAGCGCCAGTAATGTCCGTCTGCCAGCTGGTGTATCCATCATATTAAGTAAACATTAGGTTACTTTAATTTAAAATAAATAGGAAAAAATAATGACATTATTTTAAATTGCTATTCAATGACTGGACCACACAAAATCCAGAGAATTAAAGACAGCAAAGGAGCGGCAGGCTTCCACAGTGAATAACCTGTAGCATAAAAAAATGCCATAAAAAATACTCATACCTGGTTTCCATGATGGAGTGACTTGTTCACTGTAGCCAACGTGAGTCCAGCTGCTGAAAACAGCTGCTGAGCTGGAACAGATGTCTACAAATACCCAACTTTATCAGTCTTGGAAGTCTGACAGTATTTACTGCTGCCTCTAAAATGTATTTATGCTTAGAGCAGTGCGTCACTGATACACTTCATTGCTTTGGTTTGAATGTTCTTGGGAGCATGAAATCCTACTCCTGCTGTTCCTGAACGTTAGCAGCATGAGCAGCCAGAGCTGCTCTCTACCAACGGACATTCAGCTCATGTTAATTGTTTAAATCCTAGCTTGGAGTTAGCATGAGCCGCAGGAAACTAGCTAAACCAGACAGTCACCACACACGCATAGTGTAGTATTGTATAGTATAGTATAGTACAGTTTATTTTGCACAATTAAAACACAGAAAAGGCATGAAAAAGAGTAATGCAATACAGTGCAGGAAGAGGCAAAAAACCCCAGGGGGCTTATTTGAAGCCTCCACCTAATAAAATTATGGCAAAGTTCTTAAAAACATAAAAATACATAAAGATAAAGAACAATATGTAAGATAATACAGATGATACCAAACTTCAAATAAGAAAATATGTTCAATTCAAAAACAACAATAGCATCACTTTAAGAGCTAAAAAATGTGAGTATGTGATGTATAATTCAATGTTTGTATAATTAGGTGTGCATGTGTGAGTATGTGTGTCCACGTCTCACAACTTTGCAGACTTAATCAGCACGACTGCGACAGTTAGCAGTTAGATGCACTCCAGTAGCCTTACAGGTGGTCAGCAAACACACCTGTAACTCCATCTTATGAAACAGTAAGATGACCCATCTGGTGATCCAACCAGGTACTACAGCAAATGTACAATATATTTTCTGGCAAGTGAATCATCTTCTGCCCTAACCATCTCATACTTTTTTTAAGAAATTAAAACATTGAAGGCAATTAATGAATTAACAGTTTATCAATAACATTCTTAATCTCAGCATCTACAAGATGGACTGGTACTAAATTTTGTACAGTTGTTTTTTTTCCAGATGATACACTGTCATGACTATTATGATCCTCTGACTTTTACCTAAATGTCAGCATGTGATTGACATCTGTGGTGTGTAAAATGGTTTACCGACTGTTTACAAGTAATGTGGGTGCAGAACATCCATTAATTAAACAGCATTAATTTAAATGGCATTGGCAATCCTTTTTAGTTTCATCTAGCAACATCGTCAATTCAAACTGTTACGTTTGTCCAGTACTTTGGTTTGTAAATAAATACCTTGAAAAGTATTCACTGACTTGACTTTGTGTTGGGAACTAAATAGCAAACAATGAATCTGTTAAACATCAGTATGACAGCATATTGGCAATTGCATTCATGTTAAAGAACTACGGTGTTCAAGTAGTCTCACAGACTAATGTGGTCTGGGTAACATTAGACTTTTTTTTAAGGCATGTATACTGCCTTCTGACACTGCTGAAAAAAATCTTCAATCACTGGAAATTATTTAAGTGGTTTAATAAGGCATCTTTCTACTTTTCAGGTTAATAAAGGCTGATGTAATCATTTTGTTTGTTCATCTTTGTGAGCATTTGCATAATTTTTCATGAGCTACCAAAACTTTATGGTATTGTGGACGGTATATATTTTAAGCACACCAAGCATGATGACCAAGAGGCTGCCATTTTAGTGAACCACTGTACTACATTAAATTCAATGTAACATGCTTGAGTAAATTTCAGGCTTAGTTTCACTAGCATGCATAACACTTCACTAAAAAGTCAAACATCTCGGCAAATGTCTGCAAGTTGTGTGAGCAAGAGCAGCAATTACAGTATTCAGTACAACAGTGGTGTCAAGTGAAAACTGTTAATTTAGCATATCTTGGGGCCAAGCAGCTGCACAGTCACACATTGTGTTTCTACCTTTCCTTCTTTCTTTTTCTTCTTCTGCTGAAGTCTATGGGAGCCACTAGAGTATAAGAAACAGTTAAGTTTTGAAATTTTGGCGCACTAATTGAGGACAGTCCCCTGATTCTTTTCATCAAGTTCCATGTGTATGCCTTGAGCACCGCATGAGCAATGGATCAAAATTGGAGATTTGTTTATGCATCTAACTTTGAGCCCTCTGGCAAATTTTCAAAAACGAGGTAATATTGGATTCCTTGGATTGGAGTTTAAAGCATTCTATGAAATCAGTTTCCACTTTAATGGGTTTTCCACCATATTGGATTTTCTTAGAAAGTCTACAAATTTTTCACATCCCACAGACTTTATTCAACTCTCACCAAATTGAAACCAATGCAACAGCCTCAAAAATGTTATCATGTGGATTTTAAATTAAGCACAAACATGTATTTCCTCTTATTCTTTGATGTATTGGCCTTATTAAAGTGGCTGTTATGGCTGGTGATACCCAAGGTCTTTGGTCAACTGACATAAAACTTGTTATCAGTGTTTACAGCTACCCTATTTAACATGATCAGATCAAGTAGCCAACTGCTCAATAAAATACCAATCCTTTTGGAACCCAATCTTAATATCCAACTGTACTCATTTTCACAACAAGAGATTATGTTCTGTGTTTCCTGCGTCAGTCCTGTGGTGACTTCTGACAGATGTGACATTTCTCCTTTTGTGTTATTTTGCGATGAAGTATGAAACATCCACCTCCAGATAGTGCCTGATTTTTTTATGTTCAGGTAGTACTATGGTCTCCTTCAGCAATTTTGTGCAATTTGTTTTTTGTAATACTTGTGGAATTCACTTCTGATTTCAAAACATCCACCTCTACCTTGAGCATGATTAATTTCTTTGACTTCCTGTATCGAAAGGTACAAATACCTTCCAGCCATCATACTGTGACAGAGACGTGCCACATATAGCCAGGTGTTAGTACGCAGCAAGCTGGCGTTATTAAAAAAAACATCTAAAGACCAAAAAAAGACGCAGTTTACAAAAATGTAAATATCATACATTATGATTTATATTTCACTTATTCTCACTGTACTATGAAACAGTGTTCTCCATCTATCTCTATAGTACTACCTCAAGAAATTGTATTTCTCTGATTCTAAAAACATACCGTAGTAAACTCTTGAAAATCTTGAGTGACATGACATTTAAGGAATGTGATTTAGCTTAAATGTTTTAGACCCCAGTTCTAACACAACTAATGAGAAAGCACTTGTAAAGGTCACTTGTGTTGGTAATATTGCAGAGGTTTTTATTTGAGGATCACACATACCACTACTTCCAGTCAGTGGATTTTCCACCCTGTCTCAATCCTACTTGAAGAAATATACGCATATCAATAAAGTCTTTTATGTTTATTTATTTTATTCTGTCAATGGTTTTAACATATCAGTACGAAATAAAATAAAGCATAAAGAAAGGCTTAAAGACGGATCTTTCACAGTGAACCATTACCACTGCAGACACTGTAGGCATTGTGAGGTCTGTTCAATTCAGCTTTTATGTAGAAGTATTCAGTATGAATGTACTGACACAACATAATAACAAAATACAAAAGAAAGAAGAAAAGGCTTACATGAAATGTAATAATAATGTAGAGGAAGAGTTTGTAATAAGGCTATGGACAAACATAGTACATTAGAGACGGGATTAAAGTTGAGTTTATAACACTGTTCCACGTGACCTGATGCGAAAGTGCTATTTAATGTAAGAAATGGGGTCCTGTTTGTGCCTGACAGACCATAATGAAATTTCAACATCAAAAAAAATACCCGAAAAAAAGGGCATAAATTACTACTGAAAAAAATGTGAGTTCATTTTTTTCATGGAGATTTCATTTCCATTTTCAACAAATGATACAGTTCAGCCAACATTAGCTGGAACATTTGTTGACACTTTTGCATACTTCATTATTTAATAAGCAAAGCTGCTGACACATTCTCTGTTCAGCAAATCTTCTGTTAATCTGCAAATCCTTTCAGCCCAGCTGAAACTGCTACATATGTTCTGTTAAGCTGAAAAAGAAGACTGTTTTTAGCTTTTTAAAATAATTTTTGTCTTGTACAATGATAATGACAGAAATAAAATATTCGCTCGATTGATCCAGACAATAGTGATGTAACAGCACACAAAAATCACATTTCAGTAAGCACCTCGGTACAGAAGTCACAGTTTGGTTTGGCAAGGAACCCTCTAAAGTCGACGGACGCGCCAGCGCGTCAAAATGACATGATCAATTTAAGATGGCATAGCAGCAAGATGCAACCTCGTTTCAACTTGTGTCGAAAGTGTGGATTCTAAGCTATCTGGGACAAATAATAAAAACCATACTTTTTCGCACGTTTGGAGCGCCTCACGGCTTTCATCTTGTCCACTTGTTTTACTCCTTTTTCATACTTTACCAGGAAACTGAAGTGATCCCAAACGGGTGATTTTAACGACGGCAGAGCATCTTCCAGCTCCAGCTTCTTGCTGTTAGCATTAGCCATCCCCTTCACCAGCCATACGTCACAGAAACGCCAGCAGGAGAAAAAATGGTCCATCACATTCTGTGGTCCACTGGAAATTCCTACTTGTTTTTAGGACCACAATACTGTGGAACTGTGAGATGGAGGAAGTCTTCCACAACTGTGGGCACTATAAGGTTTGCAATTACAACAATTCTGTACATTGGCCATTATTAATACTCTCAAAATTTTCGTACTGCAGTACACCTCTGTATCAAACCGAAAGTGCTTGTACCAAACAGTTTAGTTTGGTTCGATGTATTGTTACAACCCTACCAAACAGGTCAAGAAACATTAAACAGTACCATGTCCAGACTGCTCAAGACGCTGAAAAGGTTGTCACCCTTGTCTGTTGGGACAAATCAGTTCTCTGTTGTATTGTGCATTTAGATTCAATGCAGAGTCGCTGGCGTCACACCAAGTGACACAAGTTGCAGATTTTGATTGGCTTGTCACCATTTTGCACCCTTATGGACTGCTGAAATTCTACTCCACTTCCACAGATCACACAACCTAGATTTAACTATTCTGACACTGCAAGTTTTATGCATCCAATGAGAACATTCTCACTGGCTGCAGTAGTTTTTAATTTGTGACAAATGACGGGTGCAGTGGGAATGGGCCTTCAGAATCCTTTTTTTTTTCCACAGGTGATGTCTAAGTTTGTGTGCGCATTACTGTGAAAATTGCCATAAGGCCCAGTCCTTTCCACTAATCATTGCAGCAGGGATCTATTACCTTAAAGCCTGCTGGGAAAAACATTCTGCTGAAGACGCACTGCTCATCTGCGAGCATATTTTACTCTCTCCCTCTAGAGATGTCTCATAAGATGAAAATGAAATATGGGAGTAATCAATATCAAAGTGTTTTTTTCTGTCTCATGAAGAGTAATTTTTTATTACTGGGGAACCATGCTGTAGTCGTTAATGTCTCTATTCACTGTCAAACTTACCTATAAAGTTGGTTTTTATACCCCAGCGGTGAGGTGAATGAAACAGTGCTCTCATTTGTATTCAATCCCAACTTGTTAGTGTGAACACGTGTGTTTGTTTTTAAGTTACAGGAAAAATTGTGCTTACCAAGGACGCCAAGTTTTAAATCACACATGCATTTAGGGTTTTTGAGATACTAAGTCTCACAAAAAATATCAGTTTGTTTCAGACATTTGGTTCTTCATCAAAAGAAGCAAACACTAAAGTGCAGCAAGTGAAACCGCAGGATTGTGTAAAAAAAAAAAGCATTTGAATGCATCTTAGGCAACTGGCAGACAATTAACAGTTTTGATGATTAAATGATCACTTTAGAACTGAAACAATCTGTCAAAGAGCAGATTTGCTGAGTCACAGAAAATTAATCATAAAACTATTTTCATGATTAATTAATATTTTAGGTTGTTTTTTGAGCAAAATGCAAAACATTCCATAGAATTACCTTGTCAGTTGTGATGGCTTAATGTTTTTGGGACATGCCCTTGTATGTTTTATAATAAAATGAGGTTTTCGATACTTGGTCCGGCAAAACAAGCAGAAATTGAAGCAATGCTGAGCTTTAAAACGGAAAAAAGGTTAACCTTTTATGTACTAAATGACTGACATATCAGCCAAAAAAAAAAATCTGTCACTTCGTAAGCATCATACTGCAGCCCTAACTCATTAAGGAATGGTTTGGCATTTTCAGAAATTGCCTTTTTTGTCAGCAGTTTGTGGAGAAAATGAATACCACGCCCGTGCCTGTATGGTAAAAAAGAAACTGGAGCTAGTAGCTGGTTAGTTTGGAGTAAAGACTGTAAAGAGGGGGAAACACTTTCTCTGGCTCTGTCCAAAGGAAATAAAATCCTCCTACCAACATTTCTAAAGAGTTGCCAGCAAAAAGCACCTGGCCAGGAAATCGTATATATTAATTAAATTTGAGTTTTGAACTGGTGGTCAGATAAAATAAACAATTCACAGGCATCATCTCAGGCTATGGGGAACTTCTGGTAGATATTATTCTGGAATTAAACATCAATTTCAAGGCTCACCCCAATCAGAATTTTGTCAGTCAACTTAGATTTGACCAGTTACCATGATGATTAAATTTTTTTTCCCTTTTATTTATCTATTTATTGACAGCACATGTTGCCAGGCTGCCAAATAGATTTGTCAGAATATTTAGCTAGGCAGCACACATATACTTCCAACATGAAATAACTGTCAACTCTCATGTGTGTGCAACAGTTATTAAGTAGTGCCATGTTGGCTGTTGTTGAATGATACACTAATTCTTGCTCGCAAATTTGCATTAGACCGTTTTAAGCATCTTCAAAGGTCCCAGAAGTGTTGCCATATTTTAGACATCTTCTGGAGAGTGTTACCTTTCCAGATCCGTGGCTCCTAACTGTAGTAGGGAGACCTCTGGTTTTAGGCTAAGTGTCTTTACTCTTGCTTGACTTGTTAGCTCGTAACCTTTACTGTCTGGACCAACTCTGCAGTGATGAGGGGAAGGCAGGAGGAGACAGACCATGAAAACACTGCTTGACCTGGGACTTTACTTCCTTTCTTTTAGTACAGCAAACATACACTATATTACCAAAAGTATTTGCTCACCTGCCTTGACTCACATATCAACTTAAGTGCCATCCCATTCCTAACCCATAGGGTTCAATATGATGTCAGTCCACCTTTTGCAGCTATTACAGCTTCAACTCTTCTGGGAAGGCTGTCCACAAGGTTGAGGAGTGTGTTCATGAGAATATTTGACCATTCTTCCAGAAGCGCATTGGTGAGGTCACACACTGATGTTGGTCGAGAAGGCCTGGCTCTCAGTCTCCGCTCTAATTCATCCCAAAGGTGTTCTATCGGGTTCAGGTCAGGACTCTGTGCAGGCCAGTCAAGTTCATCCACACCAGACTCTGTCATCCATGTCTGTATGGACCTTGCTTTGTGCACTGGTGCACAGTCATGTTGGAAGAGGAAGGGGCCCACTCCAAACTGTTCCCACAAGGTCAGGAGCATAGAATTGTCCAAAATGTTTTGGTATCCTGAAGCATTCAAAGTTCCTTTCACTGGAACTAAGGGGCCAAGCCGACTCCTGAAAAACAACCCCACACCATAATTCCTCCTCCACCAAATTTCACATTTGGCACAATGCAGTCCGAAATGTACCGTTCTCCTGGCAACTTCCAAATCCAGACTTGTCCATCAGATTGCCAGATGGAAAAGCGTGATTCATCACTCCAGAGAACGTGTCTCCACTGCTCTATAGTCCAGTGGCGGCATGCTTTACACCACTGCATCCGGCGCTTCGCATTGCACTTGGTGATGTACGGCTTGGATGCAGCTGCTCTGCCATGGAAACCCATTCCATGAAGCTCTCTGCGTACTGTACTTGGGCTAATCTGAAGGCCACATGAAGTTTGGAGCTCTGCAGCAATTGACTGTGCAGGAAGTCGGCGACCTCTTTGCACTATGCGCCTCAGCATCTGCTGACCCCTCTCCATCAGTTTACGTGGCCTACCACTTCGTGGCCGGGTTGCTGTTGTTCCCAAACTCTTCCATTTTCTTATAATAAAGCTGACAGCTGACTGTGGAATATTTAGGAGCGAGGAAATTTCACGACTGGATTTGTTGCACAGGTGGCATCCTATGACAGTTCCACGCTGGAATTCACTGAGCTCCTGAGAGCGACCCATTCTTTTACAAATGTTTGTCAAAACAGTCTGCATGCCTAGGTGCTTGATTTTATACACCTGTGGCCAGGCCAAGTGATTAGGACACCTGATTCTGATCATTTGGATGGGTGAGCAAATACTTTTGGTAATATAGTGTATTATACTTAAAAACAGACACACACACACACACACACATCATACTGGACTTTGGGCCTATCTTGAAACTATGGTTGACAACATCACTCCACTTCAGGTTTCAGCTTAACCCATCAATTAACCACAGGCATTGTACTTGTCATCTATAAACAAAAGCTTGACTCAAAGAATCTAAGTCAAATCTGGAGTCTTTGACTGATGTGTAGAAGTACTGACTTTCACCGAGTTGCCCTAATTAGTTTAGTAAAAACAGACATAATAAATTATTATTAACATTTGTTACAACTTTGTAATATATGAAGCTTCTGCCAAAAACAATCCTACATAGTAGAACAAAGAAGAAATGTGACTTGAATCCACTCTAGTTTTAATCATGATGGTATGTGACTCTCTTGAATGTTCTGAACCATTTCACTATGTCTTATTTCAGCTGAGAAAGTCTTTCGATAATTTTCAAGGCCACTGCACAATAATCCAATTCCAAAATATAACTCAATATATACACACAGCTCACAAAATGGAATCTGTGTTTCTGAAGCTGTGACATGCTGGAATCTGTGTTTCTGAAGCTGTGAAATGCCATGACTTTCTTCAGCAGTGCCTCAGTGTTACTCCTGGTCAGTGCATTTCTGTCAGTGTACTGCCTCGAGCTTCATTCCAATAACATTGTCTTGTGAATCTCTAACAATTTGTATACTGTCTTTCATCTGGCTGTCTAGCCGTCTGCTGTCCACAGAAGCAATCCTTTTAAAAGCCTGTACGAGAGCTATATACAGCTAACATAGCCGGGATGATTAAACACTGTCTGCCTGTGTTTGTGTGGTCATATATGTGTCCATGTTCCCCTTGTATTCCTCATTCTGAACATTAAATTCTTCCTCCTCTCTGCTGCTTCTATATCTATTCTTTTTCCTTTCTCTCTCCAGGGTGTACGAATAGAATAATATGAGCCATGTCAGATCCACTGAGAAATGCTTACCATTTGCAAAGTAATGAAGAGAAAGACAATGAGTAGGAGCAGGCAACAGAACAACCAGAGCGATTGTGAAAGCACACGAGGCTTCAGGCAATGTTAGGAGCTCTCAGTGTAATCAAAAGTGACAGCACAACAGTGGCATTATGGATATTTGATCATGGTCAGAGATGCAATATGCAAGTATACAAATACACGCGGGCGTACATGCACACATAAATCCACAGCTAACTTTTCTTCAACACACTTCAAAGGGTGTTGATTTATCATAAATTCCATTTCTGGCATACGTATATTCAACACCACCAACCTCAAAAATGAGAAGGGGGGAAAAAAACTTGAGGTGCATATTGAAATATTTTGCTACACATTTTTGCAGAGTGTCAGCAGTATTCCATTTCTCTCTAATCAAAATATGTCAAACTTAACTTTTCTCAATGCTCCGCTGTGGTGCAAGGAAACTGTGGTTGTACTCTTCCTGCTAGAAAATAGCAACAAATCTCACAAGATATTTCCCCTGCAAACCATCAAGCTTTAGTCGCCCTAAAAATAACGCCTAGGCGTGGAGATTTCACTGGAGGTAAGGCACATTTTCTCCCATTTCTGCCACCAAGAAAAGAAACCGAAAACAAAATCCAATATGGTTGCTGGAGCCAGCGTCAAATCAGAGCGGAGAGGTAATGCCGGCAATACATCATCATTATAGAATTCCTGGGCAAAAAAAAGAAAAAGTTCGAATAATGAAACTTCTTTTTTGCACTTTGCACTGGAACACCTTATTATAAATCACACCTAACTCATCATAAGATCGCTCATTTCTCTCCCTACTCTAATTCTCTCCTTCTCTCTGGAGAGGGAGGAAAGAGTAATATATATGAAATCCAGTAGATGCCAAAGGTGTTGTTTTGACAGTGTGAGGGAACAGGGGAGAATGAAGGCGAGGGGGGCCGGGGCTCCTGACATGGGATGATAAATGTATGGCAGAGGTGGAAATGACTTCCACCTGATTTGATATGGAACACTCTGCCTGTCCCTCTTAATCTCACAGACCTGGTAACATATTCATTGGTACTGTCAGACACACTGTGTTATGGGCTAAAGGTGCAGAGTGTTGCCACATGCTCTTATCTGTATAAACCCATGTGCAACTTTTGGCATTTCCATATAGTACACACAGAACACTTTATATGATGTCAATGCAGGGGCCATTATTTCAATGAGGAGTTTATATATCATATTTATAATCATATACTATTGATGTTTTCAAACTTTTAGAGCACACATTCTGGTTGTTTAAAGTTAACACTGGTTGAACTGATCAAAGTATCAAGCTATGAGATACATTCATGGAGACAGATACTCATCACACAGTCACAATCTTTATATCTCTATCTCGTGTGTCTTTAATTTTCTGATACGCACTCATTCACAAATTCCCTGCCTCTGCATGGAGAGCTGGGTCAGATGCAGCCAGTGATACAGAGAGGATGCAGAGGCCCCAGCTGACATGTGCTCCACTGTGCTATGAATCTTTAATCACATCACCTCTGCAACAGTTGCTCTCTCATCACCTTCTCCCCCTCTATGCTTCCTCTTCATCATTACGCTGTCAAAATACCCACATAAGTTGGAAAACTTTAGAGTACATTTTAACATCTATAAATTATTACTATAATATTGATGCAGCATGTGTCATTCCCAAAAGACCCTCTGCCAGCCCCTTGAACGTTATCACAAAGCTTTCACGTTACCTTGTTTTTCGCACGTTGTGTTAGGCTCTTCAGACGCAAATTCATTTTTTAAATCACTTTTTATAGGGGAAGACTTGCTAGATTTTACATTTGTGGCAACCTGCTGTGGCAGAGCTGCACAAAATGAAAGACCGAATGAAAAAGACTATGGACAATGGAGCAAATATGAAGTATCCATAGCATGTGCAATACTCTGCTCCAAAATTTTGAAATGTAATGCTTCCTCCTTGTTGAATATGTTACTCCCTGTTGTCCAAAAATGACATTAATCAAACTGCCATTTCTAATCTAAATCTAATATGAATACAGTAACACTACCACTGCTGATCTAAAGTCTCGTGTTACAGCATATGGCTTGCATTAGTCATGAGAAACATCCAACTATCAGAGAAACAGGTGCATAATCTGAGACATGTTTTTGAGATGCACCTTTTCAAGTTCCTGTATTTATTCTGAAAGTGTGTAACTCAAATCAAACCACAACGTTTAACAGCACTATCCCTACAAAGTTAAATATTAGCTGTGCACAAGTTCTGTTATGGAATAACGTAATGATTGTGACATTTCTCATGAGCGGAGACTTAAATAAAACATGCCTGCTTGAAACACCTATTAATGAATAGCTCGAAGGTATGATATATCATTGCAGAATATAAAATACATATATTCCTTAATGATTTCATTTCCATGCACATGGTCCTATAGGGGGTTTTTGCGCAGGTCTGGATCTCTGGCACATTGCAGGTCTAAAAGTTAAATTTTAATGGGAAATGCACCTTTCACGTCTTATTTTGAAATGATGAATAAAAATGCAGTCATGAATTCATTCGCACAGATATACTCATCGTTAGACATAAACAAACAACTCAAGAAACTGAAGCAGCCCTAATGACAGGTAATACAGCTGTGCGCATTTGAAGCTGCTTTAAAATTAGGTCTAAAGCAGACAAAGAAAAACAAGGCACTGACCTAAAGAGAAAAAAAAACTACATATATTCCCTTCACATCTCATCCCCCACTTGTTTTAGTTGTCCCACTGTCTGCAGGGGTAGATGGAAAGAGGAGGAAGACGAGTAACTGAAAAAGAGAGTTAGAGAAAAGGACAAGCCGGATAAAGAGTCACCCTGAGCCCACGCACAACTGTGTAAACACTCCAGCAACACCAACACATTTTACAAGCCGCATTCAAATTCAAATGCCTCTCTTCTTAACCTCCAGTCATTCTTGACTCTGCTGTCACTCCATCCTGTGGCAGTCCAGAGAGAAGGTGTGGTGTTCAATTATCCCTCTCTTTACAGGACGAGTGCGGCGACCTTGGGCACCCCGGCTTAACTTTAAATGAATAACAGAGGGGACTTTTATGTGAAATGTGAAACAGTACGGCACATGACAGGCAATTACTCTTGGTGATGTCAGTCTGTCAAGAGGTCACTCCTGCCGCTATTGTTGTTATGCGCTGCTCCTCCTGTTCGCTCGACTTTTGATAGACATTTCTTTAGAGTTTAGGCCAAGCGTTGCTGGCAGTTTGTGGCTGTGTCTGGACAGAAACTCAATATGGGCCAGTACTACTATGAATGAACTTGGAGAACGAGATGGAGGGAATAGGAAAGAATGCCACTGAGGGCAAGGGAATGAGACAACAGCTTTAGAAATGACACTGAGGGAGAGAGAGATTAAAAAATGACTCCCAAAGACTCGAATAATCTTTGTTCCGGGGTTGTAGTGAAATAAAGCCATGATTTATTCATGCCAGTGTCTTTTAATTTCTATTTACATGCATAGCATATTATTCCACAGTTAACCACATCCAACTCCTCCGAGACATGTCAGACTGAATGATGAAATCTTGAGTGACAGTGGAATACCACGGCTGATTTCAAAAGCGTTGTGTCATTTTGAGAGAGAAAGAAAGTCTTACTGTTTAAAAAATACAAACATAAGCAGGGGTCATACGAAAACGCGCAGCATCCTTTTTTGAATTTTTGTCAACGTAACTGCATCCCATTTCCCCATTGGGCATCAGCCTGCTGCTCATCGCTTCCATAAAGAGCAGAGAGAATCTGCAAAAACGGGAGGAGCTCTTTTCCCATGGGCCCCAATTAAAACTTCCTTTGGCAAAGTGGCAGCTTTTTATCCCTCGCTTTCCCGATGTTTTTTTTTGCCACATCTCTTAACAAATTGCAGGAACGAAGCAGTGAAAGCAGGCTTTTAGAAACTGAGAGCCAAGTGAGGGAGGAAGGAGGGGATGAGATAGGCTAGAAGACGGAAAGAGCAAGAAAGCTATTAGTCACGCATTAGTCAGAAATTATGGAATAATTTCAAATGTTAAAACTCCATATCTGGTATTCAGAGTCATTATTAAACAGTTTGCTTGAACCTTGGGGAATGAGTGGACTGCTTATGTAGAACAAGAATGACAACTAGTGAATGGAGTGGAGTTTATAATGCAAAGAGGCAGCTGCAAGAGGCCTTTTCAGCTGAACTACAAGAGGATGTTATAAGTATACAGTGGCTGCGTGAAGCAAAAGCAATTTGTAGCTGCACATACACATTGACAGTTTGTCATATTTCCAACACTGCAAAAGATTCAGATACATTTGTGAGCTTGGTGCTGATCGTGACAGACAGCACATGCTCAGATGTTCACATTCACCACAAGATGCTCCTGCTCAAGCAAGAAGGGAAATTTTAGCTGACTGATTTTCTGCAGGTAAGCCCAGCGCTGGTCTATATTTGGGCTTGCACACTAATGCCTGCACATCTCCTACAGTCACACTCCAAGAACGGTCAACTTAAAAAATCCCTACATGTTTCTTCTGCTTTGATAAAGCACAGGAAGCTGTGCAGTGATTAGTTATACATGTGGGATCTGGATGGCTTGATGTCTGTTTTTTTGTTGTTGTTGTTGTTGTTTTTGTTTTCGCTATCTCTGTAAGCCAACAACTCAGCTTGTTGTTTCTCAGAACACAAAGTTTCCATCTGGACCAGACCATCATATTCAATTACTGAGCACAAAGCCCACAACAGAACAAAACCAGCAGCATTCAATAACAGATGGAAATAAATAATATGATTTTATATAAAAAAAGAAAAGGGAGCTCTAAGATAGTGGAATTGGCTCATGAGGTATTTTGATTAAAAAATATCCAGTGATTGCTTTCCATCCATCCATTTTTCTATCCAATTTCAGTTTTGTGTGATTTGTAGTAGTCTAGACCTGCAAGAATAAAGACAGGCTCATACTACACCCAAATATCATTTGGTCCCTTTGTATTTTTTGTACTTTGGCATACGTGTAATCAAGGAAATTACAAATTGAGTGGAAAAGGTTAAACAAAACACTGAAAATCTGTTGTGAACTTAATTAAACATACCCAACTTTAGGAAAAGCTTCACACATAGAATTACATGCTTGGGCTGTTAAAGAGCCAAAGCTGTGTGAATATGTAAAATATTGAAATATTTCTTGAACAAAACATTGTATTCCACTGCAATCTAAAAGAAAGAGTTCGATCTTTATGATTTCGAGGGAAACTATTCATGAAGTTTCATGCGATTCAAGCATCTAGCTTCCACATAGAAACATGCTCAACAAATTCACCAATCAACACACTACAGACATTATATACAATGTAAATGGATTCACACATGTAATATTCCACACTTCATATTCACATATGTGAAACTCTAAATAACAAAAAAATCTTCTCACATTGTTTAGGCACTAAGAAATCTGACCCAGAAATCACAGCTTAACGGTGAAATCAAATTCAGACGGAACATCAGCTTGTAAAACCCAAAAATGCTAACAGTTATCTTTCCTGCAGCACTGTAGCTTCCAAATGCTTCAATGTAGCTCTCTAAACCACGTAAACACTCCATCAGTTTGAGACTGACATATTAACGACATTGATCCACAGCTATTTCACTCCAGCACAGATAAGAGAGCCACCATTGCTCCACATAAATGAAATCAGGGACCATATCTCACACTGGTACATGACACATTATGAAATATAGAGGCAACCATGCAAACTGGGTAGTTGTGTTGCTACTAAGGTGTGTGTGTATATATGTGTGTGAATGTGTGTCCCAGGGAATGTGACAGCAGGGATCAGATAGCAGTGAATGCATCCCAGACTGGATTTAGAGTTTGGCTGATATAAAGGTGAAAAGGGGAGATTGTCTCAGATATTTATTGACTGCAGCGCTTGTGCAAGCAGTGGTGGTTCTGCAAGCAGCAAAGGAAAGTTTTGTGCTCTGTGTTTCCACAATTCCAAACGAGAATTGGATTGGACTTCTTTCACACAATCTGATGAAATGAAGATAACATACACGTGATGCTCCGCAACACAGTGATCTCCAGTATTGAATTTCCTTGCAAAACATGTAATCATATTTGACGCCTGAATTGAGCATTCTCCTCAAAACTCTGTTTCTTAAAACCACTAACTTTGTCAGAAGATAATGACAGTTATCAGAGACACACCCACTCCCGTCAACATTGATGCCACGCATTTGTGAAGGTTCTGCAAAAGGTGTATGAGGCTGTATGGCCGCTGAATCCTGTCATGAAAGACAAATCCATACCACTCTGACTTCGCTAGTGTGGGGCCAGAAGGAAAGGCTGTATGTCACAGGGAGAAAGATTGATAAAGAGAAGAGTTAAGAATGCTATAAAAGTCAGGAAGAAGAGAAGGTGGCGTGATAAGAAAGAAAAAGAACACTGGTGATACTGTTGCCTTTCTGCATGACTGAGTGTACAGCGTGCAAACTATGCACAGCCCCCATGTGTACTCGCCAAGGGTAAAAACACAGTTTGTCACCAGGAGTTTATGTTCCTAGCAAGACTTTGTCTGTAGTCAGACTGAGGCAAAGGCCTTGAATGGACAAGCAGCCTGGAGAGAGAGTCTGATTAGCAACAAGAGGCCAAGCCCTTGGCAGACCTTTAACAAGACCTTTTCCTTCCTTCCCTTGCTATTGAAGACAGTCAGAGAGTCTTAGGTGCCTTGCTCTGAATGTACAAGAGTCATCTAACAGTAAACACTGTGGGACTATGAAGCTTTATTTAGCAAAGACGCTGTATGACATTTTCCCATATATATGTATGCATACAAACAGCCCCACAGGCATGCAATTGCTGATTTCCCCTCCCTCTTCAGTTTATTTCTACATCCTGCTCTTTGTTAGCTGGGAAAATTGCCTCCAAGTCAAAGCATGGCCTGTTCATATTACCATCAAGGTGGTGACTCCACAAACACATTTGAGGAAGCACACACAGTATAGTGCACTATTGCATTTGCATGAGGACAAGTTCATCGGTTCCTCAACCTTTCCTTACCCCCTGATTTCCTCCCCGGCCACTCCTATTACCTCCACAAACAGGAAACCCGCTATAAATCCTGACAGTGGTGAGTATTTGCCTGTGTGCCTTTCAGTGAATTGAAGGAATACTAAATAGGTTTAGGTTTAGCTTTCTATATGGACTCTGCCGCAGTAACAGGGTTGAATTATACATGCATTTGGAGATCGCTGTGAATATGTGTGGCGAGCGGAAGAGAGAGGGAGAAAAACAAAGAACCAAAGGTTGGAGATCCACTGTGTAGAATCAGCTGTCAATTATGCTGGCCTCCTATTCACTCACTGTCTCTGGTGCCCTCTGTCAACTGCACTTGTTGAATTTGGATGTATTATTGTTTGTTCCCTCCCACCACCTCCCTCACTCAGTCCCTCTGATTGCAATCGGAGTTCCAGCCTTGTGGCATTAAGTATGCAAGCCTTGCTGCATGCAGTGCATTCACTATCAGCAATCAGCAAATGCCACCGTCTCTTACCTTTTTTCCCTACAGACGGGATAAAAAAGAAAAAAGAAAAAAAGAAACAAACGAAGCCAGACTTGAAACTGAATGCACACACAAGTGCTATTGTTCCACCAAGGTGCTTATTATTATGCTTAAAATGAAAATGCACCCCGTGTTACCTCATTACCTTAATGCACAGCGTCGAATCTGTACCTTTGGAACATGGAATTCCAGATTTTTACATCAACTGTATAAACCTTAAATGTTCACTCCTAAAGTGACAGGTAGTCAGCACTCATTTCATTTTGCGAACCCATCTTCCACATTTCTTAAAAACAGTAACAAACAATGATTAATTATTGGAATTTAACAGGCTTTTTTTCGCATTTTTCCAATACATTTTGCATAATTACAGACATGCAGAGGTGTCTTTCTTGACAGGTTCAGAAGGTTGCTGTGTAAACCTCTTGAGGAAAAGTAATGCACCCAGAGAGATTCTGGTGACTTGAAGAGATTAAAGGCATTTTCTCCCAGACAGATGCATGTTCCCTGTCTCTTAATAAAAACATCAGCGAATGTACTTTTATCTTGAGAACAGGCAGACGTCATTAATGATCACAGAAAAAAAGCTGTGGAGCTCCTACACATGCCTCGATCTCTCTCTCACACACACACACACTGATGTACTCAATGTGCACCTTCATCTGTCGCAGCCACACTCAAGTCTACATTTAAATGTCTTTGCTTCAAAGTTGCACAGTTTAGTAGATAAGTGCAGTTTGTTCTTCAACTGATGCATTCATTGAATAAGTTTCTTTTAGAAAGCAGAGTACACAACATGAATGATATCCAGGCAAAGGCATTAATTTCATTTACAACTTAACACCTTAGTACAAGTGAGTGTTTTATATTTTGAAAACCCTAAAAAATAAAATTCTGGTGGTGTATCTTTTTTGCAAATCAAAAAATGTATGCCACATAGGGTTGCATATTTTTCTCTTGTCAAGAAGTATTTATAGTAATGATGACACTACCGCCAGTAGCTGGTTAACTTAGCTTAACTTATCTTCAGGACTAAAAGCAGTGGAAAACAGCCAGTGTGGCTTTAGGCAAAGATTTAATCGCATTTCCTTTCAGTCCCCGTCAACTCAAGATCAAACTTAGTTTTTAAAAAAAACATAAGAGAAGAAGCACTTGCAAGAGTGCCAATGCTCATTGTTTGATAAAAATAAAACCAATTTGAAGGGAAATAATGTACCACTGGTAAGCAATGAGAGGAGAAACATAACCACAGTGAATATATTACAAACAAACAAACTGCATTTCTGGTAAGTACGTAAATGGCATCATGTCTTTCCTGATATGAAATGACAGATTTCTGTATTTTTCTTCCATAGCGCACTGTACGGTCATACAGGGCAACACCGGAAAATGAGTAACCTAAAGTTTCAAGCTGTGGTTTTGGAATTCAGATGGGAGCTAGCATCAGAAGCTCAAAGAGCAATGAACTGCTCATATTCCACTGCGTGCTTTTGTTTCAGGTCTTTGAAGAGATTTGTCGTACTACTACTGTTACTTGCAATAATCTTTTCACAAATTTTACACCATACGATGGTCTGTTCATGCTGGACACTGCAAAACCAAACCATTTACATTTTCCTGAGGTTACACAATTACTTTTCTCTGATATCATTTCATTGTCTTCAGCATCAGCTGTCATCACACAAGCTTGCTGTTAAGAAAGCTCACCCAGGCAGGCCACAACTCTAAGAAAACATTAACAGCATATGTTACTGTCATAACTACAATGCACTGCTGACACTGGCGTTTGATTGACAGCAAAGGACATGCCCAATTGCCATTTGGGCATTTTTCACATCATTCAAAAACAAGAAATTGACTGAATTAATTTCCTATATCACCCAGCCTTGGTCTCAATGTAACAAAATTCATCAAACCTCTAACTTATTACATTATATCTATTTTGGTTAATCCACACTATTTAAAGGATTATGTGTAAGACTTTCTTAGGGGCAGGAATTTCCTGGATACACAGAGTAATTGCTGAGGCTGCCTAACACCAAGGCAACTTCACCATTGCCTGGCAACATCATCAAGAAAGCAAGTGAAGACTCCAAGAAAAGAGGTTTTCTTTGTTTTGCACAAAACCAGCCTAGCTGCTTCAAGTTCCAATTCTTTATGCTAAGTGGCTCCTCTTTACAACAACATATTTACCACACACAACAGCATCTAATTTTCAACAAGACAGCAAGTGATTTTATTATTTCACGCAAATTGTCAAATCCTTTAAAACTGAACAGCCATATACATGTTGCTAATGCTCTGCTGTAACATTACTTTGGATTGCCTGGGGCCTGATTAGTCCTTTTGAACTTCCATTTGATTATTTGGGCCAACATCCTTTCACCCATTAATGGAGAGGTTTTCAAACTGCATTTGAGTATCCTTCTCTACAACGATGTGGCATGCGCATTATCCAGAGGCCGAGCATAAATACCACTTTGATCTGCCCACAATAGAGGAGTAGCTTAGGGATAATAGTGAGATCACCTCTTCAACCCCCTCTCATCCACTCCCTGGAATATCACTGGCAGTAGTCAATGAGCAAAGCATTGTACCAAGAGTCAATAGTGAAAAAGGGCAGCACTGAAAAGAAAGCATTATTGCGTCAATGACTTGACCATTACTGTGAGATTAGCATTACTTGAATTACGTGGTTCAATGCTGAGTCTAAACAAGGACCATCCCAGAGATGCGCCCTTGTGAAGCAAGATTGTAAGTCAGCGGGAGGACCATTTGTTGTATGTTGCAAAAGAATAGCTAATGCTTTTGTTTTGATTAGCAGTTTGACCCCAGAGATGGACTTGGCTTACTCGTTGTCAGTGAGAGACTAGGGGGGAGTGTTGGCATTCAGACCAGATTCCTTGGCAGCCGTTTCACTCAGCAGGGATCAGCTGTCTGCCAGAACAGATTACACTGGGGATACTGACGCCGTCTCTAGAGATTGTTTTGACAGCTGACCTCGAAAAGGTGATCTCTCACGGAGACACCAGAGAGGGACAGAGTTAATACATATACGTTTTAATACTGCTTGAGGTGTGAGGATTGTGAATGCATTCATCCAATATAAATGTGGCCTGGAAACCACCCTTGAATATTTACTGAGCTTTATCATTAGTGCTTCAAAGAGTTTGCTAACTTCTTTCTGATGTCATTCTTAATCATGGGCATTAATTGGCTTTTTGTTTTTTTTTTTTCAACATAGGCCTACACCAAACTGATTGTACTGATCGATTTCAACATGATCCAAGAATTTGTATTGTTAGCATATTAAACAATAAGTAAATGCAGCGGATATATCTCTCCACAGTTATAGTCCACACACCTTTTTTCATTTATTTATTAACTGCAACAATTACTGAAACAATGAAATAGTTTCCTGAAATGTAATGGTAACTACCTTGACAATCAATGAATTGTTCAAGGAATCTTTCAAGTACAGATGTCAAACTAAAATTTAACAGCATCAGGTTTTATAAATATGCTTTTCTTTGGCTAAATAGAATATTTTGTTCCTTAAAACAGCTGTTCAGACAAACAAGAAATTTCACTAAGACATGGTGACACGTTTTTTAAACTGTTTTCCGATGTTTCGTAGACCAAGCAATTCATTCCTCAATTAAGAAAGTCAATGCATAATGTATATACTTGTTAGCTGCTGCCTGAGAACATATACTTGAGCAAATTACATTTAATCGATACACATTTTTCTGTATACTGCATGTGTGAATGTGAGTGTATACTCATTTATTTCAAGAGGTCAGACCTAATTTGCCCAGATCTTATTTCTTCACGGGTAGAAAAGGAACAGTGCATGGGTGCTAATTAGATAGCACATGTAATGTGCGTCTGTGTCGTGTGTGCCACATGACACTTTTTGCACACTGGTTTCCAAAGTTCATTAGATGTGTGCTAAAGTGGAGGACATGCTCACATGGCACAAGACACCTACTGCGAATCACAGACCACAGCAGAGCTTAAGGTAAAGAGACACACAGACAGACATCACAAAAGATTAACAACAAGGAAGCGGACACACCTGTCTGCTGGAATGGTGTGACCCTAACTGCTAATGAATAGAGAGCTCAAACGCAGATAATTAGTTGCAGTGCTTGTTAAAACAGACACTTACCACACATGCTGTGTCAGGATAGATTGGCCTTCATGGCTGCTTTGGGGTACTGATATGGCTGCTGACAAGCAGTACTAAAATAGGAAAAATACTTTGGGTCTAACCAAGCCCCCTCCTCGACTGTGGTATTCTCATGTCAATGGGCTAATAGATGAGGGTCACTTTGCTAAACAGAGGAGAGGAGAGGAGAGGAGAGGAGAGGAGAGGAGAGGAGAGGAGAGGAGAGGAGAGGAGAGGAGAGGAGAGGAGAGGAGAGGAGAGGAGAGGAGAGGCGAGGCGAGGCGAGGAGAGGAGGAACCGTGTAGATAAACTAACATGCAGAAGCAGAGTAGGGCAGGGAGGACTTGGTAGAGTAAAGGGAGGATGGAGGCAGTGCCGTGGTAAGATGCCTCATGGGAGGATGACACATATCTTCTCCCCTAGAGAGTGAAGGAGAGGGGCCAGACGACCCTGCTGATTGACTGGCAGTGTCTCTGCCTGTCATTCACCATCTACTCACAATCATCAACACTGGCTGGGATCCCTGCGATGAAGCCAAGGGCAGAACGCTAGCACTGCACAATAAGATTCACCCACATAAAGCTGTTCTATGCCAAACGACTGCACCACATAAAAGGAGCTTTTAAAATATGCAATTCCCCGTCCTCAGCTCTTTTTCAATAAGCATCCATGTTATTCTGGCAAGACATCTGAGAGCTGTGTCAACCATTTCTGATATAAACAAACAACATTAAAGTCACTGTCATCTTAGTGAAGGTGTTTGAAAGAAATATGCTTCAGTTTAGATAGCATGCAAAAAATGAAACACTTCCAAGTGCCAAGTCAACTTGCACTTAGCTTTTGCTGGTGCAATCACAAACACCTTTTCCTTGTTTCAGTCTCTCCTCACTGAATTAGGTAGAGCTGAGTGACAGGGAAGTTAAACAAGCTCCATTTTCCTCTTCTCCTTGTTACACAAACATAAATATGTGGTTATTAATTACTGCACGGCCTCTGCTGCTGAATCCAAACATCCTGAATACAGTGGCAGAATGACTCACCAGATTGACGCTGTCCAAGGTGCTGCCAGAGAGAATACATCACACTTCTCAACACTGCAGCCAACCAGTGGCATGTGAGAGACTGATGTATTGGGACTGCACCCTTGTGGTCATTGCATGTATTACTGTGCAGTTCATGTAGAACTACATCACCATCTGGTGGGGAGGGGAGAGACTGCATCGGTGCATCTTTTTCATTTTAGTGGTGTACTTTACTGTAGAAAAAAAGGTAGTGTGTGCCTATGGTTACACACAGTGTACTTAAGACGATGATCAGGAAGAAGGCAAAATAGTGTGTTCTGGGGTAAAAGTATCAGAGTGATGAATTTATTTATTTATTCATTCGCAATTTGATCATTTGAATTTTAATGTATCAGCTGTCAAAATCGGTGGTCCTAAAAGAAATTTGTGCAAGTTGAAGTCAAAAAGATCAGGTCAGAGAAAGTGTCAGCTGATGTTTAAGCAGTGAAAGAAGCTGGAGTCAACTGTGCATGAACAGAGGCAGTTAGAAGTTTTAATTGTGGTTGTTGTTAGCCAACAAGAGTGTGTATTACTACAAGAGAGCACAGTAACATGTCTTACAATCCAAATTAGTCAAGACATCATGAGTGTGAGTAACCTACTCACAACCTTTGGTGTGGTTTTAGTAATTTTATGAACTCATAACTTACACATTTTTAAAGTGATTATCATGTATGTATTTTAAAAAAACATATGCAGGAGTATTTTAAGGGGTGATTTAGGTCAGCTCATAGCTTAAACGCACACATACTTACGGCCACACACCCCAAATTCCTTGACTTCAGTAACCTCAAATGCAGCTCCAGCCCTGATTGTGGGCCTTTAGGCAAAATCAGTGCTCCTTTATCAGTTACTTTGTGCAATGCCACATTTGTCAGCTTTGCATTCTTGTTCTTTTATCCTTCAAAAAACCCATTTTAATATAACATCCATTTAACAAATCTGTCTAACTACCGAGCGAAACTTGATCATTTTTGTGAATGTGCACAGTCTTAAAAGATGCTAAATTCCACTTTGAAAATTAAATGGTTTTGCTCTGAAGCACCAGAGAATGATATGCACCAATGTAGCCTGTGGGGAGTTACAGCGCGGAAATACACGGTCTGCATTCGACAGAGACAATTGATCAAAACAGACTAATTAATGTATGTGTTTTACATATATTCATTTCCGTATCAAATATTAATGAAAATAAACGTATTTGTTTTTCAAATGAGCACAAGGCTATCAAATATTTCAGACACACCTCATTAAAGATACAGAGCCAAGAGCGAGCATGCATTTTTAAAGGGCCACGATTCACAATGGCATATCGCAGAGTTGGCTGCTTAGTAGTGTGGCCTAGATCAGCTATGCAGAAGGCTTAGTGCTGCTAGAGATCAAGGTCTTCTTGTAGAAGAATCTGAACCTTTTGGCCGTTTTTTTCCAGCCTTTTTTTAAAGCAAACATAAAAGTAGTTCATGGGCACTCGAGGTCCAGTTAAAAATGATTCATGTAGCTCTTTAAGAAAGTTAAGAGAAGCTTTGGTCCAATAGCTTTGCAGGGTAACTTTAAACTTTCCACTCAGCATTACCCCAAAAACACTGATGCCTTTAATCAGTCTTCTGTATCTCATGTCCTCCATCAATGCTGTAATTTTTAAATCCATGTCTTGTTCACAGTCACAGAAAAGAGAGAATGCTGAACGTCTTGTAGTGATCAAGACAACTGGACTGTGGCTCTACACTTGCTAGTTTATTAGGTCCACAACAAAACTAACTAGAACAACCCTGCCTTTGTGAAATTTAAAATCCATTTTTGTTAAAGAAAGTGCCTTTTTTTTAGCAGTTTATATCAGTAATCAAAAATACTTTACAATGTAGCACAATGCAATTCAACAGCAGCACAATCTACCTCTGAAAATGACATGAAGTTGACTAAACACTCAGGTGTCGCTATACATTCTGTGGCAGGGCTATCTTTTAACATACAGTACATCATCTTGATGCAGCTGTACACATCATCAATGATTTTTCATGTTTTGATCAGGGTGTTTTGGATATTTGAACATCACATACCATCACAAGGTGGCCCAGCTTGTATCCAGGTAGCACTCCACCACACCAATATTACAAAACATACTGAAATGTCTAAATCCTATTAATGTGACTCGGGCATAGGTGAAATGTGTTAGATTCATATCTGAATCTTACAATAAAGTCCTTTTAAGATGTATTTTGGGCTTTTGTAGAGATGCTAGTGCACCTGCTGAAGTCTGGCTATGAGTCAGATTCTCTCTAGCAGCATCACACAGCAGCAGAAACAATGAGTGCCTCTTTAAACTGAGAGTGATGCACGCATCTACACACATGGTACAGCAGTGGTAACTTCATTAACACGGGATCTGGAAGTAAATCATTCCCGACAGGTCAGCTGATCCACACAGACTCCGGTTTAATTTGGTGGATTAATTTGTGTTAAAGCTACTTTAGATTAATCCTGAGCTACATTAAGATAGGCTTTTCATTACCCACAAACCCACCTGCCCCCCCTCGGACGTCTGACTGATGAGTACACCCTTAACTAAACACCTCTATTTAACAACATGAACAAAAACTGCACTTCATTAGCTTAATTTGTGTTTGAGTACACCGTGAAGTGGAAGTAGAGTGTATACTAAAATCATGTTTTCAGGTTCAAAACTGCTCTCATTTCATGAAGCAACATGCAGTTCTTCACTTCCACATTCCCACTACTGAACGAAACAGCAAACAGAGTCCTCGGCAATTAACCTTGGAAGAAGCGAATATCAAGCATTCAGACAAACAGTTAAGTGCATAATGCCTGACAGAGACTACAAACATGACACCAATAACAATGGCAAAACAGATAATCAAAAACACACAAGCCATTTAGCCAACACATTACGAATTCACAGCAACAGGCTAAAGTGGAAGCCCAGCTAAAAAGGCCACGAATTAAAGAAACAGGCTGGCCGGGCATCTGACACACGTCAATTAAAACGAGGCTTGTACTTACCGACTGTTGATTTGACTTCTCTCGAAATTCAGGTCGTCCATGTTACAAACGTTTGAGAGGTATCTTGTAGCGTCCTGTAAATCCTTCTCCTCCTCCTCGAACACCACGAGACTCTTACAAAAGTTGTGTCCAGAGTTTTAAACCTCCGTGTCCGTTTTAATGAACTTCCCAATTGATTTTATTTCCGTGTTAGCATCATGTTTGGCAGCTAGCTATCCTCCAGGTAGCGGCTAACCGCGGCAGTGGCGTAGCATAAAAGAGCAAATGAGGGGGTAGTTCCAACTAATTTGTGCCCAATAAATGTCATTTCCTGTTTCAGGATAAAACAATAATAATAATAATTTATATTACACAGTTATAGACGCTCCTCACTCGTCTGTCCAACAACAATAAAAACAAACTCCCAGGACTAACACTGACAAAATGATTGACTTTTTTTCCAAGATGGCGGGCGGAAGTTATCTTTACAATCAACATTTTTTAAACTCCTATTTCCCATTCATATAACCTGTTCATTTTTTACTGAATTAAAGGACAAGCAAGGGCATTTGAATATTGAATGCTATTTTTATCATTTAAGAAACAAAAAGACAACTTTTCTTGCTATTCATTTTTATTCAGACAAATATTAAAAATATCAGTGGTCATGTTATCCAGCAACCTGTAGAGTTTACTAAAGTCATGCTTGTATACAATTTTTTGTTTGATTGTTTTTAACAAATCTACGGAGCCCCTCTGGTGACATTGGATGAAAAAAAAATAATGCGTGGCCACGTGATAGTTAATGCGTGGCCACGAGATAATAACTAAGAATTACTCCATGCCTTGCTGCAAGTGACTAAAGTATGCTATTGTAATTCATTCCTTTATTAAAATAAAATGAAATTAAATCAAACTTGTCCATGATAAAAGCAACAGTCTGCATGTTTTTCATCCAATGTCACCAGAGGGGCTCCGTACAAATCAATGTAACATGTACATTTTAAGACGAAATGATCACATGTCTTATGAACCTCACCTCAAACCAGTAGGGGAAGGAATCAATGGTCACAGAATTATATTTCAGTCTGCTTGCTTTTATTCTGTGTGTGTGTGTTACATGACTGTGTCAAGACACATTTTTATTTATGTGCCTTTTTCACAGCATGCTTTCTGGACAGACTACGAATGACACTGTGGTATTCGAGTCTCTCTGTAAGCCGTGACAGTGGATCCTTATTCACAAAAATGGGATTCTTGATCTGAGACAGCGACAATGAAAATACATACTGCACACATGCTTTTCCTATTGTTGCATGTCCAAATGTCTGCCATTATCAAGGGAATTAATTATAATTATATTATACTGTATAATTATACTGAACAATTATACAGACTGTGTGGTTTATTCATCTGCCATCATTGTGGACAGTATTGGTTGGTACGCTCCCCTTACAGCAGGAAGAGTTTGAGTTTAAATCCACAAGCTGCATGGAGTTTGTCATCCCTGCATCTGTGTGGGTGTCCTTCAGTTGTGGCCTGCTTCAAGTGATTAATGGTGTCCACGGCAACAAATATCATTAAGTCATGTCCTATATAATGTCTACATGTGGTGCCTTTGATGCATCTTCACATATGTACACTCCTCAAGTGAAGTGAAGATGAAATAATTTTACAAGTTCTAGGTTGTTTCTTATTTTTCTACTGTGGATTTAAGTCATATTCATGTTGAAATCAAGGCTCTGCTGCTGAAGATGGTTTTTTATGACTGACTGTATGTTTGGGGTCATACATCACAAGGAATTTGGGACTGATCAGACAACCCGTGAAACTGAAAGAAAGTATTCTTATGCCCAGTGAACTCACTCAGCAATCTAAGGAGAAAATGCAAGATGAGTCTTCTTAACCTGCTCAGGGGAAGAAACACAGCAGGCCATTATCTCGCCTTTGCAACAGGTTTGAGGCTTTGATCATTGTCTTACCCGGCAATGACAGCACACTGAGTCATGTATCTTCCGGGCCGCATCAATTACAGCACTAGCAAGATCCCATTAGCTCTCAGTGACATCTATTGGTGGGGAGCGTGACATTACAGTGAGAGATAAAGAGCATCTCTTTTTCATGTGTCTGTAAATGTCTCTATTATCTAAAGAGATCTTTCAGTCTTCATCCCACTCAAACACAACTTGACCAGTGGTGTAATTAGTTTCTCAAATAACTCACAATGATTATAAATTGATATATATACACATATATAAGACCTCTTCATATCTTTTAGACCTCAAGAAGATCAATTAGGCCCGTTTCAGAAGCCCTTCTTAAACACCTTCTTCCTGTTATGTTGTTGTTTGGTCTGTTTCTCTACACTGTAGTTCTGCACCACTTCTCAGCTGGAACACTGAATAAAAAACAGGATGCAAATTGGAGGTTTCAATCGTCACGGATTTCAAAGTAAATGACATTCATATTATTCAAAGCAGGCTCTGCAGCACTGATCTGGTAACACGAGCTAATTCGTTTGTGGTTCTGCTGCGTTGTTGTAGGCAGTGACAATAACCGACATACCTAATGAGTGTCGATGCTTATTCAATCAAAAAAGCTTAACTTCATCGCCATGTCACTTTATTAATCAGTGTTTCCTTCCCACTGAATACTCTAATGGGTGGCTTGTTGTCTTAATCCTCCATTGATTTAATAAAAGATTTTAATACCAGAAACAGATGTCAGAAGTTGTGGGATATGTCTGAGGTGCAAAAGTACCACCAAATTTGACAGCAGACATTTTGTTGCAATTTCCAGTTACTGACTCCCTGATCTGTTTCTAATGACATGCTCTGTACCCATTTCAGCATTTACCCATTTATTTTTGCCATGACAGGATTCAAACAGCAGAGGGGGCACTTTGAATTGGTTTCGGTATTGGCTGGTGTCGTGATTATCAGTTTAGGTTGTGAGTCATTTCTCAGTACCACGGTGTCCTGTGCCTTCCACGTGGTGCTGAGTCACCCTCCAGTGAGGAAAGGACATATATGGCAGCTTTTGACTGACATGCCCGATTAGCACATAGTGTCTGGGGAAACACCAGGCATGTTTATCACCAAGTGCAAGGTGGCAGCATTGTTGACCAGTTTCAAAAACTGAATGGACAGAATATTTTGGTATTAAGACTGGAACAACAAAAAGATGTGACTGATTTAAGGCCTGAATAGAAAGACTAAGAACAATACCTGCAAAGCATCTTCCAGCACACTCAAAGGTTTAAAGCCACATATCCAGCAATATTGTCATCAACTGCCATGTCCAAACACCTGCATAAATTAGGAACTCCATCCAAACAACTAAGACAGCCTGTTAGAGTGTGATCAAGTAGGGAAGCAAAAACAGACACGATTATGCTTTTTATTTCAATTTATTTATCTTTAAAGAACCAATACGAATTGGGGATGTTTTCAAAATGGGTACAATGATAAAAAACTGACCATTTTCATTCTTCTCCACCTTGTCTTTCAGATTGGATCTTAGGCTCTGTGTACGAGTTTAAATATGCATTTTTCGGAAAGTCCTACTGTAGCCCCGTCAGGGAGAGTGAATGAAAGCAGGAGAAGTACCTGTTGGTGTTGTTTTTTTCCTGTTTGACTGCCTGGATGAGTGTCTGAAGTGTATGTGTGAGTGTATGTAGGATGTTCAGCAGGGTTTGGTGGGCTTATCTGAGGTGGACTGATTATTGCACTCCAACAAGATTTAAAAAAAAGAAAAAAAAAAAGAAAGAAAGACATGGCTCTCAAAGGATAAAAAAAAAAACTATTGGATAACAAAGTGTCCTTGCCCCTGCCAAACTCATATCTGCCACACATATCATATCTTGTGAATAAATATTGCAGACATATTTAAACTCAGTGAGCCCCTAAACTGAAAGTGACTTTAAGCAAGTGAAGGGTAAAAAGAAAACATTACTGCATTTTAGGGTGAACCTTTGAGTTTTGTGCAAAAAAGACGGACAGTCACAATGTGTGTTCAAAGTTTAAAAATGTTTTTTTTTTCTTTTTAAAAAGGTACATTATTCTGGCCTAATCATAGTATCAATAATTAGTGGAAATAAAAATCTGAATATTATAACATTTCATCACCATGTTTGTGTAAAAATAAAAATTCACAAAATGGAAATTGTTATCCCATGATTACAACAGAAAACAAAAAAAGAAAGAAAAATAAACAGGATGGACTCAAGTTGAAAAATTCTGGCCCGTGGTTGAACAGTATAACCGGGAGGCGGGCCTATCTGTGTGCTTTGACCTTCCATTCATTGGTTCGGCTGGTGGATCCCCAGATCTGGATTCATTCATTTGATCACTCGCTTGCTCTCTGATCAATTTACCATGACTCAGTGTTAACAAATCATCACAATAATTACTGATAGCACTCTCTTCATTTTTTTTTTTTTAAATCTCCCGTTGTTGGAAGATTCCCCACTAGATGCGCATAAGAACGATGCACTGACAGATAGCCTACTGCACACAGCAGTTGTGGCCGTTGGTTTCCTTGAACCGCAGACGCATTTTGGGTCTGTATTTCTCGAGGTAAAGAAGCTGTTTGGAGTTGAAGGCTCCACGTCTCTTCCTATGAAAAGCAGAGGGGGAGAAAGGAGGGCAGGAAATTAAAAGAATGTACAAAAGATCAAAGCGATTACAGTACTAATTAAATGGAATAGTTGGACATTTTAAAAAATGATTATTTGATTTTTGCTAGAGTTGGAGGACAAACATACGACTACAGCTAGCAGCCGGTTAGCTTAAAAACAGAGACTTGCAACTGTAGGAATGGTAAAACAAAAAACAAAAAAAAACCTATCAGCATTTTTTAAAAATATATCTAGTTTGTTTAAACTGCATAAAAACAAAGTGTAAATATGACAATTTGCCGTTTCACAGTGGTTTATACATTAGACTATGTCTTGGCTAGAACCAGTAACTTCCTGGAGTTTCATCCACCTAAAAGGCAAATAAGACAATTTTTTGAAATGCTGTGGTATTCCTTTAACTCCAGCCAGCTTGTAGGGTAGAGATTTGCTTCTAGTTATTATCAGACTCGAGTTCCTTGTGTTTTTCAGACTGCAGACAGACACATCTCAACATTCACAAGAAACCAAGACATCAAAAAAAGGCAATCCTTGATTTACTTTAAAAGGTAATAACCATATGAGACAAGTCAATCTTGATTAAAATCTCCAAGGACAAAAAATACAGAGAGTACTTACTGCCTTATGAACTGCACAGCATCCTCATACTTCATCCCACACTCAATGAGGGCTAAGGCCACCAAGACTGGAGCTCTGAGAGGTGAAGAAATCCAACGGACCGGTTCAGGTAGACAGTGAGAGCACCAGAGAAGAAAAGAAAGAGAACAGCAGATTAAATGCCAAGGTTCACATGGTTCCATAGTAATATGGTGGTGAAGGAGGGAGGAGGTGGAGGGGAGGGGGGGTTAAACCTGGGAAACAGGCCTGGGAAACCAACAGGGGTGCACAAGTTCACTGTTGCCCTGCTGGGGCACTGCGCTCACACCCTCAGCCTCACACACCATAAACACACAAAACCGTGATAAGTTACAGTAAGACAGCCTTCTCCTTTCTCACCAGAGGAGATAGAGTGAGAACAAATAAATAAATATAGAAGCTTACTTGACCACTAGGCAGGTCAGATTTCAGTGCTAACAGAGCATTTCCACCAGCGGTTTTTCTCTCACGCAAAATTCAAGAGGGATACCATGTGAGATAGGGAGGATAATTTTTAAAAAAGAACAGAAAAAAATATGTCAAAGTCTGGAAGGAGAGGTTTTTTAAAAGAAAATTGGGCCTAAACCATATGAGGAAAATGTTGTAATATTCCGTTCAACACTGCAATGGTGATCTGACATGTGGTGATCTGACATGTGCTAACTTAACAAATATTTGAAGTGCATTAGCTTTACAGTTGCTATGTCTTTCATTTTAATAGGTACACTGCTAACAGTGATGTGTGCATGTTTATACTGTGATGAAAATAGGATTTATCAGGCAGAACTAGTGTTATTATTGTTTTAAAAAAGGACAAAAAACAACAAGGCACATAGCTGATGCCTCCTACACTGACAGCCTAAGTGTTAGCCTGCGTAAAGCACATCTGACTCTGAGGCAGAAAGCACAGATGACTGCAGTAAACACAGTAGGGGGAAGAAGAGGATAGATTCAGAAAATGCCAGTCTAACCAATACTGGGAATTCTGCAACCTCTGGAATGCCACAGTAATGCAAAACGCTAGAAGCCATTGAGAACCGATTGGCTTACTGTACACTTGTGGTCAGGAAAAGACATTTTCACACTAGCTCGCCCACATCATGTGCTTCTGCATTCTTTGTTTTTACACTTGCGTTGTTATTTAGCATAACTTGCCCGTAATTCACTGTCACACTGGTCTGAATATGACTGTGCATATCTTCACATTGCCCAAGAAACCTCAGGACCAACAGAAAGATTGTACCCAAATGTAAATGCCTTCTTTTAAGGTTAACAAAGGTAATGACTGACTGTGGTAACTATTTGTAGATTATAAAACCAGCTGATTGTCTATTTACAGAGCACTGAAGGGAGCAGGAAGAGAGGGCAACCACTGAAGTTCACTGGTGTGAATTTAAGATGAAGTTCAACCCTCCACAAGCAACAAATGATAAGGAACGGAGGATGATTATACAACAGGAAATTTAAGAGATTTTTTTTTTTAGACAGGTGTAAAATTTAACTGATCATGATTTTCTGTGTGTGAGTTGATTCTGGCCACATTTTTCTGGACTTACTGTGCTACGGGAGAGATAAAATGGACTCTGGTCTGAGTAACACACAGCAGCATCACACTAACCAAATAATACTAACAGGAAGAGGAAGCAGAGGATGAGAGACTGGGTCAAATGGGCTGCATTACACAAGGGAGAAGTTGATATGTGGCGGTCTTTGAAATGGTCTATCTTGCACAGGGCTCCAGGCATACTTTTTACATTGGTTTCACTGGTGTGCCAAACTTTTTCATTTAGGTACACCAGCACTTGATTTAGATGCACTCTGACTCTCTTTTTCATCATGTCTTCTCCTGCTGGATAACACATTATAAGCAGTACTTTTTTTGTCAGTTCCCACAGACATTAACATTTTTAACACATTATGTACATGACCGCAAACAGGAATAAAGATGTCGTTAAATGTTTAAAAGGTGTAGTTAAAGTTCTTTCTTTTTCACAAGTATGATCTGGGACTTGAAGTTAACAAAAGGCAGCTCTTTTTTTGGCTAGACTATAGGTAGTGTTTAATTTTATCATCATTTCTGATTTTTACTGCTTGGATTTGCCGCAGCCTGGCACCAAAGACCTGGAGGGAGGGGGGGTGGAACTGCCGGCCACACACCTGTCACCGCGTGTCAATTTCTTAAAACCATTGTGCTTTTTAAACATTTCAGTTCAGAACATTGATGTACCCATAGAAAAAGTCACGTTTCAGACCATGCTTTGGTCACAGCCTTGCAATGCATAATGTTGGCCGTTCTATAATATCAAAAATTGACATGTGGCAGTGGGTGGCACAGTGTAATTAATGTGCATGCAGAGATTACATGCCGTTTAGAGGGGGAGAATATAACCCAGGTTGTTTTCTGAAGCAAAAAATTACAGATGTCCCCTGAACGCCTCACGCGCAGACTATCAGCAGATGCTACAATTTACTGATGTTCCCTAAATCTCACTCAAGCATCGGCAGACGCTACAATTTAAAGGCCTTGCACGCAACTGTAGATGCTAGCTAGCAACTGCGCACATAAAAGTCTTCCAACTCAGTTCCTGCAGCACATGCAAGTCAGACAGCTGTATGGCAAAAAAAATCAATCTGAAAAGAGTAAAAAGGGGCTCTCTAATATCAGATTCACCTCAGTTGAAACCAAATGACTTTGTCAATGTAGGGATGCCGCCCAGAGACACAGAGAAAGTCCTGCTAAATGTCAGATGCACCAGTGCATCCAATGAAAATGTTTAGTCACACTTGGCAGATTTTTGGTCGCACTCTGGAGTTCTGTAGCCTAAAGGACAGATGTCTGGGTTAGCCTGCTGCCTTTGTGATTTGGACCCAAGACAAGCAGTGCCAGATGAATGGAAGGAAGGATGGATGGATGAACAATTCTTAAAATAAAAAGGTCCATGCACCATCCATACTTTGAACTGAAAATATCGCCCAATGCGTCTTTTGTATCCAAGTATGTATTTATGCTCCTAACAGATCCATATAAGAGTTTATGTTACTCCTGACTCAAGTTGCACAGGGCTTTTAGCCGACAGAAAGACTAACAGTAGACCACACATACCGGCCAAGCCCCGCCACACAGTGCACAGCGATGCAGCAGCCGGGCTTCTCTCGAAACTTGGTGTTGAGCAATTTGAGCCAGTCATCCACAATCTGGGTGGGTGGAGGGGCACCATCATCGAAGGGCCAGTCCTAGAGTAGAGACACACAAAATGAAAAGAACGATTATGTGCATGATTGTGTCAGTTGAAAAGCATAAACATACAATGTTAAAGACTGCCATACATGTGTGTGTCAACCCTTACCAGGACTTGGATCCCCTCTTTCTCTACTGGAGCCTTATCATAGGTGGCATCACACACTCTCACCAGTGTGTTCACCTCAAACTTTTTCAGTTCCTGGTAGACAGAAAAAAGACATTTTTGGGGAACATTGTTTGCAAACAGACAAATAAACTGATAGAAACAGACGGATGAGGGGATACCTCTGTGAACTTGTTAAGCGTGGCATTGGTGGGGTTGTGGGTGATGAGGAACCTCATGCACTCGTAGGCAATCTCGACTGCAGCGGGGCGGTTCATGTTGGCGAGACGGCTTAAAAAACAATTACAATACAATATTCTTACAAAACAAAAGCGACTTTTGGCTCAGAAGTCAGCAAAGACTGCTAGAGATTTATATATTCAGAGAAGGATAGAATAAATAAAAATGACAACACGTGGAGAAGGATGGGTCAGGAGGACAACAGGTGTTCACTATGGGATGATGGACACAGAGAAGGATAACAAAAAGGATAAACTAGTCCACAGTACTCCGGGATGTTAAAAAAAATAATTAACACAAAACCAAAAATTTCAAAGAGTTAAAAAAAAAGGAAAAAAAGAAAAAGATAAGGAGACTATCCAGGAGTCATCCAATCAGTTTACCCCATTCAGGAGAGCTGTTTGTGATTGGCTGTTCGAGGAGAAAGTGGAAAGCAAAGATTTTTCGTATTGGTTGGGGCAGGGCAGTCAGGCCAAGGACTACGCAATATCCCAGGGGGGGCTTTGGAAAAGTCAGCAGTTCCTAGTGTGCCGGCAGTCAGGGGGGCTTCTGGGTAGCGTAGTCCCTCGGGGGGCGGCCGATTCACTTCTCCACAGAGGTGAGGTGCTGTGCCTGGCAAAATTCTCCGCTCACACACGCCATATAGGTACGGCTCAAGTCAACACAGAAACCCTGTGAAAGAAGGAGAAAGAGGATCAGGTGGTTACAACTTTTGTGACATTACACACACATATGGCTTACGATTCAGATTTTTTTAAAGTTAAAATCATGATTAAAAAGAGTATGACAGCCAAATTGCAACACTTGATTAGATAATCAGTGTTTTAACAACCTGCATATTCATGACCACTGATTTCACTTGTGATTAATTACTTGGTAAATTTACACTGTACTTGATGGTAATTCTTAATATCACAATTTTATTCAATTCCTACAAGTACTAGTGATATTAAGTACACCATACTGATTTTTGTCAGATGGTAGTTTGAGCTACAAGTGGACTTTAACAAAAGTTGATTATATTATTTAATTTGACTCTATGATTGTATAAACAAGGTAATCTTATTTAACATAAAACAAAGAAAGAAAACATTTGCAATGTAAACTGCATCATGATTCAGAAAAAGACACCGTTTTCTAAGAACACCCAAAATATATCTTATCTTGATTTCCGTAATCCTACTGGCAACCTGTGTTTACTCTTGATTACTTGAAATGTTCAAAGCTAAGGTTACAATTGAAAAAGACAGCTGCATTTTAAAATTTGAAATTTAATTAGGCCTGTGAACTTCAGAAATTGCAGCTGTTGGAATAAGTCACACCATTTCCAGAAACTCAACACAGCACAATCATGACAGTTTCAACCTTCCAGCTTTGGTTATGTCTGCAGTGAAGTGACTACACCTTTGGATTACATCACTCAATTCACCACCTGTCACCAAAATGAAAACTAATAATATGCACAGCATGGAGAGCTCAAACGCGCTTCATAAGGGTGTCTTTCAGAACAGGTAATGTCTGGTCTGTAACGAGCCAGGGAGCAGTCAGTCGATCTGTGCCAAGTCCTTGACAGTCTAAACCCAGCCGCCACAAACTGGCTGAAACCGTCTCAGAGCAACATAGGAGCGAGGCAGAGGGGGGGTAGAGGAAAAATGGATGACGGGGGCTGGCTATCCCCACGCTGACTACGTAAACAAGGTAGTGGGCGGTAAAGGGAGAGAAAGGGCTCGGACTTTAGCACCATGTCACAGGCAGTAGTCACAAGGTGAGGATTACAGGGTGGGCAAAGCTTCAAACAGCCTCAGCATTTCAGTCCCACGCTCCCTCTTTTCACCTCCTTGAGAATCAGACAAGACTCCCTGCACTCTCTTTCAGTTGCTCTCACCATCTCTGTTTTACTCAGTCACAATTACTCAGGTTATTTAACTTGACGGTATTTGCCATTTTTAATTTGTCTCAACTCAGCTCACTTGATTTCTGGTAATTTTTTATTTTGTAACTAAAGACATCTAAATTCACAACTCAGGGCCAGTCTTCAAAACCGCACCAACTCTCTCCTCTTTGTGTTACTCCCACCCTTTACCCCACTGTCACTTAACCTCTCAGTTAACTGCCAACACACATTCACTGTCAAAGAGATGTATCAACCCACTCTACCTTCTAAATTTCTTTCCCCCTCTCCATCTTTTAGACTTGGCAAAAGCTACAAGGGCACTCAAAACAGCCTTGATTTTTTTTTTCCTTCTGTGATGGCCGAGATCCTCTGTGACGCCTTTAATTACCACCTCTGAGCAGTACTGAACAGAATGTGGCATTGCTGCTTGCAGACAACTGAAGCTCGTACAAAGGGCGAGCGTGCTTCGAGGGTTTGTTTTCATCAGCTTCTAATCCTTTAGAAATGAAAAGCATGGACAAGAGGCAAGAGGGGGCAGTTAACATGTGCTTTTCACCTGTGAATCCCCGCAGTGGAGAGCAGATTAGACAGTTAAAAGAGACTGAAACACAGAAAACACTGAAGAACAAAAGAACCAACAGTCACACCAAGGACACCACAATGACAGCTTATGCTAAAAGATGAAAAGCAACTGGATTGTGGATGGTTGCCCAGATGTACAAAGTGACTTCATATACTTTGTGTTCTAAATGCAGCCAATGGTAGGGTAACAAAGAGGCAAAAAGGCAGACTGAAACACTACTTCAAAGTTAACAGTGTACAAAAAATTTACTGTCGCTGCATTGATCAGATAAAGACGGTAGAAAAATCACAAAGCTGTAACTTTTAGTCAGTTGATTCACCAGCTGACTGACAGAAAATGAATTGGCAACTATTCTGATCCTCAATAAATAGTTTGTCATTTTCCATGCAAAAAATGCCAAACCAACTCCTTAGATCATGACAGAAACTGAATACTTGAGGTATAATAAAACAAGCTATATGAATGCATATAGGCATAACATTTATACAAGCACCTTTCACTGTTTTGTGATATTTTACACAGCAACAAATAATTATTCATGAAAAATATTCAGCAGATCATTCGATGCAGCTCTAGCCAACACCCCTTCCTGGCTTACTCGTCAACTATATATAAATCACACATATGAGCGGATAAATAGTCAAGGGAAATCTTCTGTAGAGGAGTGAAATTTTGGGCTCCAGCCTTGAATAAGCTTCTCAAAAGAGAAGTGAGTAAACTGTGGTCACATCAGGCCTGCCTGCCCCAGCTGCCTGCCAGCCTGCCATCACAGCACTGTCGGGAATGTATGCAAATCATTCTTGAAATTTGCAAACTGGTTCTGCAGTTATACACTGCATAGATGCAGGAAGAACAAAGCAAACACACAGAGATACACACCAAATCGGTCTGTAGAGGCAAAAACATGTCTAACCACACAGGAAACAAGCAGCAGTGTGTACACAAAAGTCTTGAGCACTGTAGACCGACAACAAGTCCACAACCTTCAGCAAGTGTGAAAGGGTTGTATATACAGAATTAAGTAGGCATGTAGTATGTTAAATTCAACAACAATTTACAACTGCAAAACCTATTTCAGAGAATAAAGAGACCACATTATGCACATTTATAGGCTAAAAATTGTACTTTGGGGGTCTAAGAGAATATCTTACATGCTTTTATGTTCAAAAAAACTTGTTTTTCTCATACTGGATATTACTGCAGTTTTAACTTCTGTTTCTTCAAGGCCCCCTTCCAGTTTGCTATGATTGGCATGGCTAGTTACATATCGTAACCTCAGATCTCTCGACTTAGAGATGTACCCCTGGCAGAAATAGCTTTAGTGAGGAGATGATAGCGGACTGTGAGGAAGCAACTCATTGCTTGAAGGTGTGCCAAACTAGTTGCTAGGCAGGTAGTATCCAAATGTGCAACTCCCTTTGACATGGATATTGGGCTTTGTAACTTTGCAGAACTGGAAAAAAGCAGTATAACACAGTAAAGGGAAAAGAAACCATCCAAAAAGCTTGACATGGGCTCTTTAATATGCAGACTGTTTCAAATTTAAAGTTTGTTCCATTCACCAATTGCCCCAATATAAAGTTTTGAAACTCATACTCATATTTGAGGATCTGAAACCACAAATTTTAGGGTTTTTTTTGCTTTAAAAACAACTGAAACAAGTATAAAAACTGTTATGATGGCATCTTTTCCACACTGAAGTCTTTGTATTTGACTGCCTCAGCATAGCTGCACAAGGCAGAATGTTACAACACCCCAATTTTAATTACTAACCAATTTCACCCTAACCCAAAAACCCGGTCAACAAATAAATTAGTGAACAGCATAATATTTAACTTGAGGGTAGCAACGTTAGAGTTGCCATTAAGGCTACTTTCTCGTGTTGTGGAATCAAGTTACCCAGTGTGACACAGCACCACCTCAGTAAACAAATGACAGAAACACTAGCATTTTGTGCACACATGTCTATGTACAAACATATATTCTAAATTGGGAGAAAGGTCAATGAGTAAAGGCAGAGGCCCACGCAGCAGTCCAGAGAAAACTCCCTTGGTGCGCTGGACGACATCACGTGCTCTACTGTTGGAGCAGAGCTGCAACAGGATGAAGAGAAAGACAGCGTGGATAGGGACTGACTGCGAGCTGATGGGATGAACTTCCAAAATCAGCTGGCCCTTCCCAGAAATCTACAGTGACTAAGGAGAAAGTACAGAAGGATACAGACAGTAAGATGGCAAGTGTGAGAGAGCAGGGAGGAGTAGTACTAGCTGATAAGGGCTGCGGTATCGCAGAACAGAAAAAGGTCATGTAAACCTAAACAGGCGATAAAGTGGAAAAAGAATGGGAACCAGGGCATGGGTATCTTGCAGCTGCTAACTCATCATTTTAGGATGATTCATCAGTCTGTCTGGCAAAGTAGAAAGTCATGTAATGTTTAATTGCAAAGGAAATGAAAAAGGTATTCAATTAGAATGTGATTAAGTGTGACAGATGAGCATTGGCAAAGCTTATAATATCAACAACGGATGGAGCATTGCCAGTGGAAGTTGTAAAGCTAGCAGAGCTTAAGTGCATGTACAGAGTAAGGATACTGCTACAGTGGGAGTGCTAATTGAATGCCTTTCACTGTGTTAAGGGTTTTACCGCCATGGGACTCCATAATTGTAATGCTGAAGCTGTGGGCAGCTAATGCTGACACCTGATAGCTGTCAGGTGTCCTATCTCCGTGACTTTCCCACTAGCACTACTACTATATACATACACCACACATGTACACCATGTACATAGTGCAGATAGCCACAAGCTGGCTGGGGCAATACATCTGCCACAAGGGCGAGGGGGTTGTTCTAAAATTAGAAAGAAAAACACATACACACACAGGGCAAGCGAGCTCAAATGTCTGGACAGGGAATATACAGGCTGGAGAGGCATGGTGGCAAAACATCAGACTTTTACACAAAATGTGGAATGTCTGAGTCCATCTTCTTCCCCCCTTGCGAAAGATGTTAGTATTACATGCATCCCTGTCTGGTGGTTTGAGGTTGTGTGTCTCTCACTGATGTTTTGTCTGGAGCCAGACTGGGCATGACCAGACTGTACTGCCTTGAAGCAGCTGGAGGGCTAATTTGCTGTGTGAGATCCAAGTCGAGTGGAAGGGGGAGCGCCTGTCATCCATGGCAGGGTGGACAGTGAGAGGAGGGAAGAGGGCAGGCTGGAGGAACCCCTGTTACCCTCGATGTGACAGCAGCTTGGATGGCATGAAAAAGATAAAGGCTGTGGAAGTCACATACCCACCTGCTTGCTACACCCATGTCTCTTCCTAGAAATACGGTCGACGTTTACAGCCCACTGTTTATTTGAAACCAGCAGAAGCTAATTTAGTTTGGAACCAATAAGCAGAATCTAAAATAGAACGTCTTAATGATTTCTTGGAATCCAAATTTTGAAAATGCTTCTTGATGCCCAACCCTGTTTCCTCAAGCTACAAGCTTTCATGAACATAAATAAACATGTATATAAATAAAAGGTGGGAGGGGAGTACTGCAATATGTCAAGCATTGACGTGAAACTTACTGAGGAGACAGCTGACAGCTGCAAACAAACTTACAAACATCATGAATCAGTGAGCACAGAATAAGAGCCAAGTGTCATAGAGGCACGTCTTCATTCCTGTGGCCTCTGTTAGTGCCAAATAAAAGATAACTGATATACTTGGAAATGTCAAGGAGGATAGAGACAAAGAAACTCTAACAAGAAGAAAGCCGGCAGCATATGATGTTTAAGAGAAATCCTGAAGAGGACATAACAATGGATTATCAAAATTAAACAAAAGAAGAGAAAAAAAGCAAAAAAAGTAATGACAAGGCAAGGAAAAAGTCAAGAACTAAGACTATAGGCTGAGATCACACCTGCCCAATGGTCCAGCTGGTTCCTTGCAGTGACGTCAATACTGTTGATAGACAGGGTGGGTGGATCTCACCTCAAATTGCAAGTGTTCTCAACCTAACTGTGCTCACATCAATACCAAAAACAAGAGAAGAAGAAACCACGACTCAATTATCCACAACCAGTACGGGGAAAATGCAAAAAAGCAGTTGATTGAGAGAACTTTTTGACTTTCTGACAGGAAAAACTGAGCAGAGGCCAACTTTATGTGAACAGCCCTACTGACACGCACACCCTTTTTAAAGGTTTTTCACACTTGAGCCAGTTGGAGAAGTTCCAAAGGCATGTTTACAGACCTTGGTACATTTAAGTGTGAAAGCTAGTGTCAAACTTGTAGGGGCAGTCTTTGGTCCACCTCAAAACAGCGGGATGAGTCACCTACAGCAAGCGCTGGTGACCATTTTTAAAGAGGAAAGACACCTGCTTCAAACACTAGACATTAGTTAACATGCAACTGTGACACCATAGCCATCCGTCATATAGTTCTGATACAGCATCTAACTATTTGGAAAATCTATCTTTGATTGCAGTCACTGCAATCTAACCACAAAAGGTAAGACACCAGCACAAAACAAAAACGTCATGTGACAAAATTCAAGGACTTTCTGGCTAAATTGCAAACTGTGTTTACAGATAGAAGATGAGTATGAAAAAAAAATTAAAAATGTAAATAGTAAAATATTTTTCGTATGTTTTTCAGCATTGGTAACACCAGTGGGTACTTGTTCTGTATGCCGACTCCATTAGTTATACTTTTATTATTATTCAGTCCCCCCAGGATTTCGTGGCTTTTTTCAAGATTGTTGCGGCCTAAAATGCCTGAACTCGCGGGAGCTTTTCTAAAAAATTGCGATGAGTTGTGATGTTTTAAGCGTATTTGTTGCGATAAAATTGTGGGAGACAGTAAAAATTGTGCAAAAGTTGCATTTTTTTCTTTGTTTTGTACAATTCATTAAAAATCTTAAAAGTTTAAAAAGTTAATTTCACATCCTGGCACACACATATTCACACACATGCTCACAGCTTGTCACGTCAGTTAATTAATCTAATTTACCTTCATTCTTTCAGTGCTCGCGACAGATCAAGATGCAACAGCTTCTGTCACGGTGATTTGTCTGGTCTGTGGTCTGCTCGTTTCACCCATTCTCCTAATATGTCTCGCGGTAGAAAAATGTTTGTCAATCAAGAATTTTGTTTGTGTTCCACCTCAATATTGCACGGGGTGCAAAACAGTTTACTTCCGCTCTTGTGAAGAAATTCAGGGGGTTTTTTTGCAGTAGTTTTTGTTGCATACGTATCTGTATCTTCAAACCATGAACAAGGAAGTTCATTTGGTGTTGTACATGCATTACGTTTGCGCTGGGGACTGCTGTGATCGGTGGAACTCACGGCAGGCTGGCCAAAATTGCGGAAAAGTTGCAGTGATTGGACAAAATTGCAAGGTCGCGCAGAATTAACAGAGATTGGTTGAATTTGCAATAACTGTTGCGATCACAACATCGTGAATTCCTGGAGGGACTGATTATTAGTTTTTAATACATAATCAAATGAATTAAACTTTTGTGTTTTTTTAATTTTTATGGCATTCGAATTTTAGTCTAATACACCAATGCGAATTTTTGAGTTCTCTATACTTTTATCTGTTGTTATGGTGTTTCTATAAAGACGCAGGACTTTTTATAGCTGTGAAAATGTTGCCCACAGTGACTGAAAATGTGACAGGACCAAAAATTGGCTAGAAGCTGCTTAGATTTAGGAGGGTTAAAATAAACAGAGGACTCTTGTTGTTATCATTTATAAGCATTACATATACTCTGTAGTGAGGAATACCTCTCCCACGGTCATGTCACAAGTCATGAATCCTGTGCACAGGGTTCTAAAGCAAACCCTCAGTAACAGTTTTCAAATGAATCCTCGTTTAAATTTTAGTATTTGGATCTGAAAAATCAGCAAACGCCATTATGGCTCATATTTCCTCCCATTTACAAAAATATTTACACCCATTGCTATGGCACTCCAATTGTGGTTAGATGCATTCTGTTTGCTTTAATGATCCTTGACATGTGTCAAGAACTTGACTGGAGTCCACCACTGGTCAGACCTGAGGGATGGATGACGTGTGCCAATTACAGAGAGGTCATTGAAGAAAACCTGCTTCGAAGTGCAGTGACCCGAGACTGGGGCGACAGTTCACCTTTCAGTACAACAGAGAACCACAGCATACAGCTAAGACAATGCTGAAGTGGCTTCGGGACACGTCTCTGTCCTCGAGCGGCCCAGGCAAAGCCTAGACTTAAAACCCAAACAGCATCTGTGGAGAAACCTGTAGATGGCAGTTCACAGACAGGATCTGCATGAGTAATGGGATAAACTGCCAAAATCCAGATGTCCAAAGCTTGTAAAGCTATACCCAAGAAGACTTCAAGCTGTAACTACTGCCAAAGAGCTTCTACAAATTACTGAAATAAGGCTCTTGATGTATTAATTATACATAGGGATTAAACATATGAAAACCAACACATATATATAATATATATACAATGCAATAAAGTGAAAGGCTCAGAGTACCTTCTAAAGCAACTGGAAGAGAGTTAACTTCACACAAGAAAAAAAGCGTGCTCCCAGGTCATAGTCAAATACTGAAGGGGCCCGTCAATGCGGGGTATGGTGACAGGTCACCACAGCATTCAACAAACAGTACACACATAAAAAGAAGAAGTGTGCACAACCCTCCCTTGCCATCAGTCATGCTTGAAAACACACAAAGGCAAACAGGCAAGCAAGAAAGCAAACACACACAAAAGTACAATAAGCTACTCTAGTTAAGCTTCTACTCCTTTTTGAGCCTCACCAGTTTATCTAGTGTGACAAGCAATACACTAAAATCCCACGACATGCCTGGACAAGACGGCATTGAGAGATGGAGGCTTATATGCAAAACTGAACTCAAGCAGAGACTGCAAACTGTAGCTATGCCTCCCATGAGCTGCACACTCCTGAGGATTTTTAAAAAAATGTGAGGGTAATTGGGGGTGGGTAATGATACCTAAAGACAGCATATTCTGTGTGACTTCATGTTTTGTTTACTAAATTCCGTAAATGTGCCTGCCTATGGGTTTCCAGGAATGTAGTCGTAGATCTCAGAAGAACTAGTACACGTCCATTCAAAACGATTCTCAGAACAGCCTCTTTCCTTTACATACCATGTGGGTAGGGAAGGTTTTGAGTAGCAGGGCTTAATTAAAGCTGTGTGGGGTGTGTTGCCACTACTACTACTTGATCTTTTTTCTATACTATACAGTGGTAAACTGAATATATTCATATTTTACCATTGCCTGACAAAACAAGCAAACTGAAGACATTGCCATTGACTTTGAGAAATGGTAAATGGCATTTTCTGCCGTTTCAGTGCGTATATGTATATAGAGGGACGTGAGGGAAAAACAAAAAGATCACTGATTAACAGCAAAAATAATAGACTGCCTGCCCTTTGGACATCATCACCTAATAAGAGCTTCATGATTAGGATATGAGTCACAGTTGGTCATGTCTGTGTTTACCTGTTTCAAGGTGAAACCATGTACAGACAGTGTGACTGAGGCTTGTGGTTGTCTTGGTCTGAAATATTATAAAGCTGGGTTTTTCATGGGACTGTTACCGCAGACCCCTAAGACATACAGTCTCCCCACATTGGGTAGTGATACTTAAAAATGGACTCAAAGAAAACCACACGGTAAGTCTTCTACTTCGCCTCCCTCAGTCCAAAATTTGAATGAAGTAACAGAGCCACAAATGTTTAATTCTGCTGAGGTAATACCTTTAAAAAAATTCTAAACTTCAAGCTTTACTGTTGGGCTTCAGTACCTAATAACTCTAAGATGTTGCACTGTTGATAAAACGTAAATTAAAAGAACACAAAAGTATTAAAAAAAACCTGGATCCAGTGTTTAACACTTACTTGCAGGGGTGTCATGTTGGTGCCTTAGTCCCAAACAGTTTTCTGAGTGACATTCAGTTCAGTATGAAATCCACTCTGCATGGTATACAGAACAATTACTGCCAGCAGTCTACTTCTGTATACATACTTGCACTTCCGAAATAAAAATTCTACACTGCAAGCTCCAACCAGAACATTTTGGATCTGCACCAGTTGTTGTTAGTGTTGACCAGCCATAAAGCTGGGAAAACACTGTTGTACATGTTGACCTTCCTGCAAGGCCAGAATCTGAAACTCCTCTGCTTACACTGTATGGGTCAACTGACAGGCCAGCATGTGAAGTTCACACTGAATGATAACAGTTGCTTTTTCTAGTCGTCTTTTTCCAGTGACAATTCCAATAAAGTTCTTTCAAACAAGATGGCTGTGACCTCAGTGTAAACAAAACGAAAAATGAATTGCAATTGTGCAATTTTTAAAGCTGAAATCGCACTGCCAGCTTTAGTAATTAAATAAAGTTGTTGTAAGCATATTGCACTTGTCTTAATGGACATTTTTAACTGTATTAATTCTATATGTACCTCATTGGTATTTACCTTATTGGTATTATTCAGCATTTGATTGCCTTAACTGTTACAGTAAGAAGTGCAGCCCATCGGGGTCTTTTACTTTTGAATATTTTAATTTATTAAAAATAGATGCAAACAATTGTGTGACTTGAAAACTGAAGTTCATACTGAACCAAAAATTTTGCGTACCCTCACAGCCCCAGCTGGGGGGCTGAGGAATCACATCTCGCTTGTTATAGCTTTTATGTGGGCGGACAGTGTTTGATCAAGCCTAGAAATAGATTGGGGGTAAAGAATGACCCTCTGTAAGTTCAAAACTTCAAATCAACAGACACATAAATATCCTTAGGGCTGCCCATAAGTTGGACTCTTCTAGCCACGGCGGACCTCTTTGAAGGATTTAAAGATTTATCACAGCGTCTCACCTAACCTTCCTCACACGCTTTTAATCTGTTAAAAGCAACAGTGAAAGTCGGTAATAAAGGAAAGAAACATCACAAGGTTGACAAATGGCACAGCACTGGTGTATCCACAAACACAATAGGAATGTTGTACTGATGTGTGGATGAGTCTGTTGTCGGGCAAAAATGAACAGTGCTTCATTTCTGATGAATATTCTGCTACAGATTTAACCCAAAAGATAGCAGAATGCTGTCACCATTACTTTAAAGGAGCTCGTTTCTACATTACTACCAACTGGTAGAAATAAATGTTAAAAGTATATGAATGGCTGCAAAAAAAGACTCAGGCAATGACATAACATGACGAGAATAAGTAGACTATGTGGTACCGATGCAGGGCTTTTAGGTTGACAAGCTTAAAATATTAATGTGCTTTGAAGTTTAGTGGTCGTTTAACTGCTAGATTGTTTCCCTAAGAATGACTCATGGCTACGTCGGTCTGTCTGAACCATAAAAAGTAACTTTCATTCGGAACTTCAAAACAGTAGACAGTGGTGTTTTCTTTAGAAACCATTTGGTCAAGCATAAATACTGTAGTACAGACTACGCCTTACTGACACCACAACTAGACATCCGCTCAGAAATTTTTTGGCCGATTTACAAAATTAACATTAACTACGGCAGATTAATTTGGCAAGCAACAACCTTGCGGAAACCAATAGTGATGTCCCAAGTCATCGTCACAGGAACACATCCTCAACTGAGATTGTATCTGAGCACAGTGAAACTTTCCACTTTGACTAGAAGAGCTGGAACACAGCCTACTAGCGAAAAACTTTGAATATACATAATTCTTCACTGTAAAGGTCGTACACCCAAGCTAAGTAAAACCAACAACCAAGAAACATTTTCAGGTGGAGGGCACTATATAATAAACAGGTTTGTCAAGCCACTAAATTTTATAATAACCATCAGAGCTCAATCACTGCTAGTATTATAAGGCCCACAAACATTTAGCAAAATTTTGTTTTGTCAACTGTGTATCATAAAACGTTTTGCAAGAGCATGAGCAAGAATTCATGAGAACTTAAACACTGGCGTAACATTTGCATCTTTTTGATTAGATCCACTTATCTCCTACTGGTAGCTCAGTATGTTATGTTGTTACAAGCGTGTGTAACTCTTTGACATTGCATGCTGTGCTACTGGCTTTTAGAGCTTGTGATGTTGTGCCAAGCTTAAATGTATCGTGTCATTACAGTATTTGTTGTTCACATTTCTATACAAATTAAGAAAAACATAAATTATTCTGTTAAAAATGTCAAACGTTCCATATGATTGGAAAAACTATCTATTAAAGTAAGTGCTAGCATTGTTTTTAACTGCCCAGTTCAGTGTTGTTGATGTTATGATAACTGGACGTCTTCATTCTATTCCCTATTCAGCACCACAGGTTACCTCTCTGTGCTCCCAGAAGACAGCCGCTCATCTTCCTGTGGAGTACGTGTTGTTCTGGCTTGATGTGTCAATATAAACTGGCCTCAAGAAGGGAGGTGAGAAAACATGTAATCCCCCCTCTATTTCCATGAACAGACAAACACCCCCTACACGCGCTCTCGCACATGGCAAGGCCCACTTATCACACTGCTTTGCAGCCTCTGAGTGAGCACAGATAAACAGTGTGACGATCAAAGGCCTCTGATAGGGCTTATGGGGAGGGTGTGGGGGGGGACAAGGACTGATCCGTCTCTGGAAAGGACTGAAAGAGACCAGAGCTCAGTACCTTAGAAATGGGAATGAAAAGGGGAAAACATCTGAACAAAGGCCTGTTCTGTCCTCGCCTAGCTAACCTAGCTGCACTTTTAATCACACTTTTCACAAAATCAAACACCAGCATCTGAACAATAACATGGAAAGAAAAACAAAGTCTAAGTCCCAACACTTACATTTGCCTATAATTTCAATAAGGATTAAGTGTTCACACGCGCAAAGTAAAACTGATTCTCTGCCAAAACATGTGCTTTAACAAAGGTTGGACAAAGTCTTTAATATTAACTACACAGTTGTTATACTTTTGCTCCAGATACCAAACACAGCACACCTGTTCTGACAACAAGTGTCTCAAGATATTTTACAATTGAAAGCAGGAATATTTGCTAAATCTCAAGATGAGCCTCAGGAAAACTGGGCCAGTTCATGATGAACCAGTTGAGAATGTGTCCAACAGTAATTGCAGCCTGAAAACTGTAGTCGCTAATAAAAATAAACATAATTCAACAACTGAAAGAATAACAAGAGGAAAAAGAAATTTGTCAGAAAAAAAACTGACAGTTCACACTCAGTGGTAAGGCTATGAATTAACTTTTCCAGGGCCAGTGCAGATAACAATTATTAGTAATCAAGAAGCCCTATTACTAGTTTATGGAACAGATATACATTTACAGTAAAAGTCTTGGTGTCACAATTTTTTAACTCAGACTAAAAAATTTTACTGAAAGGCATTTGTTTGTTTGCATTTTACATATGTTTTTACAGTAGAACTTTTAAAAATGTATCTTCACTGGTTAAAAGGCTATTACAAGTGGCAATATGATAGTGCTGGAGGGCAAGATATTGCTTGGGACCACAGACCAGTGACTACAGATAGAGAAAAGCATCAAAGGCAAAGTAGCATACACTTCAATTAATTCATTTTATCAGGAATCGTTTTTTAAAAATAGCGATACATAAAAACTGCGCATATGGGACACTGAATCAACCTCCACTATGCCTATAGAAGTGAACTGCTATTAACTTGTTTTCATTTGGGATTATACTGTACATTAAAAAAGGAACTTCACCAGGACATCCTTAGTCAGGGACCAGATGATTAAAACATTACCTATTTTAACCGAAGGCGTTTGAACATTTTCCTGATGTTTCAAAAGGATCACTTAATAACTGCTGAATCTCATTCATCTAAAACAACTATGAATATTATGTTTCAAAGAATTCAAAGTCTTAGATAAGGCATTTGACTGGAGGATGATACTGCTTGCAAAGTATCACTTTTCGTAAGCCGAAAGTCACTATCAGCCCTTTCACCAGTGCATTTTAAAATTACCTTGTGGAGTCGTAGGCCTAGTAGCACTATGGAATAAATATTTTTTAAGCAGGTCCCCATTTCTGTTTTTCTCACAGATGTGAACAAAATAGGATCTACGTTTTAAGAAACATCAGCTGTGCAACTGTTTTATGAGGAAGTGCGTTCATTTTGTTTGTTTAACCTCAAGCATATGCATTGTGTGTTTTGGTGAGTAGCACTGAATGTAAATATAGCATATTTAAAACAAAACTCCACATGGTATCTTTAATTTGCTACCGACGTAGCAGTCTATATTAACATTTACCACAATGATTGATTATTTTTCAATACCACGGCCATCTCCCAAGAGAGGACTGTAAAGTTTTCTGATCTGATCTGGAATATAGGTCGAGGGACTATATTCGGCCATCTGAGCTCCTTTGATAAGTCATAATCTCATGTCACAATTTTAAATCTGCTAGAGGACGACTTCTCCAGCATACACAGGATACATCACAGTAGTGAGCCACACCTCTACCTGTTTGCCAACACATCAATTAGGCAAGGAGAGACAGTACCAAGGCAGAGATTTAATTACAGGGTGGCGATAAGATCCACACAATCATAATGCAGAATAGTTCAATCAGAATAGAAGTAGTTCCTTCCACATTTCAGCTAACGATTACTTCCACTCTTGCAAATAACTGACAGCTTGTCTTTGTAGAGGTTAACTTGTTTGTTGTTCAAAGAGCCAAAGGGTTCTAGCTTGTAAGTGTGTATGGGTGGTGGGTTTATCCAAGCCTTTACCAGAGTCAACTCAGGACACAATCACAATGAAATCCAAATGCAAAAAAATGCAAACTCCCGAGACGGTGTAAAAAAAACATTTCAGTAGAAGACACCAGCAACAAACAGACCTAGACAAGAGAATGTCTGCTCACTTTTTTGCCAGGAGGTGCAGAGTCCCACTGCAACATCAATTCTTCTGACATTTGGAAACTAACTTTGCCTTCTGACAGCAGCATCAGGGGATGCCTGTTGCCATACCAACAATTATCTCTGTGGTAGCAACAAGTGCCCCTGCAGGGAATTTGGTGTCCCTTGTGAAGGGATCAGAGAAGAGCAATGGTGCTCTCTTTAAACATTCACAAAACAAAGCTGTAGAAACACTAGAAGGTGTAACATTAAAGAGGGTCAAGGTTCAGAATACATGGTTGCACATACAACCTAAGAAACTTTTAAACCTATGAATCAACATCCTTACCAGAGGAATGAAAAATACACCCTGTGATCTGTGATTAGGGCCTGGTAGCAAATCCATCTTTTTGAGATTATAGCCACAGTGAACACATTAGTTTAAGGTCATTTTGTGAGAGGTAGTCACACATTTCAAGTGTTTAATAAGCTGTTTAAGGAAATGAAGAAAAAACAAGCTGCATGAGATACAAAACAGTGCCTGGGCAATGAGAAAACACAGTGAGCTTGTTTATGTGCAGTAACACAGTACTTTCTAGACCTCAGTTGCTTCAAAACTAGAGCACTTTCTGAATCAGAAAAGGTGAGCAGCTACGCACAACTACAAAACAGCACGAACAACAATAACAACACCCCTTACTATAGCATGTTTTGCAAAGGACGGAGTGTTCCCTACTAACTGCAGCTCTCACTAGACAAGGTAGGTGTAAACACAAATAACAAAGGAAGATCTTATTCCTACCTGTTGCTATAGTTTCAGTAGGCAGCCTTGCAGCAGCATCTACAAGATGTGTCAATCTGTCAGACACTGCCAGCACCACAGAGCCAGTGACTCTGGTTTATCCGAATGCTGTGGCAACAACAGTAAACGAACACCCTGTCGACCAGGGCATGATTCATTAACCAACACACACCACAAGAAACCCACACAAAAGGTGCCCGTGGTTACTAATGCATAATTATAGACTGTTTTTCACTTAATGGCTTCAAAGGCGTAGATAAAACTGTGGGCATCTAATCCTATCTTTCCACTTTGGACTGATTTCAAAACAACACAATTGCTGCAGAGCCAGAGATCTTACAAGTTATCCCATAGTAAAACCTAAGCTTGTGTTCCACTCTCACCACAGCCAGACGCCTAGGGGAATATCAAGATTTTCAATTGGCCAAATCTGTTAAGCCAGTCACTGTGGAAAGGGCCTCTTCAACCCTACCTTTCAACACTCACAGTCACCCTGTGGCTAGACGGGCTGAATGCCAGCAGGCTACAACATAGGTGTTCCTCTCCCCCAGTAACCCTCCTTGGTAAGTTGGCGTCAGGTTACTGAAACACTGGGTTCACCTTTCACAGTTACGGTAACCAAGGCTGAGAACTTCCCTACTTGTCACATTGCATTTTTTATGTGACCAGCGGACAAAGCAACTACCCTTTAATTGATGTAAAAATATAATGTTGGCATCCAGCTAGATTGAGCCCAACAAGCATGGTTTAACCCCAACATAACTGGATTTTCTATTAGTAAAACACATGCAATTTGATTTAGGTAATGCTATCATCCATTTTAAGTGTAGTTCAAAGGCTATGATTTGCTCTTAACATAAATATTACCACATATTTTATGCTTATTTAGCAGACAGACACTGAGTGCTAACCTCGCAGTTTTTTAGTTCACAGGAATGCACCAAAAAAAAAACTTCTCGTGAAGACTGAACCCACTGGTAATAGGAGTTTGACTTGCAGTGTGGTATCTCATGAATGAGGGCCCCCAACTGTAAAGGACTGCCTTTAGCTGGAGGGTGAGCAGCAAGAGGACCGAGTGGAGAGATGCTATTTCTAGATTGGCCAGCGCATCATGTGTCAATTAGCTATAAAATAAAGCAGGTCAACAGTATGAGTGACCTACTTCCGGAATAAAATGTGAATAAAGACACAAAGTCCTGTTGTGTAGAAGTTGCGAAATCCGAGTAAGCCTATGTATCTGTTGCTTCCACACAGTTCAGTTACACTGTTCATAAAAAAAGTAGGCCTAATAATTTCTACAATAGGTTGCCAAGCCCTCTGTTTGTTTTGATAACTGCTATAACATCCACATCTTCTATACTCTCTGCAGGCAAATTAGGTCACCTTGCAGTGACTCATAAGCAGGAATGTATAATTAGCTTACCTGTTACACCAGTTACTCATTGACTCATCCGTCCATGATAGGAGGAATGCTCAGAGCTATTCATTTGTATTAACTGCCCACTAGAATTTACTACCAGAAGAGACTCAAATCATTGGAAGGTCATAAATTGAAAACTGAGAGGCATGGGAATGTGCCGCGGCCTTTAGTGTCACAGCTGCTCTAGTCAACTTCCTCCCCAAGTGCATTTCCTCATTTCACTTCAGCCCACATGGTTAAATGGTTGGGTGCTTTCTGTTTTAGGAAACCAGACGAGGCTAAATTATAGACCCATCTAACCCCAGTGTTAGCTACATTTCTACATGGAAGCCAAGCGGATTTACCGAGTCAGCCCAGATAGTTAACAATAAAGACAGCACTTTAGCAGAAACAAACAGGAGCCCGTGACGACAAAACAACCAGCAGACAGGCGGTGTCGGTTCACCGACCGCTTCGTTTTCTTGTCTAATTGTTAGCCTGGCTCGTGGCTTCAGATAAATGAGTCAACCATGCTGTGGGTCAAGATATGTCACAAAGGGCGGAAGGCAGCTAGCTAGCTCAGTCGCCATCTAGTTACCTCTGGCCAAGTCTGTCGAGACCACCACTACCACTCAACACCACAACAGTCTGAAAATCACGATCCTGGGTTATTTCCCAGATATTTAAATGACACCGCTAATGTCTGAGTTAGCGGAAGCAGCTGTTAAAACGTTAACCAGAGCATAAGTTAAGCTAAGTGTCCAAGAATAACGTTACCTGACTGTTCTGATACACCAAGAGCTCATTGTACTGCTAAGGGTAACGTTAGCTCTTATTATTATGAGATTCCAGACGACATTCAGTTTGGACAATAACACAGCGTTAACCAGCATCCAAAGTGGCCTGTTACTAAATAAAAATAAACACTAACTATATAGTAAAGTGAGTGTAACGGTGGTGACGCTAATGAGAGCTTTTTTCTTCTTCTTTTAGGGAATAGCCATAGCCGCAAGCTAGCGCTGCTATATTAGCTAGCAGGCTAGCTCCGCACTTTGCTTTCACCAAGCAACCGCGGATACGTCAACACTCGCCAAATTAGTTAACTAACTTGAGTTTAGGTAACACAAAATAGCGAAACAATGAGAATTAAGACTCATACATGTTAACACACATTTCGATAGTTTACGTGAAGTGTCTTTCCAAGCTTTGCTCTGGAAGCTAACGTTAACGTGGCTACATACTGGGTCGTCTACTCGGACAGAACCCTCATGCAACTTCACTTCGGCTGCCCTGTGTTGTGGTGATCATCCAGCGATATGCAAAGACCCAACTTTTAATCGGACTCCAGCGGATCTGTGGAGCTACAATCGCATGCCATCATACCAGATACGCATTCCAAGAAGCCAGTTTAGTTAGTTTGATCGTGGACTACTTACAAAGAGCAGGCTGAACATTGAAATCCCGTGACTACCCCGGAGAAAGTGGAGGGAGTGCAGAAACCGCTGTCAGGTCGCCTTTTTGTTCCTCTTCAATGTGGCAGCTTGAATTCTCGTCGGGGGTCGGGAACTGTTGTCGGGGAGGAGCCTCCTCACTTTGTCGACGCCTTCAGGTACAGTCGGAAATGCGCCTAGCGGGGCAGAGCCGGTCAAAAATAAGCGTGTGAAATGTGTAATTTTCTATGACACACGACTGAAGTGCTTTGTAATTCGGAGAACGCAAACTCAGCAGAGGCGCAGACAAGAAAAACACATAATTAAAGACAAATGTAATAATACACTCTTTATCAGAGTTGAGGTTGTAAAAATATATTTGAGACGACTTGTGGGTTCTTTTATTTAGTCAGACACCAGTTTAACTGCAAGAAAAAGCAGAAAATGGCAGTACATTTTAGGTGCTACACTTGGCCATGTTTACAGAGAGTTAATTTGATGCACATCTGTTGTAACACTACATGGCTCCGCGCCAGTGAATATACGAATGATAAGAAGCGGAAAATTACAACAACAGCTGGAACTTCTCTCTACAAAAGCGCGCACACCCTGGTCGTACCTTGAAGCAGTTGCACGAGATTACCGGGATCACATGAACGCCACATGGAGGGTCTGGCGTCAGTACGACGTAAGAAGAATCCGGGTGAATGATGACAGCTCACCATGGTGACGACAGTTCCAGAAAGTAATAGCGCCATATATTACCCCCGCGCTCACGGGTTGTTTTTTAATATAGATCTTATCTCAAGTTCTCATCCAATCACATTTCGAGCAGCTCCAATAACCTATTTAGGTATGCACATTGTAAACTATAAGGTATGGGCTGAACATCAGGGTGGGTCTATTTGTTTTAATTAAAAGTTTGTTTGCTCATCTATATTTACAATTGTATATTTATGTCTAAGCTATTCATTTTATATGAACGCCCGCAACTGAAGAAGCTTACTAACAGGATGTCTGAGATCTATCAGAGGCCTGAAATACTGTCTATACTATAATTGTATATCTCCCTCTAGTGCCAATTCTTTTACCTGCAACAGATTTCTACACTAAATTACTCCATACAGCTACTCAAAGGCTACTGATATGACTAATGTAGTAGTGACTCCTATGCATTCCAGTAACTTTACATAATATAGCCGCACAGTAAACAGAAGAAACAGTCAGACACCGACATACAAGAAAGTTTTTATTGATGTGGTATCAATACAATCAAGTACTGTAGATTTTGTATAAGCAGACAAACATTTTTTCGATCAAAAGGAGTGCATTTTATACCCAAATTCTATTGCATAGAGTGCACGCAATAGCCTTGTATGACAAAACAAATCCTATACGTTGATACATTGTACATTACACAAATAGAAAATAAAAGTCCACAAATAATTCCTTCACAAACAACTCTAGAATGCTAACTACATGTTGTAAATGCTCTTAACTCATCAATGCTGTTAAATACCATTTATATGTTCTAGGCTTCGGTGGTCGGTTTTGGCATCCCTATTAAATTATCATAAATGTATAAATACATCTTCATTAATTTCATGTGCAAAATGGGAATGGCCGTTTGTATTTATTGAAACTAAAACAAACAAATATCCCTTAAGAAACCGAAGCTTTTGTGAAATCTTTTTTTTTTTTGCGTTTTTTGTTGTTTGTTTTTATAAAGAAAAACAGAGAAAAGAAGCACTTCAAAAGCAATTTTGTGATTGAGGCGGTACATGGATCTTACTGACACTTGTTAAATGATCTGCACGCATTGCAAACTCAGCAAGCAAGTGACGTTGTCTATGAAAACATAAGAGAGTAATAGCCACATGTAATTCTCGCCACCATTTCATATGTCCACAAATAGAAGGTGACAACAAAAAGGCAACATACAGTACATAACGAGCCTTGGACTGCCGTGTAGACTCACATAATAACAATGATACATAGCAGTTGTAGGTGCGTTGGTGTTATGAGACAGAAAGGGTTAGAGTAAGTGCATTACATCGATGTAAAATACTGATTAGGCCTGATCCTCACACTGCTTTTCCAGAGCAACGTAAATGAGCTACTGTTTATGTGTAGTGACACAGCATTGTTTATATAGTTTATAGAAACTATAGTAAATCAGTCAAACATTATACATTCATTCTAATTGCAAAGCTCAATATTTGGCACAATCCTCCTGTACATTGACATTCCTCCATCAGGGTGTAAGGTAGTTGTAATTCAGTGTAACAAGTGTTTTGGGCGGCATAAGTTAGATTCGTAAATTCTGTCTGAGCTGAGACATGTGAAGGCACAGAGACAGTAATATAAGCACCAACTTTTCATAGTTAAATCACAACAGTTTTGCCCGGACCTCTGTATCTTTTGTCTTCCTTAACTGCAAACATTGAATAAAGATTTTGTACACTTCATAGTATGTCTTTTTTTTTTGTTCATGACCCAGAACAACTCAAAATTATTGCATGCCATTATGCCATTCATTGGACCAATATGTAAAATAGCCTGTTCAGTGTTAATGAGAATGTCACTACGCCTAATGAATTTCATTTTTGTTGTGTTTCCCATGTCACATTCATGATCTGTTTCATAGCTTGTTCCCTTACTTTGCAAAGGCATCATCAGAGTGTTGTCAAGTAAACCTATTGTGAGATTCTCCCAAAGGAGGCTAAAATATTCTGAATTCTTGTTGAACATTGGCAGGACCATAAGCGCTTCCTAAGGTTTTGTAACTTCATTCAAGTTTATTATTATCTTTGACAATGTGTTCATGACCTGAATGCTAAGGGCCCAATGTGACACAGCTACACACACATAGTGACACAGTAACAAACAGAAGGGTACACCTACGAGAACACACAAGCACGTACATACACAAAGTGTATCTTTAATGCTTCATCTGACAGAATTGAGTAAATACACAGCTCTCACCTGTGACCTGCCACCTCTCCCAGAAATCTGGCAGAGGTTTGTTAAATGTTACACAACCTGTATTTCACAACCTGCAGGCCTCAGTCAGTCCCTTTACTTATTCATGGAGTAAATGCAAATCGATGCTCATTTCCAGCTGTACACTTTGACATTATTTGGTTCTGAAACATCCTGTTGTTGGAGCCACAGATGCTCCATTCAGCTAAACAATAATCCAGCTATTTTTGACACGCTGGGTTTGGAAATAAGTAGAAAGTCATTTCATTCAGAACAACAAATGATTCAAAATTGCTCTCATTTGCCCAGCAGCAATCACAAGTCACACAGAAATTGCATTGACAGAAGAAGTGGGTGTATTGTATTTGTTGTCCATTGGCGCCTTATTTTCTATAAGCAGAATCAAGTTTTCAGCATCCTCACAGATTTTACAATATATGGTTAGAATGGGGCTTTTCTAATATGGCAGTGCAGATTGCTCACTTGGAATGACTTATTAATAGGTAGTATACCATTAGAAACCAGTGATGTCACGGTCGGAGCATGAGAAGAGGATGCCTGCAACATGGTGATGGGATTTGCAGCGCAAATGGGAAACAGTCAGATCGATACAAGGAAACAGGCCATCGATCCAGCTATACATGTTTACTCGCTGTTCATTTGCAGTTTCTTTTTGTATCTATTCCATGGCATGTAAACATTGACTGTATGCATACATATAATTTTTAATTGTCCTGAAAGTTAAAAAAGACACTGTCATTGCATGATGATGTTGATCCTCTTAAAAGGGAAATTTAAATGGACAATTCTAATACTGTGAGGTCATATTTATTGGATTGTATTTGTTGGAAGTTCAGTAAATTACAAGAAAGACAATGAACCCTCATTTTAAAAGGATGGTTACTTGACACAGAAAGAAACAGAAAAAAGCACCCAACATGGGCTTTGGCCAACTAACTGTCAAAATATATATCTCACTCTAAAAACAACTATTGAATCCCATTAATAGGTTTAATGTAGCAAATGTTTAGAGTACCAAAAAGGTCAAACAAAAGAAAAGTGAAAAATAATGGTATTACAGCACCAAATGCCTTGTTTCGCTATTGTATGTCTATATTTTCCATGCAGTGTTGTTGCTTTTTATGTCAGTATTGCCATTCATGGTTTAAATAACACGCAAGGGGGACATGACTGCAGCCAGGGAACCAATCACCCCCCCAGGGTTAGGTGATGTCGTCCTTATGTCAGAGCATGTGGGCAGGATGTGCAGTCACATGGGAAGGTCTGTTACTAGCACATTACAAAGTAAGGCACTTAATAGTCTGAATCCAATAAACAATAACAACAATGATGACGAGGACCAAATAATAACAATAAAATTATGACAATATAATAATTAAAATAATATAAGCTAAAAAAAAACACCAACATAAAATACAACCCAAAACACACATTTGAAGGACATTGAAATAAAGAAGACAGTATGAAATTCCTTCCCCTGCCTTTTAAAATTCTCCATATTTCATTCACAAAGTTTTTTCTTTCTTTCGCTGATGTTGTTGAGGGCAAGACAAATGAAGATGATGGCAATGATATTGAGAAGTGTATGGGTTTTGTGTTTCTATTATGGATGCAGGTATTTTAGGTTTAGGGCTGCTCTGAGGTGCCAATACAGGAACATGTTTAAGGAAAGGACAGGGTTATGTGGGACAGAGCAAGAATCCTGAGAAGGAGGAATGGATGTACTCGGTGGAATAGAGGCCATTTGCCTGATCCGAGGGCATCTGGACCCATACCTGGTCACCCTCCTTCAACTCTAGGACAGCACTACCAGATGCCTGGTCCATGTAGCCTTTCTTGTATTCATCATAGGTATAAGTGGCTGGTACATTGTTCTTGTACAATGCCACCCACAGGCTAGTTCCCTTTACATGCATGTGGTACGCAAAGTAGTAGACACCAGATAAAGGAGCAGTGAACATGCCAGTAGAGGAGCTGTAGGCATTTTGCCCGTTGTACAGGGTCCTGTCAAATTTTATTGGCATGCCAGATGGAGGGAAAGGCGTGGTGAGAATGGCTGTGAAGGCTGGTGCCACAGAGGCAGAGAGTGGAACCTGAGTAAATACAGGCCCCTTCCTGTCCCCCGGTACTTCATCGCCCTCTAAATCTGCATCTGTAGGCCCTGCAACAACTGTTTGGCCATTTCCTGGAGGCCCAGGGGGTCCTGGAGGCCCTGGAAGGCCAGGGTTGCCATTAAGCCCAGAAGGACCTGGTTTCCCTGGAGGTCCTTGGGGACCTATAGCTCCCTTCTCACCAAACTTACCCAGCCCTGGAGCCCCTGGAAGTCCGGGTTCGCCCTTTGGACCAGGAACACCTTGTGGGCCCATGGGCCCCATGGGACCCTGAAGACCAGGAATTCCTGACTGGCCCCTGGGGCCTGGAGTTCCTATAAACCCTGACTCCCCTTTAGGCCCTGGAGCACCTGTCAACCCTGTATTCCCAGGTAGGCCAATATGCCCTGCCTCACCTTTGGGTCCAGGTTTTCCAGTAGGGCCATTCAGCCCTGGGATGCCTTTTTCCCCTGGGATACCAGCTTTTCCTGGGGATCCACTAAGGCCTTGGTCACCTCTAAAGCCAGGCAGTCCTGGAGGCCCTTGGGGCCCCAGCTCTCCCTTCTGCCCTGGCATTCCGTGTTTTCCTGGGAGTCCCATTGGGCCTTGAAGTCCTGGCGGTCCTGGTAGTCCATCAAGACCTGGCTCCCCAATAGGGCCCACCATTCCTTGATCTCCTTTGTCCCCTGGTAGACCAGGAAATCCACCATGACCCTTGTCTCCCTTTGGTCCACTCAGACCAGGTTTTCCGTAGCCAGGACTCCCAGGAATTCCAGGATTACCCCTGGGCCCTGGCTCCCCTTTTGGACCAAGTGTACCTGGTTGTCCTGGAACTCCATCTAATCCAGGCTTCCCTAACCCAACTGGCCCTGGCAGACCTTGCAGACCTGGGGCTCCAGCTTCTCCTGGTTCTCCTCGATCCCCTGGGAGTCCTTGATCACCTTTAAGACCAGGAAGTCCGGGCAAACCTTTTAATCCTGGTTTTCCTATACCTGGAAGACCAGGTGGTCCCGAACTGCCTTTGAGTCCAGGAGGCCCCCTTATACCTGGAACCCCTGGCTTCCCATTTCCGTTCTCACCCTTAAGTCCACGATCACCTGGTAGGCCAGAAATACCCTTTGGTCCTGGCTCACCACGAGTACCAGGGGGGCCTCTGTTACCTGGAAGACCAGGTTTCCCATTTAGAGACAGACCAGCTGGGCCAGGGAGCCCGGGCTGTCCAGGAGGACCACGGGGACCTGGTTCACCACGAGGGCCAAGCTCACCATTAAGTCCTGGCATACCCTTTGGCCCAAGCTTTCCTGGAAGACCTGGAAGTCCAGGCTTACCAATCCCTGGAAAACCAGACGGTCCCTGAGGTCCTGGCTGACCATTGAGACCAGGCTTCCCAAGTCCAGGTTTTCCTGGTTGTCCCGGTTGCCCAGGGGGCCCTCTTGGTCCAGGTTTACCTTGGGGGCCTGGTTCACCTTTGACTTCCATCATTGGTGGCATATCTAGAAAAAATATGATAAAGCAGTTAGTATAATAGTGTCCAAGTTATTTTGATTGCTGAATTTTGAAGACATTTGAAAACAATTAACAATGTAATTATATTTCCATTGTTAGCAATTCCATCTGAGTTGTCTTAATCAACTGAATGATTTGTACACATTCTACTTTGAAAAGAACAGCAGAGAAATGTGTGTACTTCTGTGTAGACTGGACACATTGTCTACCATTTCTGAACCAACAAAAGTTGCTTGGTGTATTCATAAAGTTAAACACCAAAGTGCTATCCAAAAATTTAAATGATTAGTGTAAATATTTGTAATTTTAAATTTATTGTCATTTTTTTGAAATCATGATGAACAAATGATGTATTGGAACAACATTGTCAGTGTCACTATAGAGAGTAAAGTAGCATCAAGAGTAGCATCTTGTTAGGCACTACAAGAGAAGACACAACCACACCTGGTGATGTCTAGGTATATGGCCATTGTTAAGAACAAATGACTATAAGAGAAACAATGAAATGAAAATTCAAGCTGTTAAGTTAAAGTTTAAGCCTAGGAATTGGGGATTGTATTTATAAACATAGAAGGCACACAGCCAACTGGGAATATTGTGCTTTTTAGAGCTTAGTATGAGTTCAGAGATAAAGAGGTGTTTAGCTAATCAAAGTCATCCAAAGGGATTCTTTGACTACTCAGATAATTTACCCATTCATCTATTTTCTTCACATGGTCAGAGCTGCAAGTGGCCAAAGATTATGAAAGTACAGATTGATTGAAAGACAGCTCCCCAGTCTTTTTAATGCTTTATATGTTTCTCAGTACTGGATCTAAATTTTCTATTTTCCTAACTACTGACTGGCTTGGCAGCCCTATTAGATTTGATTTTTTTTGATTGTGTAATACAGAGGAAAACAGACTGCAGTGTACTGCACATCATAAACTGTCTCATTATTCTGTCATAGCACGGTGGGGAATAAAAACCAGGCCAGAAGGGCAGCCACACAAGCTTGGTCTGCAGTCTACAGTAACTTGTTGCCAGTATGAAATAACATGTTGTTCCACTGCTTCATTTCAGCAATGCAGTGCCTGCAAATTATGCTTCAAGGTAGATCAAATGGCCAGAGGACATCTCAGTTGGTGTTTCGGATTTTTTTTTGATAATATTGCATACATGTCAAATAAAAATGCAAATCATCACGGAGTAATCACTACCTTGGCTGTCCTGTCCTGTTTGAAATTAAGTTGCGAAGACAGTTCAAGCTTGTTTTGTTGTGAAGCTGAGCAAGAAATTTCTTGTCATTGTTAAACCACATCCAGTGAAAGCACAGTATGCTATCTGACATCCAAAACCTGGCATCTGCCCCTGCCATCACAGCATGTTGCTAGGTTCTGTTGGTAACTGAAATGTGACAGGGGAAAAATGAATAATTCGCTTTCCTTGCAACCATCTCTAGAAATCTTCCTACCATACTTCTACCACGGTCCATTACTTCCCCCTGCTGGCAGATCATGACACATGCAGCCCTATACTTGAAATCAAATACAATGCAGTGAAAAGCTTAATAATGATAAACACCATTTGGGTTATAGTATTATATATTTCAAATTATGCTATAACAGTCAAGTATGAATGTCTGCATTTAAATACATGAGGGATCATGACTCTGAGGTATATCAAATCTGGGTACAAAACAAAACACCATTCTTCCTGTCAATAATGCTGATGTTTGAATTCATGACTTTATTGCTACTAAGAGGATACAGAAAGGAAGCATCCTCTGAAAAGTCTATCAAGTTGAGGAACACAAGTGGTCAAGTTGTCAAAAAAAAAAACCCACAGTACTAATGACGCTTATTCTGAAGAGGAACTAAAACAGACATTTAAAATTGGTCAGATAATATGTCTACTAAAACTTCTACTTTTTGTACCCCTAGTGGATAGCCTCAATTTTAGTCTTGTTTCTCCACTATGGATGATTTTAAAATGCCATCCACAGAGTGCAAATTACGACTTCACACTTGAGAGGGAGCAAAGATGTCTTAATTTTTTGTTACAGTTTCTTAGGACCTAAAGATTTAAGTTGTGTTTACAAATACAATTGAACTGATAGGCTGAAGTATTTACTGAGAGTGTAGTCATAATGTCAAGATACTGAAACCTGTCAAGCTTGCCCACATAACCACAATACCACAGCTTGTGAAGGGGACAAGAAAGGAACAGGAAGCATGTATTACCAGATAGTTCTTTTTTTAGAAGGGCTTCAGTCTGAAAAGTAATTTCACTGGTGGTGCAGTGTGGACATGTGACCACTGAGTGGCAGTATCATCATAGTATTCAATGTGAGACACAAGCACAAGCTTCACTCTTCCACATTTGAAGATGCACTTCTACCATACTCGATGGAAGATTTAAATGATCAACTTCAACATGATATTTTTTCTGAACCCCTGTTATGGACTAATTCCGTGTAAAATGTCTCTTAATGTCATCAACACCGTTTGACTTTGGCATTTGCTTTGCAGAAGGGGCCTCTCATATTACAAGGAAAATCTCACATGTTCCAGAAATTGCAATGTGTAGTTAGAGTCAAATATGAAAATGACAGCATGTTTATTTTTCAGAATGATTTCCAGTTTCTGCCTTCCCCAATTCCCTTGCTGTGGCCTTTCTTTTAATCTACTCTGATTTACATTTACACATTCTCTTGAGGAATAAGATGAATACGGTTTTAAACAGTGGGGTGACAACATCCATATGGTAAGAGGAGCAACTGTTCTGTGCAGTCAGGGAATTCAGCTAACAATGGGCATTTAGGTCTCTGTCAGACACAAACTAAGCATCTGCCAAATGCTGGGTATGGGTATCTGTCTAAGTGAGACATGGAGATAAACAAAATCAAATCTGTTTCGAAATGACTGTTGCTGACTGACATGTAAGTGTAAGCAGACTTAGCTGTCTGCAGACTTGTTCATCCCTCTGAAACCCAGCTAGCTTTTGAGAGGGTGCAGCAACACATTTCTGACATTTCAATTTGAATTGACATGGCTCCACAAACTACAAATTTCACTCTTTGCATTTCTAATTTGTTTTCATACTTCTGCTCTCTCTGTGTAAACACAGTCTGCAGTTCAGTCTAGTTTAGCTGAAAAATCACAGAATTTTTGTCACATGACTGTTGGCCTCAGCCTGCTCAGTCATGGCATTATGTTTGCAGTGAGGAGTGCAGAATTTTTTGTTTTTTGCTGAATCTGGCTACTGCAAATGCTTCATTTTCAGCAGAATTTTAAATAAGACATGTCGAATAAACCAATGAAACATCTTGATTTTCTAGGCTTGGATTTGATTCATTTTCTAATTGGAACCACACATAACACATAGTTAGTTCAAGGACCGACAGAAAGTGAAAAGCCCAGCATTTCTTTCTGTTTTTACAGATTCTTGCTTTGATAAATGGGAACATTTTGGCAATTTTTTAATAGATAACATGCCTTTCAAACCCACCAGCAGGTTTTGGGGTTCACGAAGCCAACTGCAGGGTAGACTTGAAAATAACACATTTATCCCACTCAGAGGGGTTACTCACCGACATAATGTCCTTTGCCCTCTCGAAATGGAGGTCCAATAGGCCCTTTCATCATGGGCTGCATGTACTTCATGTGTGGTATGGGGGCATAGCCTCCAGCAAGAGCACGCCCCCCAAGCATCAGTAGCACACAGACAGGAGCCAACAGCATGGTCACTAGCATCCCAGGCTTTAGGTGTCACACACAAAGAACTGGAGATAAGAGAAAAAGAGGACAGTTAATATGGACTTTAGTGACTTTCAGACACACAATGATAATGGCTTATGGAACCATAGTGGTGCAAGTTGCATATGGTAATTTAGGAATTTTTCAATATCATGTAAAGATATTAAATCTCATTTGTTAAAGCCAGACACCATCTGCAACACTGGTGACGTATAAATACTTTACATCTTATATGTGCAAACACATAAATGTAACTTATATATATTTATTATACACATAATGCTTATCTATGTTGAGCTGCTGCACAGGTACAGTATGTGGTTAGCACTTGGCTGGGGCAATGTTTGGTCTAGATGGCCCTTAGTAACTGTGACAGGCATTTCTGTTGACTTTAATTTACTTCAGGAAGAAATGACCACATCGCCCCCTGCTAAATATTTTCATAACCATGGTCAGGTGCGAACAGGAAACCACCAGAGGACAGTTAGAGTGTTTGTGTATCGCAAGTGAGCAACTGTAGACGTCCAGGACTGGCTTTAACCAGGGAAACGATGTGTGAAAATGGCATGAATATCCACTCTAACTCTCCCCTGAGTTGTTTTCATCAGCTCTCTTTGGACTGATGACTGTCAGGAGTTATTTTGTGATGGTGTGGGATGCAAAATGTAATTTCAGGCCCAGGCTGCTGGCTTTTAAATGTCAACCATGTCACGGTTTTAGTGAGCATAAAAATTCTGCAAGGATGAGAGAAATTGTTATTTCCATGAAAAACTATATGCTCCAAGTGCCCCATGTATGGGCGACAATTAGTGGAAACAACAAACAAACCAAATGACACATATGTGAGATATATTTCCCCCTAAGGCAGGTTCAGTTTTAACAGTTATCTCTTACTTATCCTGGGTCGTTAGTTTAAAGCAGCATAAAGTACCACTCAGTTCATGCTACAATAATTAAGAAGCTGATTCTGAACACCATTTAGTCATATCAGGCCCCCAGTCTGTGCACGATAGCAGCATCTTCTGTCTGATCACATAAAATAATAATCTGTATCCCTCTCTAATCTTTCTCACTCCATATAATACTCATCTTGTCATTGTCAGTGTGTGTGATATGCTCGACAGTCTCTTCAGATATGGATTGCAACATTGAGAAGAATGTTCCCTCTGAAAGTGTATTCGGAGGCACAGTTACACGAACATGCGCTGACAGTTTCTCATTTGAAAATTACATCACATTACACAATGCAGTTAATTGGCAGCAGGGTCGGGAGTAATCTGGGAGTTCGCCGCAGACTTTAAATCACAAGCACTTAGAAAAAGGTGTTCTCATTGCCACCACATGTGCTGAGTTTATGTCTGTTTTACAACTTGGCCTGTAATTGTCTCAAAACCACATATAGCCAGATAGTCAAATTCTTGTGTCAAAGCCATTTACCAAAGTGCTCTTGAGCTAGTTTTTGAGATTAGTCAAAAATATGTGTGTCTGTGGTTTGTGCTTGTTTATGTTGCAGTATGTTGTTGGAGTCCTCGTGAGGGAATACAAAGATGTTGGGAGAAATAAAGCGGAGAAGAAGAAAACAGCATTGGTAGGGCAGTGCTTGGTCGCTGGCCGACTTTCTGGCTGGCTGGCAGGGAAGCTCGTCTGGTATGGGGGTGTGCGGTTTTGGGACAGATGTAATTTAGCAGACGGTTCTGGATGCCCACCATTCTGCAGGCGTCAAACCCAATGCAGAACCAAACACAGAAGCTGTGCATGAGCGGGGATCAGTCACAGACAGGCGGTTCACAGATCCTCACAATCTGTTTATCAAGTGTTTTTATTGAAAAGCTCTGCAGACGTTTGTTAAAAAAAAAAAATAAATCTCACGCGATCCCCCTCTGGCTGGCCACCATGAGCCACTGCTGGACCGAGACCCGTGCCTGCTCTCGCACACAAGAACACCCACATGAGAAAACACACACTCTTGGTATGCATGAGAACGCAGTATACCTCTGCTAAGTGGTTATGCAGGGTGTCTTGAAAACACTCAAACTCGTTAACTTTCCCCCATTTTCACATAAAATCATTCCATTCGAAACAAGACATAACAAAACCCAGGGTTTGAAAGGGGAGAGGAGCTAATGATGAATCAAAGCCTCTCTTAGTAAACACGAGCTGCATCCAAAGTTACAGTGAAAAAGCCTCGTCTGGCAAGCTGAGTGACGCTTTATATAAAACAGATTTAACCGGGGAAAAAAATCACTACACACATTACAGTAACAGATCCAAAAATATACAAAGAAAGAAACAGCAGACCAGAAAAATAGAATTAATGAAGAAATAAGAGACAGTCCGACTGTTGTGGGTAAAAAGACATCATTAACTCCACTGGACAACTTTGCCGTTCTCACTTATAGAAAACCGTCACATCACTGAGCTCTATCACACCCACATCCATGGACGGATTATTAGAAATCTGCCATTTGTAGTCATTTTGTAGTTCTTTGGCTCTTCTTTTTGGCTGTTTTGCGTCTCACTGTATTCCTTCTGTGTGACTTTGCACTTGTTTTAACTCTAGTTGTTCTGCATGGAAGTGTATTGTATTCACCAAATAAAAAGGTGAACAAAAAGGAGAATTACCTTGTTTGTAATCATGACTAAAAAGCATTGCGAAAAATATTAAATGAACTGTTTAATGTCTTACTTGTGTGAACAGATTTTTAAGAAGTATAATGTTGCCCTGGAATCACTGAGTTACCCTATGGGCTACCTACAGCCTTGGAATGTATATAAAGATATGCAGCTTCTGGGTCTGAACAGTGAGACAATTGAGGAAGTACCATAAACCTGCATTCTTTCAAATGGCCAGTAGAGGGAGACTCCTGAGTCTGCAAAAAGAAATCTAACTGTATAGAAGTCTGTGACAAAATTATCCTTCTTCTCCCTTGATTTGTTATCTCAATAAGCATGTTCCTAATAGGTTTATAATCTTAATCGCTAGTTTCAACACTTTCTGAATGTAGCATAATGTTCATTTTGTTCAGTGTAGTCATACTTAGATAAAAATGGTTGAAAAAACTGATCATGTTTTAAGGTAGCGGAACCTTGTGATAGACAGGTCGCTGCTGTCTAGTGTCCTCAAGTTTTTTGAGAGTTCTTTGAGTCATTTTTGCTGAATACATGGCCGAAAAAGCAAATTCTCCCTCTGGGGATGTTCAAATATACCATCTTTGTCTTATGTTTCAAAAAGGCAACAGTTTCCAGTACGTACTTTTTAACTTGACTGCTCAAATGGAACAAGTGAGTAAGAGATATTTTTGTCTGTAGTTTGCCTCCATTGATTTAAGTCTTTCTCTGAGTGATATTTTGCAGCTGAGCCATACTCTTTTGGTGCTCCTGGTTGAAAAACTGCACCTGAACTTTAGGATTTTCCAAACAAAGAGATAAAAAGAGGCTGTCCAAAGGTCCTTGTCGCAGCAGAGTTTCCTGGAAAGACATTGCAAAAGTGCTGCAGCACACAAAATATCTTAGGAAACAACCGGAGCAATCTTGAGATGTATTTTCCACTTTCATCAATAAACTGTTGCACTGCATGACTGAAACTACGCTTGCTGATTTTATTGAGTTTTCACTGAAGTGTCAGTATGCTGGTGTACATGTTGGCAAGTAGACAGAAGAAACACAGACAGACATCCCACTTTCACATCGGCCTCCAAACCACCTGGTAATCCGAAACTCGCAGTCGTGGACTTTCTTGAACATGTGCTGGATGCCACTTAAACAGAGCCGAAACACTAATCGGTGAAGGCTTCGGGCAGCCAAAGCAGACTCAACAGCTTCCAAACCCAGGCTCAGCAGCATCTCAAGTGGCCTCCTCAGACAAGCAGAAGAGACGCAGACAACCCCGCTGAGAGCAAGCCAAGCACACACTTCCCTAACTGCTCTGTCTCCCACTAATGAAATCAACAGCGCCGGGGAGGTGAGCTCGAAGGTGTTCTGCCTCCATTCCCCTTAAGCTGTCCATGTGTGGATCCAGACTACCAGACATTTCCTAAACCACGTGCCACAGAGCGATTATAGGTACACCGAGTGTGAGGATTCGGTGTCATGGAGGGAAGAGGAGGCGGTTGTTTTTGTGGTGAACATTTGAGCCGCTCCTTGAGTGGAGGAATCATCACCTCAGCATCATGTACTCTACAATGCCAGCTTTTACAAAAAACACCAAATGGTTCAACAACAACCGAGGACCACGATGGTTTAATAGTTTGGTTACAACCACAGGCCTCACAGAGAATTGCACTTAAAACCTGACCAGATATTTCAGCTGATTCATCCAATTTCGACAAACCTTAACCACAACCACGGCCATAACCCCTCCTGACTCCAACCAAGAATCCACACGGCCTGTCAGCTGTTATTTAACCACAACCGTCTTCCTTTACCAAACTCCCTTCTTGGGAATTCAGTTAAAAAATGCTGGGAACTTTTACAGGAGAGAATGAATTTCAAGTACCAGAGTGGAAGAAAGGCAGACTTTCTGATTTCAGTTTACACTTTTGTGGTTTATTATTCTGCCTGCAGTCTAGACATATGAGCATTAACGGATTTTACAGATTTGTAGTAAAAAAAAGACAAGCACCTGTAGATGTCAAGAAAAACATAGGCAAACAGGCCAAAATGCTACGAAGGTCACTCCACTGACCATTAATATGCTCCTTGGTTTAAAAATGCATAGACGATTGAGGGATAGGCAGAGGAGAGAGTGAGCACAGCAGTTGCACAACACAACTCTTACTGAATAGAGATGCGTGTGTGTGAAGGGTTGAAGAAACTGAGCATGCTGGGGTTTATATTTAGAGAATCACTTTCCTTTCAATGAAGTAATCCCTACACCAGACCAAGCGGCACTTTGAGGCGTAATATTTGAGTAGCAGTCACAGTTATTGGTGGCTTTGAAAGCACACTGCATTACTGTGTAAATAAGCACCGAGGAGGCTGTTCACATAACGCGGCCATGTGTGTGTATAAAAGTGACCACAAAGCTAATGCATACATAATGAGACATTAACATCTGGTACTTAGTTGCAACCAGCTGGAAAGTGGATTTAAGGTTTTGTTTGGTTGCTTCTTAGGAAAAAAACTGTACCCTCTAAAACACCACAATGAAAGCACCAATGTTCTCTTATTTGTGTTTCCACTGAATCGCAAGTTAAATATAGAAACAGTCATTAGAAACACTGTAAATGATTGTTTTTAATGTCGAGACATGACGTACACTATTTATGCTGATTCACCTGTACGTGACTATACATTTACAACATAATGTAAACAGTGTAATTCTAAAATATACAGACGAAACACAAATTAGGCGTGTTTCCATTCACTGCTTTGGAGCAGAGGCGCCTCCAAAAGAGGGCTGGGGCACAGCCACCCTTGAAATTTCAATAGCCACCCCACATCTGATAGGTCAAGGTCATTTGCACCCACACACTTTAAAACATTAACAGAAACTGAAGTTTAGTTTGCTGCCACCAGCTGTAAGTAGGAGTCTTTCCTCTGAGTTTAGTATATAAACGCAGCATCAAACAGCAGCAGGATCCACATCAGTGTCTCCAAAGTGAGAGAGTTGTGCACATTTACGCACCACAGCAGTAACTTCATCAATAATTTAAGATAATAAATTACCCTTGACTTCGAAACATGATCGATCAGGATCTAAAGATAAATAACACTGTACTTTTCCTCACTTTCATACAGGTGAGTTGTCACACAGAGTCGGCTTACAATCTGCAGTTAAATCATTTGTTACACAACTGAATTCTGAGCTCCCTCACAGCTGGATATTATTTTACTGTTTATACATTTGGTAAAGTAAAAATCTTTTTCTGTCATATCAAGTGTTTTTATGAGGGGCATTTTTCAGTGTCGCAGCAGGATGTCTGCAGCGGTGACATTAATGTGCGTATGGATGCATTACAGAACACGACCTCCCTAATCAATAAAGAAACTATCAAAATACAGCAACGGGAAGCAATGAAAACACGTTTTATTGTACCATAATTGGCCCTAGTTAGATAAATTATCTTCACACACGGGCTGAACTTTCAGTACTGAAATCCAAAATAAACTCTGGATGTCTTGCCTATGGGTGAACTTTTTCCCCTTTAAATACTCTGCGGCCTCTCTTCTCCTGGTTTATTCTGATCCGCTGTCACGCTAATACCCAAAATGTTAACAGCAGTTGTATTAGTGTGTGTATGTCAGATGATTAGTCATCTTCACTGTAAAATAACAAAACAAGATATATCAGTGTGTGATTTCTTAACTTGGGTATTGTCATAGTTTTCAAATAGTCTCCACACAACAACAGCATAATACAATTCCTGAAATTCAGTTATTGCTGTTGGTGTTTGTGTTTGACTTTCTGTGGCTCCACCTTAAAATCTGTATGAAAATCTTTCTAGGGCCCTGAATGGGAGCAAAAAACAAGGATGCTTAGTGTTGTCAGAAGGTGGCGGTACAGCCTACGTTAGCCTATAATAAAAAATGGCTGTGAAAAAACAGAGTAGAAGAAGCTGGAAACAAAACCATGAGTGCATTCCAATACACATGGTACCACTGTATGCCAGAAAAAGATTTATTATGCCTCAATTCATAGTATGTCAAATGCCGTATGCCAAAAACACCAGGATGTCTTACTACATATGGTTGCATCTTACAGTATGCAAGACAGCACGCTTTTCTGGCAATTCCGACCCACAGTTCTCTGCACAGAGTAAAATACATCACATACATCACAGCGTCCTGCTTGAGTAACAAGCTTGAGCCGCCGTGAACACACAGTTAGGTGATTTCAACAGTACGTACTTTGTATCGTAGTGTATCTGTAGTGCATATTGAAAGTAATTTTTGGAATGAACAGCTTGTTAAAGAAGGAGAAACAAAAAAAAAAACATTTGGCCATCTATCAGAGAAAAATACATCGAGGTCTCCAGGAATTATTTTCAGTCAGGAAATTTGTAATTATTCTCTCATGTCAGCTGATATTGGACATGTTTCGCGCTGCCTGGAGACAAAGACAACTAAACAAGCAGAAATAGCTGACCTGCCATGTGTGTAAAATGTTTGCTACATCAGAGCTTATTCGGATAAGGTGTTTCCGTCTCTCATTATGCACGTGAATCTTTTCACACAGAGGAAAACCTACATCAAGCGAGGGGAAAATCTTTTTCTGAAATGATACTTCAAAACACGCATGAAAGTCCATTATGGAAACATGGCCATTGACATGCTGACATCATCAGTCTTTCTCTCTCAGTACTAATACTGATGACGTGTTTATGCCCTGTGGATGACACAAACAGTACTCAACCATTTCCTCCCTGCTCAGGCACACACATGAACGCAAATACAGTCACCTTCTATGTCAGTCTGTCATCATGATTGTTGTATTCTATTGCAACCTGAAGATTCCCGTATAACAGCATGAACTGCTGTGGTTTGTTTTTCAAATGTATCAGTCCAAGTGTTTACGAGAAGAAGCAAAATAGAAGGCTACAATCAATCATTCCAGGTGAACTGAAGACAGGATTGAAAACAGTCTCACTTGCTTCTGGAGACAAAAAAAAAATCCCAATATTCAAAGAAGAAGAAGCAGGAAAGGAGAAGAGCCTCATCAATTCAAGGAAATAGTACCTGTGGAGCAGGGCTGTGTTTTCCTAGCATCCCTGAAGCATGAAGCGGGCGAGAAAAGAGCTGAGAGGAGTGAGTTTATGTTGATGGATCGCTTAAAGAGGGAGCAAGTGAGAGTAAAAGGAAATGGAGGGTGTAGGTTGTGTAAAGTGTGGGGAGAGAGGGAGAGGGACAGGTGATGGGGAGGGGAGAGGAGTCAGGAGGTCAGATAGAGGGGTTTTCATTGCTTGATGATTTCATTAAGAGGAACACGTTTAATACCCCTGGGCACTTATCTAAGTGCAGAAGCAGACATGCTAATCATAAAATGGGGGATGATGTATTGAGCATATGAAAGTGTTTGTGTGTGTGTGTGTGTACTCGGGGGCAAAAGTTGAAGCGGCCAAAGTGGGGCTAATTAGTCGCAGAATTATTAAACTGTAGGACCTCTCACATGCACGGCTGCATGTGAGTTTTACAAGGGAGCTTATTTGCTCTTCGGCTCCGCGCAGGAACAGGCAAGTGAAAAGGCGTCCATTACAATGTATAAACCAGACTAACTCCCTGCTGCTGCATCGAATCACGCTCTATCACCTCATCTTTGGCGCAGCATTTATGATCAGAACAGAGCAGAGAGGCATTTTGCAAAACATCCCCGACCTGCTAAGGAGCGGGTTACAGCACGGGGAGGGGGGCAAATGGAGAAAGCGAGAATCAGTGGGCAGACACAGCTATACATTTCTGCCTGCCCCACTGGTGCACCTAAACCCAATACGAGCACCTGATTAGGTAATCGAGAGGAAAAGGGTAAAAAAATAATCTCATAAAGTGCAGTCTGCTTCCACCTTTCCAGAGCAATAAATGTTCTGCTTTTCAATGCAGCAAGACGGGTCACTGAGAGCACAACTGCCATACTCCCATAGACTGACATTAGTGGCTTTGTGTTTTCTCATCGCACGAAAAATGAGAAATCTATACAAAGATAGAGATTTATGATTGGAATGTATGACCATAAAGGGAATTGTGTGTTAGAGGGCACTGTGGAGATGACCTCACCTCAGAAGGAAAACTTTGAGGACACCCAGTAATATAATCTCCTGTAAATCAGAATGATGGCTCTGTCTCTCGCTGCCTCTCAACTGGCAAACTCAGCTCTTTTCTCTCCCTCTCTCCCTCGTCCTTAAGCCTCTCTGTGCTGTCCATTGCTGGTGTGAATACTTTTATTGTTCGCTGCCAAAGCAAGACCAAGCAAAGCGATTCTTTCCCCGCTGTTAATTTGGAACAGCGAAGGTGTGGGGAGAAGAACGGGAAAGAGCGCATGGGATAAAGGGGTGAGTGTTTGGAGTGTTCGGCCGATTACAATGAAACAGTGGCAGGTTTATCACTGATAATGTCATTTTTGGAACAATGCATCTCCGGTTTCACACAAAAGTAAAAAGCAGCAGCTCCTCCTCTCTAGCCGGCGATTATGGACTTTATTGAAAGTCTGAAGCAGATTAGCTGGATCTGGCTAGCAGGAGGTAATTTTCAAACTAAGCGAGGTGGTTGAAAACTCCATTGCCAGCTGACTTTTTAATGTTTCCAGCTGACTTGTTTAAAAACCAGAACTCTGTAAAAAGGTTTTAGTGCAGACATAATTAGTGCTAGCATGCTAAAAAACTGAAGATAAAGCTATTATATATGAATTTGGCTTCAGCACAGTGGATGTTCTAGTCCTGAACTGATGATTTCCCCCCCCCAAACCCCCTCAAAAATAATCTAACTAGTGAGAAAATTACATACTGTTACCACAGACCGTATATAAAAGGGATATACTCTTTGTGACACCACCCATAGGTTTCCTGAAGAGCTGTTCTGAAGCTCAGTGGGGTGGCTTCAACCATCGGCAACTTGCCCGTACCTGACTCTGCCTTAATCCCCGCTAATCCAAAAAGGATGGTGGAGCATGAGTGGAACTGAGGTGGGCCAAATATCTGGACAGTCCTGTGGCAACCCTCACCTGTCACTCAAATCAACCCCACCCCTTGATTATACATAAATTTAGGCCTTAATACAATCTAAAGAAGTGAATTAAACAAAAAAACACCCCTTGTACAGTTGTTGTCAGTGGGAAAATCAGCTATAGAGACCTAAACTATTTTTGTACCAGGCTGTAAACATGCTGATTTCTGCTGTAAAGTTGGACATTTTAACATGGGAGTCTATGAGGATTGACTCAATATCTGAGCTAACCTCAAGTGGTCATTTTAGGAACTGCAGTCAGTTCCTAAAAGTTAATATTGGATTTAAATTTTTAGCTATTTTTAAACTATGAGTAGTTTTTGCTCATGTTACAGTTGATAAACATGTTCAATTCATTTCTTACACTTTGTTATATCGTTTTTAAACATGTATTTTCCATATTCTGAAGTCACACCATCCTCCAGCTCCTTTCTATCTCATGCATTTCAGGCCCATGCATTTTAGCACGTGGAAAAAGCTAGCATCTGCTAACCTGTCACATCGCTGTTCAGGGGCAAGCTTTACCAAACAGTCATTTGTTCAGACAGGATGGTGCTGTGCAGGTTCAAGGATTAGATGTGGGAGTCAGCATGGCTCTAATGCACTGGGCTGGGCCGGGTCTGTGTTTTGTCTCCTGTTTCTGTGTCATGTCTCCAAGTAGCTGTTACCTTGTTCCCTTAACTGGCTGGGTGGCTTCGCTTCTGCCAGGATGGCGCCTTTGAAATGTACAGGTCAGAAAACACAAAGAAAACTGACAAAGCTGAGACAAAGCAAAGGGCTCAAAACAAGCCCCCGGGCGAATGATTCATAATTTGACCTATAATGAGTTTCGCAGTGAGCTTTTTGCAACACAGTTTCATTATTTCCTGACAGTGAGTCAAAATATTCATGGTGGCAGTTCATCCAAAGTGAAAGCTGGTTGTGGCGAGGAGTCAAAGCCCATGTGGAGAGGGAGCACATGGGTCTATTTAAGATTCAGCACTCTGAAGGTGAGAAATGTTCTGGGGCCCTGAAATACGGGGGCTAAACCCGGAACAATCACACGCCATCAATTGTTCCATTCTTTTCTGCCAGGACGGGGAAAAATCCCAAGCTGCACGTAGCTGGGGCTAACGTCCAGGAAGGAAAAGCCCAGAAAAATCCTCTCATAGTCTGTTTCTATCAAAGGATTCCACAGTGTGACAGTCCATGAAAACACTGAACTGTTACAGATCACGTTTTCAAATGCTACCACTGGCGATGGAGGGAGACTGATACTTGTGTCAAGGGTCGAAGAGAGGGGGAAGAAAAGGAAAGAAAAAAGCGTCTCATGAACATTCACGAGATCGAAGCAACAGAGGGGGAGGAGAAAACAAGTAGCCATGAAGGAGACATGAAGTCATTACAAATGGCAGAAAGACAAACAGAAAGATGGAGGGGAGAAATGAAAAAGGGGAAAGTTAAAGCTTTAGCTCTTGATCTCCCTGTTGACCTACTTCAGATGTGTGCCCTGCCAATCATCTCACACACTCCTTCCGCTGGCAGCCGAAACAGCTTCACACGTACATGCACGTGTCCCACACACACACACAAACACACACATCGGTTGGCAGCAAAACAGAGGGGGAGGCCTATTTTTCTGTCCCAAATGGAGGGAAGGAGAGAGAGAGAGAAAAAGAAGGAGAGGTAGAAGGGAGATTATAATTTAATAAGGGGCAGGAAATCTTGGTCAAATCCCCCTGAAGGAGTTGAAATGCCTCCGTGCTGGAGGCTACTGCACTATAGACTGACTGAGCTCCATCTGAATGGGCTTCTCTGGCACAGGCAGTGGGACAGACAACCAGAAAGCAGACAATAAACCAGGAAGAGAGAAATTCCACTATACTGTTGTTCGGAGTCCTACTCCAATATGAAATATCTAACCCAGCAATTTGTAAAGCCGTAGTTTGAGCTGCATGATTTCTGCTGGATCCACACTGATGAATTTTGTGGTTAGCATGTAAGTGAATAAGGCTGAGGGCTCAAAGGTTTTTAAAAAAATACTCCTCCACATTTTCATACATCAGTTTAACCGAACTTATGCCTCCTTCGGGGAAAGGAATTGTGTAAGACCAAAGCCTCTGATGCCAACTATTGGAACTTTTTATTGCAGCACATTTTGGTCGGTACTATGCAAACAGAGGTTTAAACCTTCCTAAAAATCTTCTATTACCAGTGGGACATCTGAAGGCTTTTACCTTCAAAAAACTTTACAAAGTATTGTTAGCATTAGTAGTAACAGCCATCTTCAGGGTAGTGTTATTTTTTCTGCCTCCATGAGTATGTGGAGATCCGCTAGAGTCCACATAAGACCCAAAATTTGGATTGGTGTGGTCAGCGAGCATCTATGCATCAACGGCTACGAGTGATGCACAAGCTCAACAGTAGTATGCAAGCACAAAATATGCACACACCGATCTACTGTGCATGTATGGAACTCCAAGTGGACTAGAAAGTAGTATCCAGTCTTAAACTTCCTCGTGGACACGCATGCAAACAGTTGCAAACACCATGGATGCATGGCTGCTGTTACGACACTACTTTTATAGTTAGCTGGCGTCTACTTGAGGGGGTTTCTTAGATTTATTTACAAGAGGTTGTATCCACTTATTCCATGCATGTGCACTACTGGCCTTGTAAAGTAGTCACTGCAGGGGTACAAATTTTGGACTGCTTGTGGATGTCTGTGTAGGAGCCTATGCAGACTTTACGTCAAAAAGGAAAATGTACATCACATGGACCCCAGTGGACGATAGCATACTTACGGACATGTAAGTTATAACAATGACCTAAAACCAAAAATACATGTCCATGGTTTCCACACTTCTCCATGTGTGCCTCGGCAAGGGACAATAATCAAGGCTTGGCTGAAGAAAGCCCCACACAGAAGACAAATGACATCATAACTCTGGGAAACGCATTGCAAAATCAATCTTAAGTTACCAATTAACAGCCATAATGTCACCAGTGGACTTTCACTTACGAAGCCAGATCATGTAACTGACTGATTTCTTTAAAAACACTGCCGCTGTGGGCAAAAGTGAGTGACAAGATAATAGTACACTGACTTTCCATTTATTTCCAAAGGTTTTCTTGAATTAGTTCTATCAAAAAACGCATCATCAGACAATCGGACTGACACTGAGTGGAAAAGAAGCAGAGAAAAAAAAAGTGGGACTCCTGGTGAGATAGTGTGTTTACTACATGTTTTGGTTTGTGATGTTTTTAATAATAATAATAATAATGCCTTGTTTTTATATAGCGCTTTTCAAGGCACTCAAAGACGCTTTACATTGCATTATTCATTCACTCCATACTCGATGGTGGTAAGCTGCGTATGTAGCCACAGCTGCCCTGGGGTAGACTGACGGAGGCGAGGCTGCCAGTCTGCGCCATCGGCCCCTCCGACCACCACCAACCTCTCACTCTCACACTGCATTTTATTGGTATTGTTCTAAAATGTGGTGTAACAGTCGCACAGGCAGAGAAGAACCAGCGCTTAAGTTCACAAACTGACCTAAAAATGTCAGAAACAGAAGGATTTATTTTAGCCACCATAAGCTAATGCTCACACCAGGCTGAGTGAAGTTATAGCAACAAAACCAATAAGTGCATGTTATTTCTCATAAATTCTCCCTTTCATTTTTTTAAAAAGAGAGAACACTGTGTCAGTCTTCTTCCAAAAGTTGCATAGTCCTATCATAAAAACACAATCAAAATAAGTACTCTCTAAGAAAATGACACAGTAAATGACACAAGAAAACCACTGCATTTGAGTAACAGCAGGTTCCCCAGTTTCTTTTTGCTTGGGCCAGAACGAGACAAACTCCTCTTGACAGTCAACAATAAAAAGGAACAACTAAGTGAATTGTGAGTCTAAAAAATACAACCATCAGAAAACAAGCCAGCAAGTGAACTACTGCTGTTGCTCCATGACTGTGTGAGGAGGTGTCAGCAGATGAGCGGGAGGTTTGGGATCATATAAAGTGATTTATTGAGCGAGCTCTTATCGGAGATGCACACCATCACAGTTATGTTGCTATTAGTGTAGTGCATTAGTGCCTGGGAGTCTCTGGATGACATTTACTGTTGCAAGGGTTTGAGGGATCAGCTCACATATTCATCCTACTGCAAGAGTAAAGATAACATGCTGAACGCTATTTGGAACCGAACTCAAGAGGGTGAAGGGAAATCTGCTAAGTCTCTCTGCTCAGAAATCACTTGTTCGCTCACCCACCCACACGTTTTTAAGGGATATTCATTAGATGGTTTGAATCCCAGTTGAGGACCATTAACAATTCATTGGCCCCTGGTTGATTGATCACTCACTTAAAACACCGCTGACCCCAGCCGGTTGTTTCAGGCTTCAAACTTAGCCAGCTGAAAAAGAACCCACAAAGCACTTCACACACACACACATATACACACACACACATGCATGCATATTAACCAGACCACCAGCATACAGCGCATAGCCCCCTCTGACTGTGGTCCTTGCTGAAGCCCACCCCACCCATCAGGATCAATGCACGTCTTTATTAGCTGCTGGCTAGGACTGCTGGCTGTGTAAGAAGACCCTGCCAGGTCTGGCCTCACACCTCCCAAAATCTACTGCTGGGCTGTATAAACATGGCTCTGTGTATGTGTGGGTGTGTGTGCTGGTGTGTATGTGTGCATGCAGTGTGTGTGTGTGTGGACATGTTCTGTCTGCATCGTTGTGCAGATGGTGCTAAACTAAGATTCAGCAAAACAAAGAAAAAGATTTAAAAAGCCGGATTGCAGGGAGGAATGAACTTTAGAAACAAGGCATCCCTCACTTTTAATGCTTTCATTTTTTTCAGGACTTTCCAGGCAGCTTCCTGCAGAGCTGTTGAAACTACAGTTTGGTGTCAGCAGTGCAAGCATGTGATAAGTGAGATTTTTACTGTGGCTACATCTGTGCAGTCATAATCAGTGTGCTTTTCTAGTATGAAATGCATAAAAGAAGCTATTTGGCTGCTGAAAAGCACACACTGGACCATGTGAAAACTGTTAAAAAAAAATCAAGTGATATGTCCCATTGGAGTAATGTACAGTTGGCCCACGCCGGGCCCTATGAAGGCTATAAGAGCCACCAGAGAGCAGCACAGGTCAGACCAGACAGCATTAGGAGCTCTGGGAAGTGTCAAACACTCAGAAGGGGCTGATGACAAGTGGAGGGCTGTGATGTTGCCAGGTCCTGTTTCACACTACTGCGTATTACTAGATGTCTGATTTAGTTTGTGATTTCACACTGAGATACAGCCTCAAGCACAGTAAAGGCGTGTCTGCAAGTTGTAGTGTAATGTACAGCACATCTGAAAATGCATGTATACATTTCATCATATAATCAAACACAGAGTAAGATGTAATGCATTTTGATATTTAAATCTAAATGGCTTTTAAATCACTCAGTCATTGGTTCTCCAGTTTTAAGCAGATGTTGCTTATGGTAATGAATAGTATACCTATTGTAGACTATATTTAGTAGCAGATTAATATACATTTGCTGCTTAAATGAGTATTTATAGTAGACTGTATATAAAAGTGTAATTTATCCTTTAGGTCTGAAAAGTGAAGCGCATTACATGTGCATTCCTTCTAACAGCCAGCAGGGGGCGACTCCTCTGGTTGCAAAAATATGTCTCATTATATAGAGGTACATATAAAAATGACCCTACTTCTCCCTTAATTAGCCACCTATGTGAACATCCTCCTAATAAATTTATGGTCTCAATCTCTACTTTCAAGACTGTCTTAATACAGCACACTGTTTATTTAGCAATGAGGACTCCACAAATTAATCAGGGTATGTTATAGAGTGGGCCTTGTGACTGACAGGTCACTACCACATTGCCATGCATAGATGCGTCCCAGAGTTGCTGATCTACCTGTTGCATGTTACATGCGGTTACTAAGGGCTAAGATGACAATTCCAAAACAAATTCCAAACTCGAGACTTCAAAACATTAGTCTGCAAACCAGTGGGTGACATTAGGGCTGCTACATCCATCTTTTATATACAATCTAAGGTTTTTATTGCAGCAGGACAGTGTACATGGGACTGACTCAAAAGAAACAATGTCCATGTTCTAGCACGCAGTCAGAGCTATATTAGGATTTTGCTACCCAGAAATACTTGTTTATTGTTTGCTTTGGCCTTTGTGCGGGATTTGGTGGTATAGAATGTCAGCTTGTAGCTTCCTCTGCAGCCTCAAGTTATACTATCTTATGCACGTATACACCGACTAACCACAGCATTAAAAGCACTTGCCTAATGTTGTGTATGTCCTCCTCATGCCACCAAAACAGCTCTGACCCATAAGAGAGCTGTTTTGGGAACCTTTATGGGGGTCCCCAAACCCCCATAAAGGTCCCTTTATGGGGGTGTCCAGTGTTGTGTGGCACTGGGATGTTAGCTGCAGCTCCTTTTGGTCCTTTAGGTTGGTAGCAGGGCCTCCATGGATCAGGCTTGTTCTGGTGTATGCTGCGGATGCTCAGTCAGATTGGGATGTGGTGAGTTTGGAGGTTTGGTCAACACCTTGAGCTCTTTAGTGCGCTTCTCAAGCTGTTCCTGAGCAGTTTTTGCAGTATGGTGGGGTGCATAGTCCTCCTGGGAGAGGCTGCTTCTATCCAGAATTGCCAAAACCCAAAGTTTGCCAGGAGAACGTTTCATTGTAATGAAATGATCCTGTCAGTGGTTTTAATGTTGTGACTGATTGGTATATATTGTGATTTGCAACTTATGACAAATGCAGTAATGAATAAAATGCATTTAAAAGGAATAGTAACATATTAATAACAAATAATAAAGGCTGTTGAGGTGTCTGGTTTGGATTAAATTACCCTTCAGCAGTTAAAATACCATCAGTAGCTACCTCGAAGACATTTCCTTGAGGAAGTACACAGTGATCCGCAGGTCAGTCAATTAGAAACAGGCCAACAAGTAAACTTGGCGCCATTATGACAATAAACTTCCAAGAGAAAAAGAAAGCACCAGCCAAGATTTTCATTAAATCATATTTAGATTATTTATAGTCATTAGCTGAGGTACACCTGATTTAAGACAGAAGACACATTGGGCGTGCTGTTTGCTAATTTTCTTGTGATCCAGTTTGGCTCTCCAGACATGTTTGTTAAATATCAAGGAAGGGAAGGAGACTGAATCGTGCCAGTTTGCCAGAAGCACTGCGTCTCATTTCAACAATCACACTTCGCACACTGGAGAGGGGGAAACAAAAAAAAGGCTAAATAAGATGCAGATCTGCAGGCACGCCAACAAAGCAGAAAGATTGCAGCCAGTAAAACTGCAGCAGAGTTTCACAAATAAAGCAGCGTTTCAGCTCTCTGGTAATGAACTTTCTGTGAGAACGGCAGCTTGCTTGCTTGTTTTCACCACACATGGCTGTGTTGCAGCGACAGTGGTCAACAACGTCACAGTGTAACTATGCTGGCTGTCCCTCTCGTCTGTCATTTCGTACGCATTATCCTGTCTGTTAAGCTAAACTGAGGTGAACAAGGGACACAAGAAAGAGTGTAGATGTGGGACCATGAAGCGTGGGAGGTGAGACGGAGAAGGAGAGAAGGGAATAAATCAACCCACGTTCAGAGGAAGACAGCTAAAATGTGCCTCGTAGATACAGGGGTTAACTCAATATTTCCTCCCAGAAAACTTATGATGCAGAGGAGAACTTTTTTTCTTCGTCCCTCTGTCTCGCTCTGTCTCTCCCCTTCTACTGTTTCTCCTTCTGACCTTCCTCCTGCGCTGTCAACACCCCTCCACTCTCTTGACACTAATCGCGATCAGGGTGACTCCCTGTTCAGTTCCCTTTTGTGTGATTGATTTCATCAGGGCTTCTTTTTATATTAAAACCAGATCTCCTCATTCTTCCTCTCTTATCTTCTAGGCCCAGTCATCAGGAGGTGATCAGAGACACACAACGGAATGTTCCAGTCGCTATGAGACAATATATAATGATGAAGATCAAAGGCGGCGTCAGTCGATATTGTCAGTCTGGGACAGTTCACAGGGATGAAAAGCTTGCTGCATGACAATTCTGCAATCTTCTATAATGTGGAAATTACTTAAAAGTCTTCTTTAATGTCTGCATGCTATATGAGAGTCTGTATATGCTAAGTTTGATTGAATTTAGTGAAAAGGAATCATTTGCACATCTGTTCCCACTGTAAGCACAAAAATATCAGGACAAATTTATGGTTAATGGGCTGTAAAAGTGTCTGGTCTGCTCCCCAGAATGTGGAGCTTGAGCACTGTTCATCAGGAAGAAGGGTGGGGGGGAAAAATCAAGAAAGCATTTAATGACAACAAACATTCAGATAATTGTGTAGTGTTGAATGAACTCCATTTCCTTGTTCACCTGCCTCATGGAATTCCTGCAGTCCTGCCAAGAGCCAATAAAACAGCACATTCAACCTTCGCGAGACTAGACGCAATAATAACCTTCTCATTTTGCATTATGCAGCAAATGACTGAAATTAAGTGGGAATAAAGAAACACTCCTAAAGTATTTTTGTTGTTTTTTAAATCGTGGGATCTGCACTCGGGGCTTTTAATCTGATTATATCGGTGCATCTAACATAATGGAGCCGAGTTTGGGAGGTTATGATACGACTGACGGAGGCTCCATCAGTCCACATGCATCTAATGGTTCATTAAGGGGTGATTCTCAAGATCAGATATGTGTTTATCTCAGACCTGGCAGCCAGAAGAAGGGGACATTCTTGAGAGTCTGGAGTTAGTTTAGATTGATGGGCCCTCGCTTAGATAATCACCAGACCAAAAGACGGGCTGAAGCAGCTTCTTTGTCTCCACTTGGCAGCTGGAGGGGACGGGAGGATTGGTGGGAGGAATATGAGAGTTAGAGAGGAATAAAACTTACACCACAGACATGAGAATGAGACACATCCTTGGATACTGGAGTAGCAGTGGGGGAGGATGGCGTGATGCTGCGAGGCGGCAGAGGCCAGGCTCCTTAAACAGAGCCTATCCAGAGCAAATAAATCAAAACAGACACAGGGATCGGTGCCGTTGTCTTCACGAGCAGCACAAGGTGCACATGTTCTCCGAAAAATAGCTGAAACCTTTGAAACATCTGGATGATGGGCATGTTGTTCTGTCTGAACTTTACAAGTTTTCCCCGACTTTGGAGTTACACTAAGCTCTGTGTAGTTTTCTGGTTACTCTCAGCTCATTTCTTTTCTGGCTTTCCAGCTAATGGCAGGCAGCTAAGTTCTGCAGAAAAGCTATTAAAATGCTATCGTGTGCTGTCTGCCCAGCACCACACAGCAACGGCTAAATATAGGATGCATTTGCCAGCTTAAAAACTGGTGAGAAAGGACACCAAGTTAAAACGTGAGGCAAAAGAAGCAACAAGCTTGCTCTGTAAGTAAAAGATCTGTTAATTGGCAAGGATTTGCTAACATATCAGCCATATTTAAGAAGTGAAAATATGTCGATGTTGTGTTTACAGCTTGTTTCTGCTGCCCCCAAGTGGCCAATAAAATACCATGTTCCAGAAGCTGCAAAAAGCTTTATTACTGTATGCTCATTTTAAGACAATTACTCGTCTGTGCAGTGCGACGCATGACGGGTCCAACATGGAACATTAATAAAGAGGAAAGCATGAAAGGTACACCTTCATGAGGTCACATTCAGTGCTTTCAGTGAACTAAACCTCTCCAAGCTGTGTTATTACTCCAAACAAACCTAAACGACCGACCTGCCAAAGCAAGGAATGAGAGGGATGAGAAGTGGATTTGAGGTAGAAGTGGGTGTTGAGCAGCCTCTTTCACCGAGTTTGTTTACAAGTTGTCAGTTGGCAAATAAGTGCAAAGTGGAGCGAGGGAGGAACAGGACGTGTGCGGTCGGAGTAACGCTGGTCGGCAAAAGTGAGTCAGATTAGGCCGACTGTGATCTTGCCTTGCCCGGGCAGATGCCTCCAATCTACGTGCGAGTGTTTGAGTGAGATCATAGATGAGAAAATGTGTCATTTCCTCTAGGATACACCCTTGTTAATGATCTGTCAAATTTTACACACAGCAGACTTTATGTTCTGTTAAACACCTGACACTTAAACGGCTACAGAATATGACCGAGTCAGTTCTGCGAAGATTTATCTGATGTTTTCTCAGGACTAGTCTTGCAGTTCTTTCTCTTTCTGAAGTAAAAGGTAGCAGCACAGACCTACACGGCAGACAGGTTTAACGGTGTGCCATTCTAACTGTCACAGCAGAAGATGTTATCTGCATGCCGATTAGGAGACTTGAATCGCTTCCATTGAACCAAGCAAAGTCCAGACTGACTTTCGAGGACTGACACAGCAGCTTAATGGCAAAGCCTGGAGGGACAGTGGAGAAAGAAGGAAGGAGACGTAGACAGAATGGGAGAGAGAGAGAGGATAAGCTGTTCTTTGGATGACAGAGAGCAGGCCGCTGCGGGAAACCTCAACTTCTTCATTCACTGTGGTCTGAGAACATAAAAAGCTCCACGGCGTTTGATCTCCAAACTTGAATACGTCTCTCAGCTTCATAAAAAAATAACACAGCTTTGGAAACTATATTCCTCAATTATTTGCCCATTACTCCCCCCCCCCCTCCTTCTTTCTACCTCTCCCCCTTCTTCCTTCCATTCCTCCCACATTAGCGATTCTGTCTTTGATATCAAAGTGGAATAAAGATTAAAGTCTGGCTGAGGGGTAGAGTTGTGTGGTGTGGGGCAGGCTTGATCCACGGAGTTATTCGCCCTCTGCCTGCCCACTGCTAGCTCTGTTCTAGTGACCGAAGATGGCAGAGAAATAAAGAAGGGCTTTTGTTTCCTCCAATCTGAGCTGACGTACTCAACAGGAATTGACAGCTCTGCATCAGCATTCTACTCGAGACGTATGCATTGGACCAAAAAAAACCCTCTATGTTCTGTTCACACCTTGCGCTCTAAAACCTCTAGAAGACTTTGAAAGTCTGTGTCTGGGAGGAATGTGACCCTATAACACTGTAAAAGCAAGCAGCTTCTCTTTGAACCTTCAGCCCGCTCTCCGTCTTCACATTTACCAGCCACCATCTGCCCACCAGCTAAGCACCTGTCAGTCAAGAGCCACCAGACCATCACTACCTCCTCGCTCCCCGCTGTGCACACACCATGACCCCTCGTGACCTAGGAAATGTAACTAATTATGAAGCACTTGGAAGGTTCAGGGGGTCAAATATCATGTCAGCCACTTTTAAGGATCATGTTTGTTACCCTTGTCACTCAGTAGATCTGCATAGCTTCTCTTCCACATTCAGAGAAAATGGTATTTTTCTCGGATCTGTCTGCACTCAGTATCAAATATTCTTAACGCCACACAGGAAGCTGCGATAACTGTTGCCATTATTGGCTTTCTCACTGTTTGAGTTGATTGCTTCTACGCAGAAAATGCAGCTGACAGTGAGTCAAAATGTCACGCCTTTGTTTTTTGGAATAGATGTTTCATTTTTGGTTTTAAATGAGTAATATGGATTCTTTTTCTTACATAATTGAAGGTGGAGTATCTGTCACTCAAATTAATGGGGATAGAACTCCACATTTTCATGTATGGTATGCGTTCAGTGGCCTTACCCTAATTAGGGATAGGAATTCTGAATGCGGGCTTATAAACATACCACCACTCCTTAAAGCAGACACCCAGAAAATACACTGACATGGGCTGATGGTTGTCCGCCATGGTGGAAAATCTGTTAATGTCTTATTTCATCACTGAGTGAAGAAATATTCGGTTTTCTTCTTGTTTCTCCTCAGTGTCAGGACTGGGGTCAAGACACATACAAACTAAGTTGTGCTATCAGTCAAACATCCTTGATTAATTTCACATCCTTCAAGTCTGTCCATGGCAACACACAAAGTGCTTGTGATTAACTGACGACAGAAGCTGAAAACTGAGGTGGAGCGATATTATTGTTACCAGCCAGGCCTTAAACCACTTAAAGAATCTGGCCAGTGTGTGACAAAGGTCTAGTATTGTGTGAAACTGAAGAATAGATTACATAAAAAACAAGGACATTTTACTTGGATATGCTTGGGCATAGTGGTGCTTTAAGCTAAATGCTAATGGAAAATTGTGCACACTTGTATAACACCTTTTAAACACACCTCACTCAAATACCAGCAGAGCTGCCATGCAAGCTGCTCAGATGCCATTGAGAGCAACTTGGGATTTTGTGACTTGCCAAAGTACACTTTGGCACATGGAGGAGCCAGAAGTCGAACCTCCAGTTTTGTACCAACAGTGTTAACGTGCTGATATTTAGCAGGTTCAACATCTTTTTTAACATGATAGCATGTTAGCATTTGTTAATTGGGACTAAGAACAGCTGAATATGAATACATTTGTAAGCATTTAGTCACAAATCAAAGTATCAAAAAAACTCAAATTTTCTGATGATGGGGCTACATTTATGAATGGATCTCTTAGCTGATCCAATCAAGAGTGCGAAACGAAGAGGGAGTGTGTGCATCACTGGATATCAAAGTTAAGATGATTCACATTTGCAATAACCACAAACACTGACCTAGTGGTTGCAACAAAGGGAAAAGCCACGGGATCAGCATTGTTAGGGCACATTGTCTGGGAAACATAAATGTTTGTGCAAAATTTGGTCCCAATCATCACATAAGTGAAAAGATAGTTTAAAGATAAATAAAATTGTTGACCTGTTGGTGGCACTAAAGTCAGGAGATCACCTGAGTCATTTGAAATCATCCTCTGGCAACCCATCCAGTAGTTGTTCAGGTATTTCAGTCACATCTCTAAACATGGCTTAAAAGGTCGGCGACATAACGTCATCAGCTTCAATGAAAAGATCTAAGAATCTTTTTCAAAACAAGCAGAACTTCCCTTTAAGTACATCTCATCCCATCCCACTGGCAGATATTCCAAAAAAGATGTAACTCTTAAATAATATGCATTTTCCACTGTAAAAGACCCGGTCCTGGGTTTAACCACTACAACTAACTCCACGCTTGCAAAATGAAAAGGGAACATCATCATTTGTGACAACTGTTACCATCACTGACTTCAAAGACACAAGGCGGGAGCAACAGAGAGAGTGTTTGCACCAGTGGAAAGCCTCAACCGATCCCCTAATGCTAGCAGGCCCATTTCCACACCACATTCTGGCTTCTTATCCTCACTGACCTTATAAAACCTTTGTAGGCATATCACAGTTGTCGGGTGAAAACCAAAAGAAGAAATAAATTTGGTTTTTAGCAAGAAAGCCATGCATTTTTTAAGTAATTCAATTGTCTATAAAAAGGTTTCATGCGTAGTGAAAACACATGTTTCTCAATCTGCAAAAGGTCTTTGAACTCTTCATTTAATTTAAAATATGCAAATGAAGTTTCGTCCAACAGTGACATCAAATAAAATGGCAAGTGACACGGCTTCCAAAAAAATACACACATGCAATGTGAGGAAGACAGTATTAAGTGTTCATTTATTATTTGTATTAATTAATGAAGCAGCTTCAAAACAACAATCAGAATGCCTATAGAGAGTGTGTTTTCCTCTGAGAAGTTGGCCAGCACATGGGCCTGAGTGCTTCGATGAGAAACAGGGACAGAGAAGGGGTTCTGGAGACTCTGCTGAAGATATTATCTTGTTCCTCAAACCTGCCATTTAATGGAAATCCTAGGCCTTAGCCAAACTACACGCCTGTCTTTAGGTATGAACCTCCAAACGGGTCCACGCCCCCTTCTCCCCCTCTCTCATTCCACCAAATATTTTCATAGGACATCTGACTTCAGTGGCTCGCTATTAGTTCCACAGGTGTGGAGAGACAAACTCCATTAAAACACACTGGGACATTCCACTGCTGCACTTGCCATGGGCCCAATGCTTGTCATGCTCTCCCTATGTGATATCATACAATTCCTAATTTTAATGCCTTTTCTGTTCATTCTGAGGCTGCCCTGGATGCAACCAGCCACCAGATTTCCGAATTACATTAATTTAATAGTTAAACTCTTGGATTTGTCTGTGTATGAACATGTGTCTGTGTGTATGTGTGAGCGAGTATGTTTATTGCTACAGTAGCTGGAAATATGCAACCAGTCTCCTCGACTGTGAGCTGTTGTTGTTTTAAGCCCCTTGGAGGTCTCTGTATCACTCCCACTCAAACTGGCACGGGATCCAAACTGTAACCAGATGGAAGACTTCTGCCATTGTTTTTCAGTTGAGCAATAACATACTAGCGGGCAACACACAAGGGAGGGAGGTGGGGATGTGCATCATCAACCAAATCTGAAATCTGGAAACACAACGTATGTCTCGTCTTGCTGTCGTTTTCCCTCCCATCTGCTTATTTGTCTCTTCCCTTCTGTGTCTCCTTGCAAATGCAAACATCTTTTTCCCATTTTCCCTCTTGAAGAGTGCGATTAGGATAGCAAAGCAGTGAAAAAGCATGTGAGAGTGAAGGTTATCAAACAGAGATATGATGCCCCGTCCAGAGCTGGAGGAAAGGCTGCCTGCAGCCCGCAATCGACCCCAGAATGACTCAAAGTCCCGCGTATGTAAATTGCCCACAAAACCTCTCTTTCCTTTCAAATCACTCATCCGCTGCTGAGAAAGCATAACCCCGGGCCCCGTCTGACGCGTCTCTTTAGCGCGACTCTGTATGGTTTGGAAGCTACCGTGTTTACTTAGGTTTCGAGCAGTAGGGGTGAAAACCCCAACACTCTTTGTGTGTGTGTTTTTTTATTTCTATGCAAAACAAAATGAGATGAGGACAGGAGACATCGACTCATGTTCAACCTATAAGTTTAAGAAAACTTTGCAGTGTGTTGGAGGTGCAGGTGATGCGTGTCCAGGGAGAGGTTTGTGGTGGGTGGATATAAAGGAGTACAAGCTAATATGTGCTCTGTAAATCAGATGTAATGGCTTTTGGATAGTCTGTAAAAATGTTCTGGGGTCTGCACTTCCAAACATGTATGGGGGTGGCTGTACATACATGCATGTAGCCGTATGTCCACATGTGGATACGTGCTTATGTTTTATATATATGTAGAGTGTGAGGCTAATTGAAAATGGAGGAGAAGAATTTATTTAGACTGTGGTCACAACTGTTGCTGCATGGTGCAAAGAGCATCCAGGAGTCCACACAGGACAACAGCATCTGAACTGGCTGTTTAACTCTGAACTACAAAACCCACTGGTTGGTTTGAAAGGCATGTTATCTTTAGAAAATCACCAAAATTACACATTTTATCTTAGCTACAAACTGTAAAAACAGAAAATACCATAGATTTCCAACATTCTGACAGTCTTTGAGTGACTCATCTGTAACATGCTGCTCTGTCAGAAAACCTCAAAGCTTCTAAGTTGAAAATTTAAGCTTCAAATTTAAACATTTCAATAAAATCACTTAAATGCTTAATTTAAAAACTCTGTAAAAGCAGTTATCATTCAGCACATATCTGCACAAAAAAAGCCATTAGTGGCTCAGCTGTGGCTAACAGTCACATGATGACAATTCAGTGACTTTTTGGCTGAACTGCAGGCTGTGTTTACACAAAGGAGATAGGCGACAACTTGGAAAAATGTTGTACTTTCGTCAGTTTTTTAAAATACATAAAAGAATTTCGAGTTTCTTTTTAAAAAAATTAATTATAGCCTTATACTTCTGCAAAAGACATTCAGAAACTGCTTGGGGCTCAGAGGGTTACAGGGTCAGTTCACCCAAATAACACAAAAAAGAAACTTTTTCAAATATGTGCAGCAGATTCTAGCTATTCTATGTTTGTTTTGGTTTTATTTGCCCAATATTTGAGATAGTTGCTATTGAAATTGCTCAACAGTGTATGCCACTCCAGGTTTAGTCGCATTGATTCCTACGGTGTTGTACAGCTGCTGCTCCCAGAAAATCGGTTGCTCATTCAATCGATACAAATCACTTTCCAGCAGCAGATGCCATCTGACACTGGTAGGCCACTCTTGGGTGACAAAATACACACAATTTAGCATCTCAGTTCTTGTCCATATATGTCTTGCTCCAGTGGCACAACATCCAACACTGTGTATTGTAAATACTAAGTTTGCAACTATTTGGTTTGGTGTCTCTAGCCCTCTGTTTTTGATTAGACAGACTGGCTACAGTGGCTTCAGCCATGTTTGCTAAGCATAGCTTTATTATATATCAGCATATGTCACTGAATCCAGAGTGGCATACCATCAGTACCATACTCATTGATCTTGGTGTCAAATTTCTGTTTCTCCTCAATACAATGGAGTTGTAATAGCATGCACGGAGCTGAAGAAATAAAATTTCCACTTCAAGATCTCTTACCAGAATCATGGTCCTCATTACTCTGGGTAATCCACAGACCTCACAGCGAAACGTTTTCACTGGAACCACTTCTGCAAGGAAATTGTCCCTATGAAAATGTTCAATATTGAGATCTAGTGCCTTAAGTTCAATGCTTGGACTAAGTTTCAAGCAAAAATTATTGCTCATTAGCTGCACACTTTTTTTTCCAAATGATATCTAAATAACTGAGTTTCAGGAGAATGTGAAGTCATTTCATGTCGAAAGGCTAAAATCCAACTGAAGTACTGAGTCGGGTTAAACTCCAAGTCAAGAAAGTCTCTTTGGATTTGGAAAGGCAGGTGTAAAGTCACCAGATTTGTGACTCATCTGTTGTGAGTCCAAATTAAATGACTTAAGTCCCCATGTCGGGAAATGACACTGTTTCTAGAAAAGTCTTTTTTAGAAATTTTTTTTTTAAAGTCTGTTTTTATTCCTGCGAACACCATTAATGAAATTCCATTCATCTGCGTTGCACTCAAGCAAAAGGCACAACTCCCAGACACAGAACCTGAGCGAGTAAAACCAAAACCATCTGCATGGTTAGATAACACTGAAGGTAAGTGAGAAAATGTGTTTTTGTAATTTGGGTAAAATGAGCTTTTAAAGTGTACGAGGATCTGTATGCCTCAGAATCCGACTGAGATGATAGATAGAAAAAAAGTGGATGAAGAAAAAATATAAAGACACTAAAAAAAGAAGGATGTACGGCATGAAGTCAAGGAGCAGGGGTTATCCAACGTCTCCATTGCCCTGCTCCATATTTGCACTCGCTTGGCTTCGCTGGCCAGGATCGCATGGTATGAGAGAGCTGTGTTTAGACGGCTTTTCACAGCTCCTCAGTTGAGAACAGTGCAAATAGACATAATGCCAAAATAACAGTCGTCGGAATGCAACGATGCATATGTGGTTGTTGGCCTTGGATGGAGATTTAAGGTCATGAGGCAGACAGATAAACTCCCCCTACTTTCCTGTTACATGCTGGTCTGCTCTGTCACATTTTCAGAGGAGGCTGTTGTCAAAGGGCAGTCTGGGGTCTCAATGAGAATGGTGGGGGGGTAACTGAGCTGAACAACAGTAGTCTACGGCTGATGTGTCACACAGTGGGGTACATGGATAGTTATTAGCACGAGCAAATAGTGCATCAGAGTCAAACATTCAGTGAAATGTTTCCTGGCAACAAGTCGCCAACATGGGGGCAGTATTTGAAACAATTTTGCGCCGCTTCCCTTCAAGCCCACAGAACTAGACCAGTGGGAAATATCACACGTTTAGCTGAGGGAAGAACTAAAGCGATTACTGATAAGCCTGGCAGGGATACAAAGCCTTCGCACCTTCCTGCGATCGCTAAATCACTTTCCCAGACGGGAGAGCTCGCCTCCCGCTCCCAGTGAAAAAGCAGAGAGAGTGAGAATGACATGCAAAAGATTCAAAGTGCAGACTTAAAAACAAACATTGTCTGACTTACTTTTCCTGCGTTTTTAGTTCGACTACCCCTTAGCCCTAGCCTGCCCATGCCATAACTTTGTCTCCCTCTGTCTCCCCTGGACAAGGTATTATAGCTGCTGTGGTTTTTATTGGAATCACTTAAATGGCTCTTAAAATGCCGTTTGAATGATGGGTGCTGGTGTCTGGTCTGTCGTCTGTGTGTGTGTGTGTTTGTGCGTGAATGGTGTGCGCAGGCTCCAGGCTCCGTTTCCATCAGCAATGCCAAATTTCTTTCACCCACCCACCCACACCCTCAGCCCTCCACCCCCACTTCTTGATGTTCACCACATCTCCCACAGTGGTCGCACTCATTTTTTGCTTGTGTGCGCCCCTCCTCCCCCCCATTTTTTACTGCCTCTGCTTATTTATCCACACTGCGGGGAAAAGCACAATTGCTCTCTCACACTCATAAGGTAATGGCTACAATTTGCTTATCGTACAGGCGCAGATGTGTAAATAAACGGGAGTCTAGACTGATAGCGGAGACAAAACCTTACCATCTGGGTTTAAGAACCGGGTTTCCCAAAGAATCATAAGTCAACAGAACAAAGATGTTTTTTGTTCTAATACACTTGTCAGGAAGTGGTCCAGTTCTAGACAGCTTCTATGTCTGTTGATCAGATGATTTTCTCAGCTAACAAACAACGCCATCCATTACCCTGCCTGTCTGTTTCTATCTTTGCTCCTACCCACCAGAGATGCTTTGTGTCTGAAAACTCCCCTCTTGTTGCAGAAAAATGCAGTGAAAGTGATTTCAGACGCATTCCAGACGCCTTCTGCGGAGTGACTAATGCACCAGCGGAAGAACAGAGGCAGAGAAGATGTAGGGAGTACATAGGATGCAGTGCATCTGAGGTTACAGATGAGACATGACATCTCTGACTCTTTCTTAGAATATGTAGAGGTGCAGAGTTTGAGCTGCTGGACGGGGAAAGTGGCTCTTAAGCTTTATGCAGATATTGGGGAAGGGCAACAGTGCCGCCATGCAATTTCTTGACAATAGACAGACAACACTTGTAGGCAGCATCTAAAAGGCCACAGTCAAATGTCAAAGGACTAAACAAAATACAGAATCCAAAAGTGCCAGACCGAACTGAATCCACAGTTAGGCAGAGACTGTGATTATGCTGTTGTGTCTGGCCGGCCTGAGAACTATTTGGACAATTTTGGACGCTGGCAGCATTACAACTAATGCTTTTCTTTCCCCTCACTTCTCTCTGAATAATCGTATTGCCAGCAGTGTAACGGGTAAGGACGAAGGCAGAAGTAGTGTCACATGGAGTAGATTATCAGATTAATCGATGCAGACTCTGTGGAGTGCATTCCCCAGCTTTTTTCTCCCATTTGTTTGATATGCATCAGTGATCAAGAAGGAAAGCAACAGTAAGAAAATCTCTAATCTCAGCTTCTGCATTGTGGAGCTCTGGTCCCCTCATAGTTACCTTGCAGGGTTGTTCTTTAACAGCCAGTGTATACCGTAAACATGCCTGCAGAGGCGTGGATGAGTAAAACAGTGGGTTTAATATGACTGTCAAAGAACCAATAAGGGGGGATATTCAACTGACACACCCCAATAATAATGGTTGCCATATTGCTAATAATGTAGCCTCAGACCCTGACAAGAATATTGATGTTGGCAACTGCTCCAAAACCTCAGATTATATTCAATAACAACATTCTTTTATGGACAATGTGAACATTTTTAAATCCCTTCTACAATATCTCCACATGGTGTCTGGGGTATGGTTAACTTTAAGGAAATATTGTTTTTAAACTTACATTAAGAGGAAGAAGTTGATCGCGGGTAAATTGCATCCTCCTGCATCAAAATCAAATGTTACGTGCCCATCCATCACCCCAACCTCCACACCGTTCCTCTTCATCTTGCTACATGAGGCCAACACAGTATGTTGACATCGTGGAAGAGTCCAATATGGGCGTCATTCCAAAGTGTTTTTTTGAACTGCCATCATACAAACAAAAAAAGTGTAAAATCCCCCAAACCCATCCAGTTTGAAAGCATTCTGGGGAAGATAAATGGAAGCAGCGCAATGTAGAAAACCAATGGAGCTTTGAGTTTAGCGTTTGCATGGATGTGTTTCAACACAAACCGTATGTTGTAGCACAAACAAAAGCAAACAGTGACTGAAAACAACAGAAAACAGCAATAGAAAATGGCAAACCAAAACAACACCTGAAAAGCGCACAGGTGGATCTTAACCCAAACCATGGACTTTGCCTACATGTAAGCAAGTAGTTTTGGTACCTAAACTTTAAGAAGCAGTTTCATGGCATAAACAAAAGCAAAAAATCAACTGAAAACAGCAGCAAGAAACAGTGGCTGAAAATTAAAATCTGGAGGTCATACATCGCAAATACATGGTGTGTAAAAAAACATTAAATGGAAAAAATGCTTTGTGTTAAAAACACACCTTTACATGATACAGGCTGGAAAAGCCCTGTGGTTTGGTATTTTAGTATTGCACAGTTAAATGCCAACATAACTATGACCATTTGCGTGGTAAAAAGGAGCTATCACTATGACTACGAGCAGAAATTGGATCACAGTAGTATTGTTTTGTGCAACAGCAGCCTTATTTGTCTTCAAACTGATCTCTGCAATAACACTATCTCACTCTCATCGCTTTCTGCTCACTGGGAGATGCCTTTCGACAAGAATCACCCCAGAGGACATTTGTGATCAACAGAATTATGCGCAGGAACACAAATAAACACAAGACGAAGAGAAATGTCAGAGAACCTGTTTTTTGGATCACAAACATATAACAACATATATAGCTCCCCCAGGAAAAGCAACCAATTCATTAGGGCACTGTCAGTATGTACTGTCCTGACATGAAGGGGGCACATTCCCCACAAGTGTTGAAGGGGTCTGGATTTATCATTTTCTCCATGTGAGAGTGGATTGCTGTTGTGCATTCCTCTGCTTCGTTACACCTGGCTTGTCTCAGCTGGCCTTCCTCAGCATCCCTCAAGACAAGATGTCCTGGCTGATTCACTCGCAGAGAGGGATTAAGCACACAGATCTACGATTCTCCTTATGTTTCTGATATTTTAAACATTTCCACATAACGCACATGTCTGTTTTTATAATGTGAATTCAAAACATGCGAGAACCAAAGGCAAGACACAAAATCTCTGAAACTGACCTTCCATGTATCAGCATGTGTCCTTACAAGAATAACGTTCATCATAAGATGGATGTTGTACAAGAGACACTTTCATATTTCTGAACAAGTGCAAGCTGAGTGTATTTCCAGTGCAAATCAAACTGTATGAGGATGTAACTTTTGGAAAGTCCAACCTTCTATGTTACTCTGTATATAGCACTACATTCTGACCTAATAAAACACGCCTTATTATTAAAGAGGCTCTCCTTTGAGTTAGAATTGCCCTTCTGTAAAATTTATGGACTTTAAAAAAGCCAATTTAAACAAGAACAGTCAGAATTAATGCAGCCAAGGACAGGATATCCTGACTTCTTGTTACTGGTATGATTCCAGCTCACCAAAACTGGATCCTACATTTTTCTTAATTCAAGGTATCATCTCTTATTTTTAGAGTCTTACAATTTATTAAATGGCCATGTCGTTCTTTTAAAAACATATAGCTGCAAGTCAAGATGACCCTGATGACATTTATGGGGTCATTTTTTTCACAGAAAAATTCTCTTTACGGGAAAGATAACATTTATTTTGAAACATTTCACCACTGATGACTGACGAGGACATTTTCAGCCTATTCAAAAGCCACTAAGTCAGGAGGTACATTATTATCCATTCTGAGCATTGATAAACAGTGAGTATCCCCAAAAATGTAGGTGACCTTGAGTCTATCTGGTAAAAATCTGCAAAATCATACCAGCAACCACCTCTACAAACTCCAAATGTGAACTTTTCTTCTCTTTGTAGGTGCAAATATGCAGCAACACCACCATTAAATGAGGTGCCAATGGAGCACCATTAAATATGAGTGATAACTGGCTACTGAACCTACTAGAGGGTGAAACAGATGGAAAAATGTGTACGATAACACCTTTTTAATGGTATAAATTATGTTCCTTAAAATCATTTGTATCTAAGTCCCTCTCCCTCTTTAGAGCTGTTCAGTCTCTACCAATTCCTGAGAAAAATATCTGGCTCTTAAGCTGCCCAGTGCTCAATTATATAGTTAGTCACTAACTTTGTCTGCCTACCATTTGGATTTGGCCAGGTTGTGTATGACATATTTGAGCTTATTTGCTGAAATCAGCTGCTTTCCCTGGAAACAACACTAGTGTTAGCTAACCAAAAACAGGCATGGACTGTTTAAAAAAAAAACTGAAAAAAGCTACAAATGCCAAAAAGAGCCACAGAGCCAAGAGAAACTGAAGGGCCAAGTGATAATTCTTTTTTGCTTCATCACTATAAGTAAATCCATTCACATTACACATTGTCATATTGATATGTGCAGCTTTAATAATAAACACAAGATTTCTACATTCTACTCCCCAGACTGACATTTTCTTGCACTCTAACCATGAACAAGTCTCTAACACTGGTGTCTCCTGACTATCTCTTTGCTTTCCAACATCAGGTTTGAATCAGAAGGCTGTCATATGGCAGGGACACAGCATTCAGGACACATCCTCTCACTATAACGACCTGGCAGACATGTCTGCATCCCCGTCTTCCTCCTCCACCTCCTTGTTATCCCTCCTTCTTCCTTCCAGACAACAAGGGACACGGGCCATGCTTCAACCGTATGATGGAAGACAGTGGCTGGTGTAGAATGAAGGGATTACGGGACTGAATGAGAAATGGCTCTGGTGCTGAATAAACTGCAGAGTATAATGGCACATATTATACTCAAATGTATCTTTCAAATCTCCAACCCAGATTTTTTTGCTTCCCTTAGAGATTAATGGCACAGAAAGTTAAGCTGATTGCAGGAGTTCTGGGGTATTACCAAGCTTGTTGCTGAACTTGAGGAATGGGCCGACAGGGTAAACAAATATTGGAATAGTAAAGAGGTTGTGGTGAACTGAGGCAGAGTAATTCATAGAGGAATGATCTGTGTCTGGGAGCAAACAGACGGCCCCTGCATGTTTCTGTTGACACTGGTTCAAATCCTCGGCCAGATCAAAGACGCCACATGGTTGCTCCAAACTGAGTGCTCCGAAAACCGAGCTTATTTTCTCGCTTATGCTTCTTTTACCTTCACATTTTTTCCTGTACTTTCACCTCTCCTTGCTTCTTTTCCCACAATCACCGCCCCTTCCACTTTCTCCTATCCCCATTTTCATCATGTCCGACTTCGATCATCTGAACGTATGCGTCGCCATCCCTCTTTCCTAACCTTCACTGATGTTTCCCATATCCCTATCACACTTTCACCACATGTCAGGAAGACGAGGGTTTGTGTGGTTTCTGCCCAGCCTTGGGAGCAGTCCAGCTCAGGGCTCCATTGGGCTGGTTGTTGGTTCGGCTTGTGGAGCAGGCCGGGGCCCACTGTTAGGAAATGACCACTTCTCTGGTTCAAATTAGCAATGAGGCAATGCAATATGTTTTTTTTTTTTTTTTTTTTTTTTTTTTTTTTTTTTTTTTTTTTTTTTTTTTTGCTGGCGGCTTGCAGGGGAAAGAGTAGGAAAAGTTGGGGGGGGAGAGCATGTAGCCATCTGCAAACCACATGAAAGTGAGTGGTAATTGATTCAAAGCCCTCCCTAATTAAGTATTATGTTGGTTGGCCAAAGAACATCCTCCCAGAAGTGGTTGTACTTCTGCAACTTTCACCGTCCAAACAATCGCAGACCCGCATGGTTAATGTCAGGTAGAGGATGTTTTATTTCCATCCACATATTCTGTAATCTATCATCCATAGAACATCCAGGTTTTAACTCTGCTCATGTAAATCTTTGACCTTCCCCAGTTTTTATTAAGACAGTTCATGTCTGTGTTGTTTTATGCAACTGCAGCTGTCTTCTTACAGGCAACAGCAGCATCTTAATCTCTCAAATCTTGTTCTCATTTGTGGAAACGAGTAACAACATTGTATTTATATAATATAAATGAACTAGTCTGAGCTTAATATTGTATTTGATCTGCAGAAATATACTTAATGTCATGGCTGGAAATGGTTGTGTAACAGTACTGTGATAAGGCAATGAAACGCCATTTGTAGGTAAATCTTTCCATACTTACTTGCATGTTTACTTATGTTACCTACTTAAGTTAAAGCTGACAGACAAAACCAAGCAGATGCATGATGGAGAGGCACACAGTCAGGCTGTCACGCAATTACCCTTGCGTTTGTTTACGTTAGTCTTCACTGTACAGCATCTCAAATGTTTTCCATGAAACTCTACTCCACATATATCCTCCCTAAATTGTTTTCTGTAAGCACAGCAAAAACCCTTCCTGTGAGCATGAAACTAAATAATTCTTCTTCAACAGCTACTTTAAGCAATTAGGAATGCTGCCAAACAGCATCGCCTCTGCTGTCTAGCCCCAGGAAGCATTACATATATGGCACGGATAAACACAAACAAGAGAACAGTAGTTAGGATCATGCACACACACACACAATGTAGAGCGCTCTCAGCACAGCAGCACTCGAACCGCATTCACCTCAACCAAGCTGGCATGAGCACAAAGTTGCTTTTTCTTTTTATTGTTTCACTACTTTACTGCTGATTACAGGAAATGATTAAGACGAAAGCCTTGAAGGACTGGTTGTGTTGTATGCAGCCTAAAGCCTCTGAGCGTTGCATTATGAAACACATGTTGCTCAATGGGCTCAAAGTCTGTACAGAAAGGATTAAGTCTCTAAGCCAAGGCCATTTAAACATAAAGTCTGAGAGCAAAAGCACCCTGCATGGAACAATCATGGGATACTCTAATAGCTCAAGCAAAATTTGTGTGTTTTGTCTTGTTTGGTTTTTTCACTCGCTGTCTTTACATGGGATTGGAGCCACTGTAAATATGTATCAGTATACGCACTCTATGAACCACTGGGGGTGTAATTTATGATCTTGATGCCTAAAACAGTGTGACATAACAAAATTTTCAAAAGAAACAACCCACGAGCGCAGGGTGGTCCACTGTAAGGGATAAGTCATGGTAAATTTATCGCTTTGTGGAACAGTGTGACACAAACTAAATTTCAGGTGTTTATCTGGCCAGAAACTGGCAGTTCCGCTAGTTTGTTTAAGACTGGAAGAAAGTGGGATCACAGATGTTTGTGGCCATGTGGTCACCTGCTAGTGAAGGAACATCAAGAACACTGACAATCCCATGTGTTTTTATTTCATATCTTGCTGAGCAGCATTTATTAAATTTCAAAAAAGTCTGTTGCCATTCTGTTGCTGTCTTTTCCTGACTCCATCTTAAAAATAACACATTTTTAAAACAGCAAGTCATCAAAATGAAATGGCAAAACAGACTGTGTGTAATGTCTCCAGAACAACACATGTAAGCACTTTCAGATCTATCACAATGAGGAGGACAACAATATACGTCAGTGCTTTGCAATGCTTGAATCCAAAAATAAATCAGTTGTACCATGCTAGAGTGGTTACGGTTTGGTAGTTAGGGAAAGATCATTGTTTATGTTAAAAGAACTTCTTGATTATGGTTAAGTAAACATTGTGGTTTGGGATAAAGTTACCATTTCATGAAGCTTAGGGAAAGATCATGGTTATGGTTACAAGAGGGCGCTCTCAGTAGGAAATTGGGAAAAAAACAATGTTTTCCCTTGTCAGTCTAATGATTAACCCATCCAGCTACCCCAAGCACCTCAATGTGAAAACATCTTTGTTCTTGAAAGGAATTGAAGCAGATTTTTTACCTTGCACCATTTGCACAATCACACCATGTCTAACATTTGCATTGCACCCCCTTTAAATAGAGGAACAATGCCATACTACTTCACCTTAGGCTACTGAGTCATAAATCCTACGACCACTTTGGTTTTGTCTCTGTAACATAAACATACTCCAATGAGCCACAACATTAAAACCAACTGCCTAATATTGTGTAAATCCACCTTGTGCTGCCTAAACAGCTCTGATCCATCAAAGTTTGGACATGGGAGGTGTCTTGGTTTGTCCTGTGTTGTCTGGCAGTGAGACTTTGTCCGCTCCTGTGAGTTGCAGGGTGGCGCCTCAATGGATTGGCCTTGTTCTGTGGCTTGTTCGAATTGGGATCTTGAAAGTTAGGAAGCTTGGTCAATGTCCTCAGCTCTTTGTCATGCTCCTCAGACTGTTTCTCAGTGGTTTTTGCAGTGTGACACTGGGCCACTGCCATCAGAGAGTGACATTAACATGGAGGGTATGCTCGGTTTTCAACAATGTTTAGGTGGGTGGTACGTGCACATTCACGTGTATGGCAGAACACAAGGTTTCCCAGCAGAATGTTTTATTTTACCAAGATGATCAGTGTTATTAATCTGGCAGTGGTTTTTATGTTGTGTCTGATTGGTGTATATTATTGGGCATTTGCTCAACTGGCTGATGTTTCTTTTTTCCAAGGTTGGAGAGTCTGTTTTAGGTAGACTTCTATGGCAATAACAAATGAACAGTTTAACTATGAGATCATCGCAGGAACAAAACTAGTTGATGGATGGCAGATATGAAGTTGTTGTCTACTGAAGTGTGGGAAAAAGTCCTCTGTGTGTAAGCATGCGATGCATGTGTCATTTAGTAAGCATCCATTTCCTACTCCAGAAAATCTGGCTCTGTGAAATAAAATGCTTTTTATTATCCTGTTCCAAGGGAATCATAACGCCACAATAACCCCAGTCTCTTTTCTCTTTTTACGAACACCTACGCACACGTCTAAATCAAGCTCAGACTGAACAATAACAAAGTCTGGAGCTTTTCAAATAGTCTCAAAAGAGTTGTTTCCAACCCTTACTCGCTATTGACCCATCGGAGAGAGATATATCCATCCTGCATCTGAAGTGAAATAATAAAAATAAACAGTTGGCTTGAGAAGTATGTCTGTAAGAGGATGAAAAGCGGGATAATGTAAGTTTTATACTGGGGAGTTGACCCCTGTTAAGAGTTGGCCCAACATCCTGCTTTTGGAAGCCCCAAACAAAACTCTCGCCAGACGGTGAACTAAGGGGCAATGAATGAGAGGTAGTAGAGTCTAAAACTAAGGGTAAATAAACCTACCCACATGCACTGTACACATGCTCATTTGTACTAGCTACCTGAACATACAAACACATGCGCTACACAGCCGGCCAAACATCAAACAATCTTCATTTGGCTTTGTTCAGTATTATGGATTCCCCCCCTTTTTTCCCCCTAAAACTGAGATCATTTAGTGTGGAGGTCGTCCTACAAATCCTCTGGACATGCGAGGAAATTCTCACTTCCTTGCAACCAAAGTTAAACCAAGAAAAAACTCAGCCTCAGTGGCCGAACAGCAGATGTCACAACCCATTAACTAGGAACAGCACCGCTGCTGGATGAGCACAGAGGCTCTCATTCCTGTTTGTTCCTGTTGGATTCTCTTTGAAAACACAAGCTGTCGTCCCGAAAAACTCAGACACACCATTGGAAAAATATAGAACTGACTCCAGGAAGCATTGCTCAATATGTGTTCAGGCCTCACTGAATAAAAGCAATGTTTGGCGTTGAAGAACAAGACTGCTTTACCACAAGGGGTTTTAGTATGAGCCTAGTAAAGAGTTGGAGTTTGATTCAAGAGAATGTGTAGCCTAAACCAGTAAAAAATGCTGGAAAGAAGGAAAAGAAGGAAAAAAGCAGGGACAACTGGAACAAATTCAAGAAGAACAGGTAAATGTTAAAAAGGGGAAAATGTGGCAATCCAATGATGACCGACTCTACCTCCACCACTAGCTTCCTTCTGCTTCTGTCAACAACGTGCTCATGCGATAAGTTCCCTCTGATCGCTGAAGAGGGTATGTTGTCAAGCCATTCTTAGCTTGCAGGCCTTTCTAAGAGTGAACCACTGCTGACAGAGTCAATGGGAGGCGGAGGAAAAATAACAAGGGGCGTCTGCCAAGCCTCCCCACTGCTCGCTCTGCCTGTCTCTCTTTCTCCGTCCCCCTGTTGCTGCCAGCCCAGTGGAAAAACTTCCTTTGGTCCAGACACTGTTATGAGAGAATGGAAGAGCAAGTGGGAGACTGATAAACAGAGATAAAGGGAAACAGGCAAATGAATCAGAGGGTGATATAAAGAGAGAAATAAATAAGCAAATCTGCCAATATTGTAATCCACATAAAAGAGAATCAGAATCATAGAAAATCCTCTGCAGCCTTTTTCTCTCTTCCGTTTTCTGTGCTGTAGCTCTTGCAGAGTTTAGAGCCAAAACAATGTCCTTCAATAAGGACCTGATTATTAACATGCTGTTCCATTCACTCTGGAGGGTCGTACGTTTGTGCAGATTCACAATCTGCCATATAGCTGACTAACTTCCCTCATATATCAGTAGTGTGTCCACGCCAACATGGCTACTGCTGATGTGTAAACAAGCTTAGGTAGTTTACACACACCAGGCAAAAAGAAGAAAAGGGATACAAAATATAAATCTTAATGCATCTGCATATAGAAATATATTCATGCCTTTCACTGTGTCTGTCTTTTTCCTGATCCCCTTTTAGCTGAAAACAAATCCAGCCTATTAATCTTGAAGGTTATGGTCCAGGCTCTGATTAAGACCAGGACCTGTATTTTGTTTCCAAAGCCCTTCACTGCAATTCTTCATTCAGTATATCAACAGCACCAGTTAGCATTCCTTATAATATGTGCTGAAAAGTGTGTGCGCACACACAGCACTTGTGTGTAGCTGTAATTGCAGTTTCCAGTTAAAAAAGAGCTCTTCAAGAAAACACGCTGTTTACTGTAGAGGACCTGAAAGGGTTTTCCTGTTTTCACTTTCTTGCCTCTTTCTGCACCTATGAAACAAAAGGCTCCAATAAAACAAATTTGCCTCTGTGTGTGTGTGTGTGTGTGTGTGTGTGCGTGTGTGTGTGTTTGGGGACTGTGAAGGTGTTTTGTGGTTCCACGACAGTAAAGGCGTTCACTGCTTTTGCTTGAGAATGAGTGGCATTCTCCTTCATTTCCTGCTAGCACTGAAAGTAATAGAGGCACATGTGCTCGCCCACTCAAACAAAAACACACATGAAAAAGCATATACAACCATGCACTGGAAGGACTGTGAGCAAACACAATTTAGTGCATGCAACTGATACATAAAACTTACAAGTGTTTTTGCATCTTTTAACAAGACTGCAGACAAGAGAGAGATTGAGAGATTTCTAGCTAAGTATACTTGGAAAGTGATGGGACAGCTCTAAGGCCCTAAAGCTGAGGAATGTGAACAAATCCTGATCGACAGTAACAGAAGTACAGAACACCACTTTGAATATTATCAATGTTGTAAGAGAATTTTCTGTTAAATGTAGTTGTAGAAAGACTAAATAATCCAACAATCGTTCGCTTAAACACGCACCAAGGCAAACACAGGTATTCTCTTAACTACAACATGCCATGTGCTTGTGCTTGTGTGTTTTGCAGTGAACTGCCTGCTATTCTGCCCCCTTGTGGCCACAAACTGAGACTATTTTACAAACCTGAGAGAAGATGATAGAGAGAGGTCATAGTTAAACTAAAATCATTTTAGCTCTTTAAAAAAAATTTTTTACACACTGCCTGACTCAGAATGAAGTAAGCAAGATACTTTCAAGCAAGAGAGTCAGAAATACAATTAGGAGTCTGACTGAGAAAGGAGACATTTACTTTATGCCTTACAGCTGAGATATCCAAGTACTTTTTTCTTTTCACTCAGTCCATGTGGTGCTGCTCTAACGACAATAAAAGTTTACCAAAACGCATACAGAATTACAAATACGCTACATCACCTTGACATGAGAAGAGAAGCTAATGTTGGATTTGGAGCCTAAAAAGTCTCAACATCAACACGTTCTGGCCTATAAAGTAGAAGCAGTGGGGCATGAGAAGCCCAGCACTATATGAGCAAGCAGCTTGGCAACACTGACAGTGTGACTATGTTCATCTGTTTGAAATATGCCCATGAAGAGTGTTACATCCATGTAGGTGTTTACATTGCACATAGCACAAAGTATGCTGTGTGTGCCGTTGTGTATCCAGCGTGGCTGCTGTTTGTGTATGCTCGGTCACGCTTTGGCACTTTGTATCAAAGGCCTGAATGGGCAGCTGGTTGGAGCCTGGTAATTGTGGTTAAATACTGCGCTGCACACACAAACACACACTTGAGCTGCTTGTAACCACAAGCCTGCCAATTACTGACCAGTTGCCACCCACTGGAGGACACAAATCAGTGAAAGTCACACACGGTTGCCATGGTTACAGCACAAGGTTGTCATCACCCGTGTGCCAGGCGCTGGAAAAACATGCCAAGAAAAAAGGCCAATGAGTCTAGAAAGGAGCAGAGAGAAGAAGCATACATCTATTCACCTATAGGCCCTAACTGAAACAATCGAGAGTGTGGGAAGCTGACTGCAAACCACTAAATCTACGTGAGAGGCCCCGAACTTTATGAGCAACTTTGAACAGCAAAGCAGACGCCGCTGCACACCAGCAGCTCTGCAGACCTGAGAACTCCCGTCGTACCTCACCGTCAGTGCTTTAGTGTGTATCCCTTCACCTACTTGCCTTGAAGATTGTGTAACGCACTTTCATGCTCGCAGAGGTTCAGTCACCTCAGCGCACGCATGTGGGGCTCCACGTGCACCAACACACAAAGACACACACACAGGTACACTTTTCTTGCCATAAGCCAGTGAGATAGAAAGATGCTGCCAAATGTTTTTGACTTTCAGAACTCCAGACCACTGTCTTTTCCAGACTCTCTCCCCCCCTTCTCTCCTTCTCTTACTCTCACTCTACACCTCTCTTACTCTCTGTGCTTCTCTCTACCTCCCTCCTTCCTTTGCTAGGAAAGCCTGCTGCTGGTGCACTAAAACACATGTGATCAAAAATGTACCTCCTCAGCAAAGCATGCATTGTGGAATCTTCTATATATTCTTTGTATTTTCTTAACTTCACAGATGAGCTCTTCTTGCTGTTTTCCCTGAGTTTTTGGGCTCATTTCCTTCAGTCTCCCTGTTAGTTAGTCATGCAAGGATACCTGAGGACTGAGAGTCACAGCTATCTGTCCTCTTTCTGTTTGCGATGGAGGGATGTCGTTACAATGGAATGCAGTGTCGCTTGCCAGAGGCGTCACAGTGGATGGACAGAGTGAAGCAACAGGGGGACGAGGAGAGGAGAAGAGAAGAGAAGAGAAGAGAAGAGAAGAGAAGAGAAGAGAAGAGAAGAGAAGAGAAGAGAAGAGAAGAGAAGAGAAGAGAAGAGAAGAGAAGAGAAGAGAAGAGAAGAGAAGAGAAGACATTAAAGCTAGATTACATAAAAGCACCAGATCTATCCACATGGTGGACACTCGTGTTAAGTCGATAACCTGTTGTACATATCCTGCTACCATGCTGCCCCACCCTGACACACACTGGCGATCAGCACCACGCCCACTTCAACATCATCAGCAAAAGTCCCAGATGTATGGATGCATCAACAAAGTCTTAGCCTTGACCTGAAATTCACATACACAAAGCAGAATCTAGCTATCGCTGCCATCATTGGATACAGATTTCCTTCTGTTTGTAGTTAAAGTCAGGAGCAGATCAACAGAAGGCGCACAGCTACAGCTTTATTATTATCGTCCATACAGTCTCTGTGCAGGAGATTTGGTGAACAAACTGTACCGGTTCTTTTTAATCTGCAAGTCGTTACTCTGTGCACTAGCTTAAGACAGAGGAGAATTATGCAGGTCTCATGACTAAGATATTAAATCTGTTTTTTAAATGTTTTTTTTCCTTTCCTGTTCTTTCCTTCTATTTCTTTTGGCCAAGTTCACCTCAGACACATGTGATAAAAGCGAAAAGACGAGAGATGACAGGACAAGAGGATGCTGGCAGAGTCAGAGGAGAAGTGAGGGCTGGTAGGGCTTACCTTTCTATCCTCAGAGCGTTGAGGGGCAGGGGGGTGCGATGGGTAAAGGGCAGCAGTAGGTGTGCGCTTCAGGTGGGTCTCTCTCTTCTACCTCCCTCCTGGCTTCAGCCACGCGTGTCTCCCATGGGATGCGATGGCATCAGTTATTCAGTGAACATGCAGCCAAAATTGAGGAGTGGCGTCCTCCTGGGCAAAGAGCGGGCACCCTGAATTGGTCCAGTGCTGCTCACAGGTGCAGGGAACAAAAAAAAACAACCAAAAACAAAAGTTAAAAAATTGTTATCTACTACTGCAGATGGAGAAAATTGTCTGTTCAACTTATATTTTTAAGCCTCCAGCAAAAAAAAAAAAAAAAAAAAAGTCCATCCACGTGCTTTTTGGCAGAGATGGTGAAAGTAAGAGAGGGGATGAAAGCGCAAGTGAGAGAAGAGGGAAAAATCCTCTCTGTGCCGTCTTCAAGCTGTCCAGATGCAGGTCTGAGGAGCACCTTCCCAATCTGTGCACTCTCGCTCTCCAGGGTGGAAAGTAGGAGGGAAGGAGCAAGGGAGCAGGACAGAGAGGGAGAGAGAGTGAGTAACAGTGGAGTGAAACTCAGTCAGTCAGTCAGTCAGGTCAGTCAGGCAGGCAGGCAGGCAGGCAGCAAGGCAGTGTATTTGGAGCTAAAGGCTGAGGGTCCAAGCACGTCGCGCTCCCACTCTCAGGACTTATAACCAGGGGCTGTGCACCTCGCTGCTCCAATCTCCCTGGCTTTCTCACCGATCCCTCTCCCACTGGCTTATTTTGGGAAAGACAGACAGGATTGTTCATTGGGTTAACCCCCTTCATACAAAAAGCAAGTGTCTGTGGCTGGCTGCAATGAGGAAGGAGGGGAGTGAGCAGGATGGGGTGGGGTAGTAGCAGCCGCACAGAGAGGGGTGGGGTAGGATGAAGACAAGGCTGGAGAACGAAAAGAGACGAGAAGAGGGGAATTCGGAGGCGTCTCTTGCTCCTGTTCTGCCTCTTTCTGCTCTCCTCTCCTCACCTCCGAGAAATCACCCTATGCTTTATCCACTGGCTTTTCCGTCGTGTTCACACATCACCTCATCGGATGAGGCTCAACCTGTACATACTGGCAAAGGAAACACCCAAGAGGTTTTAATCCTAAAGTCTCCCACAAAATTCCCCTTCTTTCTTGACTTGCCTTGTAGCTCCAATAGCTAATTAACAATCTCTATGCGTGACATAACACTGGATAAGTGTAAAACATAAAGAAGCATTGTGTTGTCATCTAAAACCTTGTGCAGTTTGTGTATAATCATTACATGATACCACTCTCTTGGGCTTAATCACCAAAGCGCGGCAGTAAATTACATCGTTTCACATTTCGCCACTACAGCCCATCTATTCATTGCTACAAGATGTATTACATGTATCACATAGACCTTACATTTAAAACATGCCAAGTATTTGCTGGGAAAATGCATAAATTCTAATCAAAATGGATAATTGGAAGTCATGTTTTGGATGTTCGCTAACAACCTGGATGAACTACAGTCGCTCCTTATCGTTCAGCAGGTAACTTCGAACAGTGCAGGGGATTACTGGGACCGCTACACACTTAGCATTCAGTGTTTAATTGGCAGCGTGCTAGCTGGCGCTGTGCTATGGTAGTGGACCTTGAAGAGCATGCTGTTCTGTGCTTCTGATTGGACGAGCTGAAGGGAAGCTGGCGCAGCCTTTTCCTGAAAGACCTACTGGGACTAAGCCATTGGCTGAGCTGAAGATCAGATAGAGGCTGTGGTTCCAAGTAGATCTTGAAAAGCTACAGTGAGACGAGAGACGGGCAGAGAGAATTAAGAAAAAGTTTATTATCAAGTTGTGCCAGTTGGTACTGATTTATTTAAGGCTCTGTTATTTCAGCAACATCCACTGATTAATTATTCCAATCATTACATAATTTTCTAGCTAGTTCTCAAAAGCTGGCAGTGGTTTTACTCTCCTCTCATTCATGTTTTGCTCAGGAAAAGTAATAAAAGTCCCCAGACTCTGTAATCTACCAACCATTAGAGTCAAAGTTGGGCGACGATTCAATAAGGGGTATATTTGGATAATGTCCCGCTGTTTGAAGAGTGTCATTATGGCAATATTTACAGTGCAGATGAGGTTTTATGTGTTTGATTTGCACTCTTTTGGCAAATGCCACCAACTTCAAGATAGCCAAGCGATTAAACACGCATTGGAGCACTGAAGTATAGGATTAATTTAACTTCTTTCTATTTACAGACATCTGTGCTCTGCTGATAGGAGGTCATAAACTCGACTGTGGTAAATTATTCCATCAAAATCAACTAAAAAGTATTTTGTTCTCGACTGGAGCCGACCAAATTGAATAATCTCTAAAAAATAAGCAACAGGCGTCACGTCTGTGAAAGGGTCTTGGTGCGGCTGAGGTTGACTGAATGGCTCTCTGAACATGGAAAGGGTGGAGTGACCAGATGCCTAGCAATGATGTCATCAATAGGAGCCCTGTGTGGTAGTCAGGCCTGCCATTCATCCAGCCCTCCAGGTGTGTGTTTCTACGTGAGCATGCTGTTGTTGATCACACCCTCCCACAAAAGCAACAGCTGTCTGTGGCTCAATGAGGCAAAAAATTGGTTGGTGGAGGCTCATACACAAACACAAGAAAGCCTTGCCTCTTCCAATCACGGTCTATACTACAGTTGCACCGAAGAATTCCTCAAAAATCTCAGCTCACCCTCTCTAATACTCTCACACAACACACATTTATGCTCACTCATACCCTTTGGTCAGCACACACCCCTTGAAGAATCCTCAAACCATTCACTTCAGCATGGTACAAAAGTCCCCTCCCACTCGCTTGCTTTTACAAGGTGAAACATTCCCGAGAAGAGGGAAAAAACACCTGGTCGTCATAAGTTTTCCCTTTTTTCACTCCACTTTTCCCCTTTGCTCCGATCCATTAGTAAGAGCAAAAACAAACAGTGGCCGTTTACTGACTGGAAAACCGTTGGATTGCATCACACAGACCCGCTTTACCCTTGATGTTCGTCAAAAGCCCAAAAATAAGCCATGAAATGCCGGCTGGCGTCACAGATACACTCCACCCTACACCACACCCAGTGCCACCAAACATAGGCCCACTATGCGTTAACGCATGGGGGTCTGTTCTGCTCAAAGGTGGCGTGTTTTGGGTGGAGTGAGTTTGTTTGGGGGGGTGCATTGAGCTTGTGTGTTGTCCAAGCCGGCTGTGTGAATGGTTGGAGTGTGCTGCAGGGTGGAGTTGTTTGTGAGCTTGATTGGAATTAAGTTTTGGGATGCAATACGACCTTGTTTATCCGAGTCAGTGGTCACCCTCTGAGGAAAGTATTGTGTGGTTGCTACGATAGCATAAGCTAATATGGATTTGACATTTAACCTCGTTATTCTGATTCTCTCACTTTTCAAAACTAGATCAGAATTTTGCATAAATGCCTGATGCACTTTACTTCAGTTGACTCACTTTTATTTAAAGAAGCCATTGATATCAAGTAAGAAAGGTCAGAGTTGAGGGTTCATGCGAGGACAGCAGAGGACAGGTGTTCCTCTCTTCCATCTTGCTCTTTTCTCCTTTGCTTTTATAGCTCCTTCTTTTATTTGCTATCAGCATCTCTTTCCCTTGGGCGACAATTCAAAAGGGCTGTTTTCTCTCAGGTGATGTGGTCCACCTTTGTCTGTGCTAACCTTACAAAGGAATGCCTGGCATTCACCAGGCTGTGCCTGCCCAGGGCCCTTAAAGAGAGCGGAAAAAGCTGGTGAAGGAGGAAAGTAGAAGAGAAAGGATAAGGCCAAGGAAAAGGGATTTAAAGAATATAAACTGAAAGAGCACAAGAGAGGAGAAGAAAACAGAAAAAAAGAGGGATGAGGCAGAGAGGATAATCAAAAAGGGAAAGAAGGAAACATGTAAAGAAGGTACCAAACAGAAGCAAGGAAGGAATGAGACAGTAAGTGCTGGAGGGGGAGAGGCGTTTCAGTCTCTTCACACACTGTGGATAAAACTTGAGGCCTATGAAATTGATATAAATTTCAACAGGGAAATTCCTGTGAGATGGGCTTGGGGCTCTGCCATCGCCCTTAGCTGGCACATGGGTGGAGAGTGTGGGTGGGGTGATGGGAAGGCACGAGGGAGGAGGGACGCTGGGAGAATGGATGGATGGATAGAGCAGGTAGAGGAGGAGATGTTTTTGGCCAGACTCCCCCTGGCTCACCTGACGCATATTGTTGCCGAGCTCAGTTTCCCCCCGGGGTAATCATTTGACACTGATAAAAGAGGGAAGGGGGGACAGTGGTGGAGAAAAAGGATGACAGTGTTTCCACCCTGGGAAAAAGCTCTCAGTGGAGATTAGAGGACAGCTGGGGTAATTCTTCCGTCTGTTGAAGCGGGTAAGGGAAGACTGGGGAGAAGAGGAAAAAGGAGATAATGAAGAAGAGTTGCAGGAGAGAATAACGGGAAGATTGTTGTGCATTTAGAGAGGTGTTTGCAGAGTAATCCCCCCACACTTTCTGCACACAAATGACTGAAGACAAGAGGAGGGGGGTGCACATTTTTAAGTGTTTCCACAGTCACTCGTCCACCTTTCTTGCTCTGGCACATACACACACTTATGTGTGCATACGCACGTACGCACACGCGAGATGCTGCAGCATGTGCAAATAGAAGAGTGGCGACTGAATGGTATTTTACTGCTTCTGTATTTATGGCAGGTTATTTTGACCCTGGGTGGTCCCTGCTGAAAGACTCCTAGGGTCATTAATCATCAGTCGGGAATCAGATGTCAGGTGTGTGTGTGTGTGTGTGTGTGTGTGTGTGTGTGTGTGTACATGAGAGAGGAAAGAGACTTGGTCAGTAACCAAAGAAGCAGGAGAGCACTTACTGTCCTGTACTGTATGGTAGAAAATGTGAGTGTGTGTGCGTGTTTGAGGTTAGCCTTGCGTACCAGTGGATATCCTAATCAGCTGAGCTGGTGGTGAGATGAAAGAATGTGAAGATTATTGCCTGGTAATTGTTTCCAGAGTGCAACAGTGCTGCTATATCTCAAACAGAGAAACTTTCACTGCTATGTGTGTGTGTACACGAGTACGTATCTACCGTACCACAAGTCAAGGTCATGGGATACGTGCATGAGCAGAACGCCCTTCAATGGGAGTCCAAAAGGAGCAATTCTTTGAGTTAAAGCCAGACTATTAGATTATGAGGCTTTTCTAAGTCCAAGAAACAAATTTCACGTTTCCTCTTTGCCTTAATTTCCTCAAAGGTGCATCCAAAAACAAACACTTTGTAATTTCCCTGTCCACTAACTTAACCGGTATTCTGCCAATCTTCTACTGAGTCCAACTCCCCCTTGCATGTGGACAGTAAAAGCAACACACCCACAGATCTGTACGAGACTGATAAGCTCATCACTCGACCAGCTATTCAACGATTTAAATTCCATTTTCTTCTGCCTCTTGATGACAGACCCGTCTGGGCTAGCTGGCCCTAATGGGGGCAAAAGAGAATGACGATCTTTCGCAAACAAAGAGAGAGACAGAGAAACGTTTAGGTTTGTTTTGTTATAGTTTTTAAAACCATTTTCCGTTTCAGAACCAGCAGGCAAGAGAGCAATTTCCTTCACAGCAGGAGCAACAGAATCCCCAAACCCAAACAATCAGGTTAGAATAAATAAAGTCAACTGCCGGAGTTTAGAGATCTCAGCAGCACATCCAAAAACTCCACCCCGGTTAGATATGAGGGGCTGGCACTGTGGTCCAAGGATGAGCAAAGTTCATCCATGGGTGTCTTAAACCTCAAGCATTATAGTGAAGAGGAAACATGCAGGACTTCTGAGTGAACAGAGTTTTTGTGTCATGTAAAATATACTGAAACCCAGAGTGACAAGGTTGGCTCCAAATGTTTTTAGGCCATTTATTATGATATTACATGTCATTATGCGAATTATTCTCCTCTCAAAATGTCTGACATCATCGAGACTTAACTCTGTCATCATCTTGTTAGATAAGATTTCACTGCTGTGTTGCCAATTGTTACATTTTTAAAGTCCAATAATTAGAATGTAAGATTTTTGTCATGGTGACGCACCCAACAGGATATGTTCATGTGATCACTGGAACAATGCATTGTCACTTTAGAATGATATCATCTTGATCAAATTGAGTGCAATGCCAGCAAAGTTACACTCATTTTCTACTCAACAGAATCTGACCTGGATTTAACTAGCAGGTATTGAATGATTGGTGGTGGTCCCTCAACTTCACAGAGCAAATTAATCGTGCAATAAAGGGTTTATTTAGAGAGATAATGAGACATTTAGGCCTTAATCATGGGAAACGGTGTTTGATATGTCAAGATAGCAATGTAAACTGTTTTCTCAGGATAACTGGCAGCACAGAATGCATATTTGCTATCTGCAGATAATTAGATAATTAAGTCCTGTTAGCCAGAAAATAGTCTGATATGAAAATGACAAGGTAATTAGGCCATGATCTTGAGATAACAGGATAAACAAACACGATAAGTCACCATGGCAGACTTCCTGCTTTGAAAACAAATGCAGGATAAGCACAGTGAGAAGATGTTACTGTAAACTGTGAGGGAGTTTAGAGTTCCTGAAGGATGTGGCGAGCTTAAATGGCCTTATGACATGCAGCACATGTCAATGAAAAGCGGCTAAAGAATATATCTGCGATCTCAGTTATTCTTTAAATTGGGTTGCATTACATTTGGATTCAGTTTATGCGGTTTGTTAAAGAGATAAATGCAACCAAGTTATACTTCAAAACCTGAGGAATCAACTTGTTTAGCCATTCTAGCAAAATGTCAGGAGTTCACAAACCTTCCTTGGTTTTTTCACCATAGGCCTCCATCATACCCCTAATTGCTGTCGTCGATCCATCGATCCATCGCCGTTGCTACGGTTCCTTCCCTTGTGAGCTCTAGCAAACTAATCATTGCTAGCTGACAGAAAACACATCCACCAGTGTGGGAACGTTGCCACAGAAACCAAATTTTAAACTGCTACTGCTGTGTAATGCAGGGAGATTTACCTGGCACTGATAGGCTTCACCAACATTGTATGAACTCATATAGTAACCACTCATTTATATGTAAAATTTCCACACTACAAATCAACAAACAGCCAAATAAAATTAGTGGACATATCCTGTATAAAGAAAATAGTGAAATACCTGTGTTGCTCAATTTATGTTCATTTTGAAATTTAATGCACTGAATATTTTTTCAGTTTCTGTAGTTTGAAAAATGTTGGGCAGTGGTGAGCCTCCTGACTACTATTTGTATTATTGTTGGATAGAGCTGCAATGATTAGTTGTCAATTATAGAAATAACTGTCAACTATTTTGATAATCGATTGATCGGTTTGGGTAAAAAAAAATTCCAGGAAAAACAGTAGAAATTCTCAGATTCCAGCTTCTTAAATTTGACTATTTTTTTTGCTTCTTTCTTTCCTCTTTGAGAATAAATTAAATGTCTATATATAGATAGACAGTGGGTGACACAATAGTCTAGTACATGACGCTGTAAAAGCAACCTAATCCCAGTAGAAGGAACTTGTGTGACTGCAACCATGGAGTATTAAGGAAACCCTGGCCTCCGAAGTTATTTCCATAAAAATACTTTCTTCATGCCTTAAAATGGTTGATGATGTCACTCAGCACTGTTGCTTCCTTTAGAATGTGTTAGTCTATGAAGTCGTTGCCTCTATCTGCACACAGCCCCCTCACTTGCTGAAGTTCGAGCACACCAGCTCACCTATGACACTGCAAAAATACTCTCCGGCTAGTTGTAATGGTGGAGTAATTCAGGCACACATGTGCAGACAAGAATCAGATTCTAAAGAGAAAAATGGCACGGAAAACCTAGCAAGTTGTCAGGATTGGTTACTTTGGTTTGTTGTGTATGAAACTTATGACTTCTGCATTTGTGTTTTTGAGTTTGTCTTCAGCATGCTGCAGTTGTCAGGTGGAAATGCTCAGCCATGACTGTTTATTTCACGTGTGATACTCATATAACACCATTTAGACATGTTAACAAGGTAAAAAAAAAAACTTGATTTTTGATTTGGGATCACCAGTATTTGTAACAAGTGGCTAATGAAGAATAAAGTGTTCAAATAAAGTAGGTCAGTCTGGTGTTTTCACTGTCTTAGGTTGAAACTGAAATTTGTAGTGTTTCTCCATTCTCAGCTAAAACGAAGGGATTTTAATTGAATATAGAAATTTTAGGTACTGATAACGTATTCATGAAATGTTAAAAGCTACACAAATTTTATGAATGACTCAGATTTGATACGAGAGATTCTGGGTCAATAAAATGCAATTAGAGAGTGTAAACTCTCAAGCTGGACCCCCATGAGACAACAGCCTTCCCAGCAATATTGTGTTTGCAGGTCTTGCTCTCTGAAGCATTACAACAGCTTGGGCTGTGACCTCTTGAGTGGCAGCAATCCTTTCCCTGACCTTTACCCTCACCGTTCACACTAAGTAGATTCTGTGTTCCCGCTGCAAATGCCTTCGAAGGGCTGCACAGCCCTCTCAAACCTGCTGTTGTAAGTTTAGTCCTATTATAACAAACTCATTTACTCACTTGACCACTTGCTGACCCCGGAGAAGCTTCTAGAATTGTTTGTTTTGTGTTACAACCCCTTTAAAGCCAAATAAGCTTTTCACTGTGAAGCTGTTAGTAGTACTGTCTGTTAAAAAAAAAAAAGCACATGCACATACGCACACACATGCATCCTGCTAAATGCACACAAACTCACATTCGTATGCTGTATACCGGTGCCCTGTCTCACCTGGCTTCCTGTCTAGCTTTGTGAATGTGTCCTGACCTTAGTGCTCACAGGAACCTCCTCCCTAAACAGCTGCTTCCACGTGTCCCACCACCCAACGTCCTCCATACACAAGGAAACGGAGAAATTGCACTGTAGTCACAGTCTCAGACCACGGTTCACACACAATCTGTGGATATCACATCATGAATTTCAAATTCTGAGTGGGTAATATGTCCCGATAAATGCGTCTGGGAAAATGGTTTGAATAACACAAAATTGGTTCTCAGCGAGACATTTAGAAATATTAACTGTCGGAAGGGATCATTTTTCCACTTTGATCATTCTGGGAGTATAAATAGTGAACAATATGACCTTGTTCAGAGTGGGAGGAATTAGCCATAAAGCACTGGTGACTGAGTGACTGTTTGATCCATAATGCACCCTTTGGGGAAACACTGTTTTTTCATGCAAAATTCATTAGGGTGACTTATTCCTGTGAAACTGAGAAGACAGGGCGGAGCGAGGATGGAAATATGTGTGTGTATATCACACAAAACAAGCTGTCAAAATGGAGTATAAATAATGAGGCTGTCAACATGTGTGCCAGACCTTTGCCAACAAACCACAGCGTATGTCAGGGGAGCACTAACTCTCACACACACCTATGGCAGAAAGTGGCAAGTTGGTTTTGAAGGCAGAGCATTTGTGTTTTTCTGCCTTTCTGCTTCTCCACCCTCCTTCTGTTTTCCTGCTTTTTGCCCAGTTTCTCCGCGAAAGCCTGCAGATGTGTAGATATGCGAAAGAAAACAGGCAGCAGGCCTCCGGCTTTGGTTAGCATGGAGAGACATGCCAGAAAAACAAAGACCCCTGAACTGTACAAACACCACAGCAGAAAAACTGCCGCAAGGACCACCCATGAAGGTGGCAAGTGAGCAACCGAGGCCTAAATCAGTTTCTTGGATGAGGGTGCTACTAGATAAAGAGCATGACAAGCATGAATGGATAAACAGTCAGATACAGATGTGCCACAAAACAGAAGTTACATGAGAGAGGAGGAAGACGGAAAAGGGAGTAAATGGAGATGTGAATATGTCATAATGCAGCTCAGTATCCCAAGGAATTATGTTCACCTTGGGCGACTCCACACCTCACAAACCCTACGTACTCAGGCATTAAATAAGGGTGTGGAGGCTTTGCTGTTGTATGTTCAACATAACTACTTTGTAAAATTTAATACTTTATACTTTTAATACTCATTGAGGAGCTACTTCATGAGAATTACAACAGAAATGGGTGAAAATGTCCTCAGCTGCCAAACCCCCATGGGTCTACTCCCGGCCAGCCAGATGTTTGCTACATGTCTCTCCCCATACTTTCTTCTGTCTCGACTGTAACTATCCGATAAATGCAAAAGCCAAAAACATTAATCGTTAAAAAGACAAAGAATGACAACAGAAGAGTAATAGCGCAACAAAACAAATAAATAAATTGGTAAAAAAAACAAAATGTGAGCAACTGCGATCTGGCCTCATATACAACAGCATGGTGCGGCTGAGTAGATTACCTTGCTGAGAAGCTGGAGGGGTGCTGTCCATCACCTGTAACTTCATTGAACATGGCTGTGTATTTTTGTATATACTCTGTAGTATATAAAAGATTGTGTTACAAATTTAAAAAATCACCAATTAACACTTTTATTGTGAGCAGGAGCAGCAAATGTTGGGATTTTCTCTGTAGTAACTTATTGCAGCTGCAACATCTAGCAAGGCTGACATGAGAAGGTCATACACTAACGCTGGATTACATACATGTACTGTTTCCTGTAAATCCCTAATGATTATGAAGGCCCTTTTAACTTTGCACGGGAATAGTGACTCTGCCACCACCAATTAAATTGACTATGCAAGGATAGTTAAGAGCAGAAATACAGTTTAATTTTATGGATAGCCATGTTGTTTTGTGCCCAAAGCACTTCAACAAAGTAAAGCCAAAAACTAGGGTTTCAAAATTGATAATCAATCAACATTGTGTTCTCATCTAGTAATTGCGTTGCAGTTAATTTGATTAATTAATTAATTAATATTGATAGTGAGGGCTGGAAAAGGTCTTTATCCTCTGCTGTCCTTTCAAGTAACATGCCTCCAACAGGGCCAAGAAACTCATCAAAACAGTTACGGCTGCCTACTGCAGGCTTGCAGCGACAGCCTATCTCTCTCCAGGCTGATGTCTTGTCTGTTTGCGCACCTCAAATTGTTTACATGCAAGACATGTAGGCTTGAATATGTGCAGGACATCGACATTTTTGCTCACAAATTTCCTGATTTGACTAGCTGCTCGCGGCAGGCGTGTCTTTTCTTTCCTGAGACAGACGAATAAACATTATTGTTGGAGCTAATGCCAGTGGCCTGTATAGGTAGGTGTATGTGTGTGTGTGTGTGTTTAGGAAAGACACAAAAAGGGTGGGCTGTATAAATGCATGAACTAACAGAAAAGAGAAAACATATCACAAAATTAAACCTTACATGTAGCATTAACAGCATCTTCAACACTGGGTCTGGGGTTGTACATTAGTTTTTTTTTTTTATGGCACAAAATTGTTCATCTAAGTCGCAAAATAGAAAGTTCTCTCCCAATTTCACCCTGTGAGTCTTTTTTTTCTGCTGCTGACTGCTGCTGTTTGCTGCCCAGAGACTGCAGCTGGTCCCCACAAAACCCAGAAATCCAAAGCAATCCAGTCCAGAAGAAATTCCAGGACTAACAAACGTTCACACTTTGCATCCAACATTGTGCTGCTCTTGAACAGTAAAATGCACAACAACTAGCAGAAAGAGGGAGCTGGGCTTGTCCTCTCTGCAAGCCAATTTCTTGTGGGAAGAGAAACACAATGCGAGCTCCAGAGTAAGAACGTTTTGAAAAAACATATTAAGGATTTGCTAGTGGTGCAATTACAACTAAATTGCATAAAATTGTCACTAACACAGTTGGTGTAATTTATGAATTCGCAGATTTAAACACAGATAACACAATTGGTTGTTATGATGTAGTTTAAAATCTGTGTTTTAGTGTTTGCACTAGATGTTGGGTGACAGGAGGTCATACAATAAAAAAGTCCTACAAAACCTTTCCATGCGCCCTTCACAACCTTCGGATCTGATTTCATAGATGTTCCAATAAGTCATGCCTCATTCAATATAACTTTCATACATAAATACAATATATCTGATGATATCATCAACAAAAAGCCAACAAATTTTATATAAATATGATTTCTTTTCTTGCTCTGGGCTAATTTCTCTTTCTTCCCCACTTATTGCCTTATAAAACTATGCTGGAAAAGATATTAGCCTGTGTTTTGTATGAAACCTAAAGCCACATCAATAGCTTTATTTGAATCACCATTACCTTAATATTATGTAATTCTGTGTTTAATCTATGTCCACAGCAGCTGGAGTGGATAGTGGGTTGGAAAAAAAGAGAAGTGGACTGAACCCTGCACATATATGTAGTATAAAACATATGAAACCCCCTACTTGGTTCTGTTTTTTCCCCTTCTATGCTCTTGTTCTCCCTTTTCTCCAGCTTCTTGCCCTCCATCCTCTACATATTTCTCCCTTGGTGTGTGTTTTAAAGACTGAGCCTTCAACCCAACCAGTGGGCTGTGGTTCCCTCCTAAACCATTCACATGGAACTGGTTAGGAAGACATTCCTTCCATGGAGGGAATGTCTGGCACCAAGCGCCTGTAATACAGAAATCATAAACGGGAGGTCCAGCCTAATCACATCCCGTGGCACTCTCACCCTCTCTGAGCTCCCTCTTCCTCCTTCATCTTCCTCTCGTCCTCTCCGAGGAGTTATTAAGAAGGGTATGGGGAGACCAAGAGCATTAGCTGATCCTATCGTTTCCTTTCCTGTGTAATATAAGGGTGTAAATCAATTGTGGATATCGAGAGGATCAGATTCTGGTGGTTGGAAAATGTTCTTGCTTATCTGATCCTCAGCCTCCAATCACTGGCAAAAAGTGGTTCATATTTCCATAAATAAATAAACACACAAAAATGTGGTGAGAAGGTGGAAAGGCTGTTGTTTTGTTTTAAAGTTGCACAGTCACAAATTTCCCTCAACAACAGGGACGTAATGCCATGTTCAGCATCGGCTATGGTTAAAGATTGATTAATTTGGGATGGTCATCTGCAAAGCATTACGTTGGGGAGAAAAACCTGTTTCTGCATTGAAAAGACAACTCAACAAGTACGACGTAAAATGAAAAAATATCATCCCATAAAACAAGTGCATATGTGATATTTCTAACAATAGTCAGGTGTTGAAAATCACTTTGCCGTTTTGCTTCTTTCCCATTCTATTCTAAAAACTCTTATTTTAACAAATTCAAGACATATGAATGAATTTTGGAGGCTCCAGTATTTCACAGACAGATCTTTTGGTAACCCAAGATCACAGAGTAGGAGGTTGAGCCAAAGGTATAATAATAAAACATTCTAGTACACTGCAAATCTGCATTAACTCGTGGTTTTACGTTAACGATGAATGAAATCATTAACTCGTGGTTGCCCATAACAATGAAGCCGCAAATAATTATCACCCGGCCCCCAACACTCACCATTTTATAGTATCATCCTGCTCATTGTTTTAGTGGGGAAAAAAACTCTACTGCAGTAAGACTTTATTGTTTTGGTCGACTTTCACTGCACAGTTTTCAGTTTCAGAATCTATAGCTTTCAGCAATAAGGTTCTCTTAAACCCACATGTAACTTGTCCAGCACAAAAAAGCAGACATCATACAGTTAGCTAGTAGCAGGTGAATAAAGTGAAGTATTCTGCTGTTTAAGGTATGTTATATATCGCCATAAAGTTCTTCTACGGAAGTGGAGAAGAGCAAACTGCAGCTAAAATTAAAGTGAGTATCACTTACATCCCATATTTTTCAATGCTTATGTTTGTCTGGGTGTGAAAATAGACAATTGTTTCCTGCGATATTCATGGTAAATGGTAAATGGTCTGCACTTATATAGCGCTTTATCCTACCTTAGTGGTATCCAAAGCACTTTACAATGTGTCTCGCATTCACCCATTCACACACCAATGGTGACAGAGCTGCCATGCAAGGCAAGGCGCTAATCTTCCATCGGGAGCAACTTGGGGTTCAGTGTCTTGCCCAAGGACACTTCGGCATGCGGAGGGGCCGGGGATCGAACCACCAACCTTGCGATCAGTGGACAACCCGCTCTACCACCTGAGCCACAGCCGCCCCATTCAGCCTAACAATTGTATGTTACTGAAATATGTCATTATGTTTACAGTTTGTTCCACACTGCCTCCAAGCGACCAAAATCAACTAATATTGTCACAGTTTCTGCCCTGGTCTAGCGAATTCCATTATGTCCTTCCTGTCCAACCACAAGATTGTCTAGTTGCCTGACACACTTTCACCTCCCTACAGTAATCATCTTCACACCAGCCTGTCAGGTCTTTCTGATGTTTTTTTTTTAAATTTTTAGCAGCCACCATAAGTTCTCCGACACACTTGAAGGCGAAGGGTGAGGCAAGGCAACATCTACAAACTCACATCTAGATGCCACTGAATTATACACATTGTACCTTTAAGCAAGAACTGAGGACTTAATTGGACTTATAAGACATGCAAAACCAGGGTCAAGTCAGTGACAAATGTTGCTGAGCACATGCTAGTGCTTGTGTGCTACAGATTTTCGTCTATTGTCTTTCATAATCTGTTGTGCCATCTTCATTACCATATATATCGGCAGCAAGACGTTCCAACCGATCAGCTGAAACCCAGGTTATCAAATTTAATTGGTTACTCCAAGTGAGTCCTGTTAAACTATTCCTAAATGAATTTCGGCATACTTCATATACAAATGTGAGACAAATCCTGTGATATATCTGCATAGTTGCGTGGGGGTGTTGCTAACATTGTTCACTGCTGTCTGCGAGGGTGTCTTTATGGATACTACCACTGGGAGTCGCCACATTTTCTAATTCTTGACACAATATCAGAAAAGGAAAAAAACTATTAAAAACTTTTACATAGATTTGTCTTTTAATGTGTTGAAACGTCCTGTTAACATGACAGCATACAGATGACGATGTGGCTGTAAATTTCATTTTCGTATAACAACCCAATTAGCCCTCAATAAAAGAGTCCACGTTTTGTGTAACCGTTAAAAAATTTCTATATTTTTTTTTTCCAAAAAGGATGAATGA